>CM045736.1:10548390-10585890 GCA_024760905.1 Plotosus lineatus | reverse complement strand
GATATTTATTGATCATAAAATATAAACATTAGACAGCGCATATATATATATATATATATATATATATATATATATATATATATATATATATATATATATATGTATATATATATATATATATGTATATATATATATAAAATAGTAAATATGAAGTATTGAAGTGTAATACTGTCATGGTTTGAAGTTTGAACTTGATTGTACTGCACGTAGTTGTAAAAATGCCCACTAGAGGGGGGCATTGCATTATACCAGGTGATTCAAAAAGAATGACCCTATTTCATATAAATTATTCAAATATTTAATCATTTTACTGTACATACATAAAAAAATCATAAAAGAACATGAATTGTAATTATTCAAGTTTATCCGTTTGGTATCGTTTGTTAAACATATGCCACAGAACATAAAATCTCACACACAAGCATTCTAAACCTTAACTTAGGTACAGTACTGTACTGAAACAATAACTGAAAAACACTGTAATACTCAGGCAGTTTCCATTCTGATGATGAGTTTCATACAGCATTCACTTTCTTAGCACTTCCAAAAAAACTCGATACTACACTAGCTCTGATTGCCTTCTCATTTTTCTTGGACTGTACCGTCATTCACTTTATAATGGCGCCCTACTGCAGCATAACTTTTTCCTTTTTGTATCATATGTAGTTATCATAAGCAGTTCTACTTTTTCATGCAGCCTCATTACCTTTTTCTGGTGCTTCGGTGCCTTACCAGAAGTCTGAGAAGGTGCGCAGCATTTGGGTGGTATGATGGAGCTTAACTGTAATTAAAAAACACACACATTAAAAAAGCATATGCACAAAGTGTGCACAAATGAGGAAAAAGGGGTGTTACATCATCTCAACCAATCAGCAGGAGGGAGAACACCCATTGGCTGAATTTGAATCACGTGACAGTTGCTCGGCAATCCGTGAATATGCGGCGGTGTGAGTGCAAAACCGTGAATAGTCAAGGGCCTGCTGTACTGCATATTTAGATAGTCATCATCATCATTTGCTTAGTCCGGGGTCAGTTCATGGGGGTAGCAGCCTAAGCAGTGAGGTCTAGACGTCCCTTTGCCCAGCCACTTCCTCCAGCTGTTTTGGGGGGGTGGGGACCAAGGCGTTACCAAACCAGCTGAGAGACATAGTCCCTCTTCCAAGTTGGATATGTTCGAAACAACACACCTGGAAGGTATTTGGGAGGCATTCCGACTAGAGGCCCGAACTGCCTCAACTGGCTTATTTCAATGCAGCAGAGCAGTGGTTGTACTTCGAGCTCCACCTGGTTGCTGAGCTTCTCACCCTATCTCTAAGGGAGAGCCCCGTTACCCTGTGAAGGAATCTCATTTCCGCTGCTTGTATCCGCGAACTTGTTCTTTAGGTCATTACCCAAAGTTCATGACCATAGGTGAGGGTTGGGACGTGGATCAACTGGCAAATTTAGAGCTTTGGCTTGCGGATCAGCTCCCGCTTCACCACGACGGACCGGTTCAAGCTGCGGTGTATTCCGCCATTTTCAGACTGGGAACCATGGCCTTGGACTAGGTGTTGATTCTCATCTCGGCTGTTTCACGCTTGACTGCGAAATCGCTCCAATGAGAGCTGGAAGCCATGGATTGATAAAGACAAAGGGACAACATCATCCACAGAAAGCAGAGATGAGATCCTATTGCCAATAGACCAGAACCCTATCGTGGCGAAGGGGTTTGTGTGTTCTAATGATCATTGGAGCTATGTTGTCGCCCAAGGCAAACAGGTCCTAGGTGAAGGTGCAGACTGCACGTAGTACAGAAAATCACTATGGATGAAAAAGGGGGAAAAGAACACTGGGTGCCTGCCTGTAGCCAGGCCTGGGGAAGGGGTTATAAGGCAAGCGCCTGGTGGTCATGCTTCTGTCCATGGAGGCTGGTCTGCCGTCCCATGGACCCACCATGGTAGGAGGACCTATAGGGGTTGTAAGTTGGGTAACAGCAGAAAGCATGGGTTTTGTAGGACCGATTCTCGGCTACTGACCCTGACTTTTGGGACTTCTGGCAGGGAAGGAGCCTGAACTGGTGTGTCGGGTGGAGAGATACCGACTAGTTATAGTAGGAATCACCAGGACCATAGCTTGTGCTCTGGAACCACTCATCTGGAGAGGGGCTGGACTTTATTTTCGGCATATTTAGATGTATACAGTATTTAAAAATGAAGTGTTGAAAATTAAACTACTCACAAAAAAAGATTTGGGATGTAACAAAACAGCTGTTTCTAATCTGGCATTTAAAACACCCCCACTAATCACGACCCATTACCTGGTATTTGCATAAAAATCCACATAATGGGAAGTATAACAGCTCCTCAGTGTTTTTTGTTTTGTCACCCCCCCACCCCCCAGCACTGCAGATGCACTACGGGGCTGTATAAGTGCCAGATGTAGTAAGTGGTCATTGCAGTGCCTTGTGTATTTTTTCCAACATCCCTCATGGCTTATTTATACAGATGTAGATTATATTCGCTTTTACAATTCGTGGAGCTATGAATGCATTACATGCATGTTGACATAGTGGCCTGTGTAGTTTCTTCCAGTTGATGATGCTTGTTTAAATAAATATACTGGTCCTTCTCAAAAAATTAGCATATTGTGATAATGTTCATTATTTTCTGTAATGTACTGATAAAAATTAAATTTTCATATATTTTAGATTAATTGCACACCAACTGAAATAATACATGTCTTTTATTGTTTTAATACTGATGATTTTGGCATACAGCTCATGAAAACCCAAAATTCCTATCTCAAAAAATGAGCATATTATGAAAAGGTAGTCTAAACGAGCTATTAAGCTAATCATCTGAATCAACCAATTAACTCTAAACACCTTCAAAAGATTCCTGAGGCTTTTAAAAACTCCCAGCCTGGTTCATTACTCAAAACCACAATCATGGGTAAGACTGCCGACCTGACTGCTGTCCAGAAGGCCATCACTGACACCCTCAAGCAAGAGGGTAAGACACAGAAAGAAATCTCTGAGTGAATAGGCTGTTCCCAGAGTGCTCTATCAAGCCACCTCAGTGGGACGTCTGTGGGAAGGAAAAAGTGTGGCAGAAAACGCTGCACAACCAGAAGAGGTGACCGGACCCTGAGGAAGATTGTGGAGAAGGGCCGATTCCAGACCTTGGGGGACCTGTGGAAGCAGTGGACTGAGTCTGGAGTAGAAATATCCAGGTGTGTGCAGGAAATAGGCTACAGGTGCCGCATTCCCCAGGTCAAGCCACATTTGAACCAGAAACAGCGGCAGAAGTGGCTGACCTGGGCTACAGAGAAGCAGCACTGGACTGTTGCTCAGTGGTCCAAAGTACTTTTTTCGGATGAAAGCAAATTTTGCATGTCATTTGGAAATCAAGGTGCCAGAGTCTGGAGGAAGACTGGGGAGAAGGAAATGCCAAAATGCCTGAAGTCCAGTGTCAAGTACCCACAGTCAGTGATGGTCTGGGGTGCCATGTCAGCTGCTGGTGTTGGTCCACTGTGTTTTATCAAGGGCAGGGTCAATGCAGATAGCTATCAGGAGATTTTGGAGCACTTCATGCTTCCATCTGCTGAAAAGCTTTATGGAGATGAAGACTCATTTTTCAGCACGACCAGACACCTGTTCACAGTGCCAAAACCACTGCTAAATGGTTTACTGACCATGCTATTACTGTGCTCAATTGGCCTGCCAACTCTCCTGACCTGAAGCCCATAGAGAATCTGTGGGATATTGTGAAGAGAAAGTTGAGAGACACCAAACCCAACACTGTGGATGAGTTTAAGGTCGCTATCGAAGCATCCTGGGCCTTCGTAACACCTCAGCAGTGCCACAGGCTGATTGCCTCCATGCCACGCCGCATTGAAGCAGTCATTTCTGCAAAAGGATTCCCGACCAAGTATTGAGTGCATAACTGAACATAATTATTTGAAGGTTGACTTTTTTGTATTAAAAACACTTTTTTTATTGGTCGGATGAAATATGCTAATTTTTTGAGATAGGAATTTTTGGTTTTTCTTTACTTTTTTGCCAAAATTATCAATATTAAAACAATAAAAGGCTTGGACTACTTCAGTTGTGTGTAATGAATCTAAAATATATGAAAGTCTAATCTTTATCAGTACATTACAGAAAATAATGAACTTTATCACAATCTGCTAATGTTTTGAGAAGGACCAGTAATTCACTGCGTTCTATGAATAGTGTCACTTTAGCCTATCATTGGGGAAACAAGCCTTGTATTGCTGAAGGTAGATTTGTGAATAGAAATTGAGTTGATTGGCGACATGGTTTTACAAGTCACAAGAATATTGTTGAATAATTATTAATCTTCTGCCAGGTTATTTACACTACATGGGATTTGTTGTTAAATGAGTAAGCCGTTAGTGATATTGCGTCTAACGACACAGAAGTCGAGGAAATGAACTCTCAGAAACTTGTAAAAAAAAAAAAAATTGCTGAAATTTAACTTTTTTATACCTTTCCACAAAAGCTAACACTAAAACTTGCCTGTGACAGCACTCGACAGAAATGATCACTTTCTTTCTATTAGTTATACAGTATTTGGTAAGATTTTAATTTCCCGAAGCTAGAGATAGAGCTTGGAAATATGTTGTCATAATCATATTAATGGAACTGTATGTCCTTGAGAGTTCACATTTCTTCTGCCAACAGGAATTTAGTTGTGTGTGTGTGTGTGTGTGTGTGTGTGGGGGGGGGGGGCATTGTGGGCAATAATCTGGATTGTCAATATAAAAGATTCCTGTTCATTTCAAATACAAAGGGCATAAGGAAGGGCAATACAACAAATAAATACAATAATAAAAAGGGTTTTACTTTACACCTTTTATTTTTACACATGGTGTGTGTGTGTGTGTGTGTGTGTGTGTGTGTGTGTGTGTGTGTGTGTGTGTGTGCGCGTACAATAAGGTGTTAAACTGTACGTTTCAACAAATGTTAAGAAAAAATAGGTGTTTGAAAACTTTTCAAACTTACTATTGATTTTAATGAATGAGTTAACAGTAGATTTACAGCTGTGTTCAGAATCATATCAGCCCGACATCAATAACCTGATCAATCAGTGTTTTTTTTTGAGAGAAATGATATTTCTGCATGGCAAATAATTTACTAACAGGTGTAATAGAGTAATAGAACCAACAGTCATGACGTATAATTGAACGAGGCGTGTTCAAAATAACAGCAGTGTGGCGTTCAATTAGTGACATCATTCATTATTTGAAAAACAGGGGAAATTATAACCCTTATTTAAGAAAGGAAGCAAATGTTGTAGATGCTGGTTTTGCAGCATTTCTCTGTGAAATTCTGAGGGAAATGGGCTGTTCCAGACTTTGTTCAGAAGAACAGTGTACCTTGATTGAAAAGTTTATTGGCGAGTTGAAAAAGGTTGATGTCATGGAGCGCCGGCCCGATCCCTGGACCTTAATCCAATAGAAACCTTGTGGGGTGACATAAAAAAATGCAGCTTCTAAGGCCAAACCAAGAAACCCAGAAGAACTGTGGAATGTGGCCCAATCATTCTGGGCTGGAAAACCTGCTCACGAGTTCCAGAAGTTTGTAGATTCCATACAACACAGATGTGCAGCAGTTCTCAGGAACAGTGAATATTCAACTAAGTATTAGTTCAGTGATTCAAAGGAAACAAAATTTTACAACATTTTTCAGTTTATACAGTGAATGTTTGAGTTGGTTTTAGTCTAATATTCACTTTTCGTCAGTTTCTTTAAAGGAATAACACAAATTTGTCATGTTCCCAATACATTTCTGCTCATTATTATTTTTTCCTATGTTTTCTCCCTAATTTAAATGTATCTAATTCCCACCCATCAGGTATTGCCTTCCCTATCAGGGAGGGGGCGAAAGCATGCACACGCCTCATCCATCACATGCAATGCTAGCCACCCACCTCTTTTTTAACTGTGCACCACATGTATTTTGGGAGGGGGTCTAACACGCTCGGAGGGAAAGCGATATCTGCCCCCTCGTACGAATGAGCTCACAGATGCCCATGATTGGCTGGCAATCTCTGTGAGTGACAGGTAAGTGAGCATATGCCGCTCCTCCCTCTCGTGAGAGCTCAGCCAGTTAGCTCCCATGGACTCCTGGCCACAAATAGGTGTGTCATTTAAATTGGATTTGAATTTGCAATCTTTGGGGTAATAGTCATACACCTTGTTGATGCACCACTCGGAAGCCCACAACTGTATGGTGATGGATAATGTGTGTCATGTAGATTAGAAGACTGGCATAGGCACGTGTTTGTAGTTTGATTTTTTTTTTTTTTTTTTGGGTTTTTTTTTGAGCACTTGGGCAGGTTATGTTCAAAGGCTGCATCAGCAGTAGTTTTCATCTCCTATATTGAACAGCGTTAGAATGTTAACTGATTCTTATCCTCCCCAAACAACTGTATCAGCAGTAAATCCGTATTAACAGGATTGAGTGATTATCTGTCTCCATGCATGGTATTGTCAATGCTGGCTTTCAATGGCTGACGAGGTGTTCCATCAGACCTTAAATAGCCTTACTTTATAACTTCTGAACATAAGCAGAGCCTTATTTTTGTGATGACCAATGGCAAGCTTCAGGACTCGGATAGTGTCATGTCTATATCTAACAACATATTACATTTATAGTTTCTGCGTGGACGTTGGGTGCAAACTGTATCAATGATAACACATTTAAATTAGTGTAGCAGTCATGCAGGTATTCTGAGCTATTACGTGCTTTGAATAGCTGAAAAAGAATCTGGAAATTATGGACCATAATCACTTGAATAACATGTCTGTCTGCCCCAGTGTCGGTAAGTTTTGCAAAAGGAAACGAGCTCTGTGAATGATGAGCCATGACAGAAACTGGACATTTGATGCAGGCTACTGCAGCGAAGAAGAGACTTCTCCATCAAGATGAAGCTGTCTGACTTTCTTTGATGATTAGGTTGGAGTGGTCAATTTGCATGGGCTCTGTAGCTCTACACTTCTAGTTGTTGTTAATTAAATGGACACACAACAATGGGCCTGGTAGTTATTTTGTTCCCGAGGAAAATGACCAGATTGATGAGCACATCCAGTAACAATCATGTCTGCTGTAATTCACTTGCTTCTCGTCTTTGTCTGACTGGATCTCTTGGGAAGGGAAACCTTTAGCACTTGGAAGGATTTCATCTTTGTCAGTCAATACAGTCTTGACCAGAGAGCTTGGAGGAATTCACAGAAATCTGCTTTGTCCATGTTGAAGTGCAAGTGTAGGTTAATAGTTTTATTTAAACCAGTTGAGCAGATAATCAAAACCTGTCCATAATCAGAATCCGACTGGGTAATTATCTGCTACTTGGCAAATGGGCTGAGGCGGTATAAGGGTAAATAAGCAGGCTTTGGTTATAAAGGCAAAATGGCAAATGTGCAAATCTGGAGTAAGATTTTGTAAAGACATGGAGGGTACTTTGTTGGAATGAAGGTGATTTGTGAGCAAGTGTGTTCAGTTAGGCTCTGAACTTTTGTCCTACAGCAGGCATGTGGGATCTGGGTATATAGGATATTATTGTCTACAATTTGTTGAGACATCACCATGTCAGTATTAGACAAAGTTCTTATACTATTTGTATTGGTGTCATTTGTTCACTTCAATTATTTGACCTGAAATATGTTCTGATTTAAATTATGATATGGGTTTTTATAAACTTTTTGTTCTAGCTGATGGGTTTACGGTATACCTATACTAAGGCTGGGTGATGCAATCTAAAAGTTCATTGCATGAGTTTCCATTGTGGATGTAATTGTCACATTTTCACTAGAAAAAAAAAAAAAACATCTTGTGTACTCACCCCCCCTTTTGACAGTTCTTATGCACACACATCAACAGACACTGAGTACATATTTACTTTATCTATATCAAGCGAATTGATTGGACCATGTCCATTATCCACTTACCAACTCTTGGACGTCTAAGCAAACGGACACTCTTAATAACCCTGCATTGCAGTCAACAATATAAAGCTTCCATTTAAAAACTTGTTTTGCACTTAATCAATATAGTTTGAATCATGTGCTGGGCGGTACTGTTTCTGGAGAAAGGTTTTCTGCTGTATTGTATTGATTGGGTTTTGTTGTGGGTCCTTGGCCCTAGTGGCTATGCTGCATCAGGTACACTCGATTATAATGCTATGTTTAAATAAAGACTGTAATGATGAATCATCGCTCTCGGTCTCACACACACACACACACACACACATTGCAGATTCTCCAAAGAGCTCTGGTAATATTCAGCTTTGTATCTGTTATTTATCATTTGATCAATTCATGTCAGATAAAGATCGCTTCACCAACCTGCTTTCTTTTCAACTATTTTGACACTAATCATGTTGTAAATGTGGCGCTATTAATGCTTTAGAATATATTCACATTGTGAACTATACAGAGTGCTTTAAATAAGTAAGTGCACCCCTAGATAAAGAATGGGGAATGGGTCAGTGCTCGCTCATCAGTTCGGATTCTTTGGCCTCAAGCAAAGTTTTCTTGACTCTTCTTTTGTACGATGGAATTGCATTCTGCTTTTAAACCAGCAAAATAAATGTTACTGTAGATTACATTGTTTTATTATCTGATTGGCATGACTTACCTTATGTCAGGTGTGTGTGTGTGTGTGTGCGTGTGTGTGTGTGTGTGTGTGTGTGTGCTTATATATATACACACAGTGGTATGAAAAAGTATCTGAACCTTTTGGAATTTCTCACATTTCTGCATAAAATCACCATCAAATGTGATCTGATCTTTGTCAAAATCACACAGATGAAAAATCAGTGTCTGCTTTAACTAAAACCACCCAAACATTTATAGGTTTTCATATTTTAATGAGGATAGCATGCAAACAATGACAGAAGGGGGAGGAATAAGTAACTGAACCCTCTGCCTAAGGAGACTTAAAGAGCAAATGAAACCAATTTTTACCAAACAATTTAAGTCAGGTGTGTGCCCAATCACTGATGAGTGGCTTAAAGTTGCACTGCCCACTATAAAACACACACCTGGTAAGAATTGTCTTGATGAGAAGCATTGTCTGATGTGCACCATGGCTCGCTCAAAAGAGCTGTCTGAAGACCTGCGATCAAGAATTGTTGATTTGTATAAAGCTGGGAAAGGATACAAAACCATCTCTAAAAGTCTGGATGTTCATCAATCGACAGTCAGAGAAGTTGTCTACAAATGGAGAGAGTTTGGCACTGTTGCTTCTCTCCCAAGGAGTGGCCGTCCACCAAAGATGACGCCAAGAGTTCAGCGCAGAATACTCAGAGAGGTAAAAAAAAACCCTAGAGTGTCTGCTAAAGACTTACAGAAATCACTGGCACAGTCCAATATCTCTGTGCACACATCAACTATCTGTAAAACAATGGCCAAGAATGGTGTTCATGGGAGGACTCCAAGGAGGAAGCCACTGCTGTCTAAAAAAACATTGTTGCTCATTTAATGTTCGCAAAAAGGCACTTGGACACTCCACAGAGGTTTTGGCAAAATATTTTGTGGACTGATGAAACCAAAGTTGAATTGTTTGGGAGGAACACACAACGTCATGTGTGGAGGAAAAATGGAACAGCTCACCAACATCAACACCTCATCCCCACCGTGAAGCATGGTGGAGGGTGCATCATGGTTTGGGGCTGTTTTGCTGCCTCGGGGCCTGGACAACTTGCAATCATTAATGGAAAAATGTATTCAAAAGTTTATCAGGATGTTTTGCAGGAAAACCTGAGGCCGTCTGTCAGACGGTTGAAGCTAAAAAGAGGATGGATGCTGCAACAAAACAATGATCCAAAACACAGAAGTAAATCAACTTCAGAATGGTTTCAGAAGAACAAAATACACGTTCTGGAGTGGCCAAGTCAATGTCCAGACTTGAATCCCATTGAGATACTGTGGCATGACCTCAAGACAGCGATTCATGCCAGACATCCCAGGAATCTGACTGAACTACAGCAGTTTTGTAAAGAAGAATGGGCCAAGATTAGTCCTGATCGATGTGCCAGACTGATCTGCAGCTTCAGGAAGCGTCTGGTTGAAGTTATTACTGTCAAAGGGGAGGGGCCCACAAAATATTAAATGTGACGGTTCAGTTACTTATTCCTCCCCCTTCTGTCATTGTTTGCATGCTATCCTCATTAAAATATGAAAACCTATAAATGTTTGGGTGGTTTTAGTTAAAGCAGACACTGTTTTTTCATCTGTGTGATTTTATGCAGAAATGTGAGAAATTCCAGAAGATTCAGCTAATTTCTCATATCACTGTATATATATATATATATATATATATATATATATATATATATATATATATATATATATATATATATATATATATATATATATAGTCATACCTCACCTTATGAAATTAATCTGTTCCAGAAGTGGTTTTGTAACCTGATTTTTTTTCGTAAGTTGAGTAGCATTTTACATGTAAAAGGCCTGATTCGTTCCAAGGCTCCAATACTACCCCCTAAACCCTTTAAAAATTATAAAAGTATACCTTTTAAGGCCTCCTTCTGCTTCAATATCATACCGATGGTAGATGGGTTTCAGCCATATTACTTTGCGATGTCACTCATCCTCATGCCACGAGCTCGTTTCTTCTTTTCACTCACACTGGGAATCACTTTCTTGGGGCCCATGATGAATGACGAAAAATAAAGTTGCAATGGGCACACTCGAAAAGCTTAGGAAACAACAGTAACTCTGTCGTTTACGCATGTTAGAACTCCGTGACGAACAATAGATCGAAGGCACACGAAAAGCATCATGGGTATTATGGAGATGCAGCTCCCTCCTAGCCAATGGGAGGCCAGCGAGGCGGGGGGTAGCCAATGGGAGAGTAACTTGCGCATTGTTTGATTTTTTGAGATGGTGCTTTTCGTAACATGAATTTTTTTTTGTATCCAGACACGGAACTTTTAGGTAAATGCGTTTCATAACATGGATTTTTCATTTGTTGGGTTTTCGTAAGGTGAGGTACCACCACTGTGTGCGTGTGTGTGTGTGTGTATATATATATATATATATATACACACACACACACACACACAAACACACATGTCTGGTGCTTATGTACCAATTTTACCATGCCCATGCAAATTCCATGGTTTATTGTGCATGTACCTGTGCTCTGATTCATGTGATTATTGGACCTGTGGAGACCTCAGCAGATGCGCAGCATGACGTGAAAATAATGAGGTCTTTCTCTTTCCACAAAATTGAGTGCGGAGAATGTGTAAACGAGGAAGAATTTGAATTATTTCAGAAACTGTGTTCACCATATGTACATATTTTGATGTGATTTTATTTCCCAGGGATGCACTAAAGATTCTGATGCATCATTGATTCACAAATAAACTTGGACATGGAAATATTTATTCAGGTTTCAATTTGTGTGGTTGGAAAATGCGGCAGTTTCATGATCAGACCCATATATATATATATATATATATATATATATATATATATATATATATATATATATATATATATAAACATGAATGCTGCTGTCTTTTGAGTAACTCTTAAAATCTTGCTGCGCCTGATGATACTTTCCTCCCCCACATAATCTGTTTGATTTGATGTACTGTTTCAGGTTATAAGTGAGTGGGTGGAATAATATTGGTGTCTTCATTTTTACTCCAGTCTTTATTGGCACATGCCGGCGGAATCACACTGTGTACATGTATATTTTGTTCTTATTTACAATTTTTAGGTCTTCTCTCTTCCTGAAGTTTAAATGGGGGGATTTTATTTTGAATGTGAAGAGTATTAGTTTCTCGAATAATACATGCTAGAAACGTAAGTTGAAGCATGTGATTGACATGTCCACCTATCTGTAATTAATTGAATATATAGGCAGAGCCAAAATCCTCAGAAAGGGGATCTCCAGAAACAGAGTTGGTGAATACTGCTCTAAATGGATAGAAGTAAATGTACGAAACTTCTTCAGGTTTTATCATCTATGGCCAGTCTGAGCCATATTTTATAAACCAACTAAATCCAGCTTAAGCATTTTTAAAGATGATGACAAAGTAAATATGTATCATATAAGGTATAAGGATAGGGAAGAACAATGTCTGCAAACTGGTCTGCAGATGCCACAGTTGGTTGGTTGTGAGAAGCCATCGACCTCTATTCAGCCACCTGGAGGCATAATCTGCTTATTAATGAAATGTTACATATAAAATATTTACACTTTTGTTTATTCGTTCATACTGCCAGCAGGTTTCCCAGTCTACAAATGCAACATGTATTTATGGTCATCGTTGTACAGGTTCAAAGTTTTTTTTTTGTTTTTTTTTTTGTCAGCCCACACATAAACAGTAAATAATTTTGACAACTGGTGAAAGAATAAGGAGTAGAACACGGACCCAAATGTTTCACCGTGTGTAGCATATTTTATCACTTTTTTTTGTTGTACTTTGGTTCTATTTATTATAACCCGAATACCTCCGTGACACATTCTTAGAGTTTGTCCGTCTAAGCTGAAATCTTTGGCATTTAACAGTTTAAGAATGAATCATTAAATATATAGCAGAACAAATTAAGGTAGTGGTGACACATCTGGCAACTAGAGCTCGGCTTCAATGAAGACTGTTAGGAAGGACCTGTTCAGCTATTTGATGAACATCTCATTAGGAGATTTCAAAAATGACTTATTTTATGCTGGTGTGTGCATTTGCCTAATTAAAATGAAATACTGTAATGAAACAAAATGTAATTTAAAAACAGGCACGTCATTGATTTGGTCGCTTTTGTGGATGTTGCACAATCATTGTGGAGTAAATTTATTCCGATGAATTTTTCACCCGGTGGTCACTAATAAGCATTACAAGAAGAGGTCACCGGAGTAAAGAGGTCACGCTCCGAAAACTTCTAAGCACAGTTTAAGTGAAGGAGGAGATGCAGGCAGGGTGGTTGCTAAGGTTGCCAAAGTGTTGGTGAACTGGTTTGAGGATCTTCTACCAAATTATTTGAAATTACACTGTTTATCTTTCTGAGAACAAAGACAAAGTGTAATGCAGAAAGTTTTTTTTTTTCTTCAATCTGCAATAACTTTTCTATTGCTGGATTTATTTCAAAGATTTGAAGAAGAAAAGAGAAGTTACAGAAAGGATAATGTTTAGATATGACTGTAGACCACGGTGACCTTGTTTCCCACACAGAGTTGAAGGGGGGAAAAAATTCATTCTCCTTTTTCAATTTCCAATTTTTTGGAGCTAGTTTCAGGTTTTTTTAAGATGAACTTGAAATGGGAATATGACGGAAAAGTGGCAACCTAGGTTAATGTTAATATCTTTTCTATGTGCATTTGCTGTACATCAAACTGTACTTCATGATCTGATAGAGTGGATTCTAGATGACTTTACTGCATGTTCTCAGCTCATATAAAGTAACCTATAGCATCATTCAGTATACTTTATTGATCCTGGAGGAAATTGTGTGCTGACAGTTGCTCCATACACATAATAGTGAGTAAAGTCTCGTTTAAGAGAACAACATATAGTATGATATACATATATATTTAGGTTCCAGACGGCCGTTTGTTAGATGAATTTGTTCGTAAGTCGTTACAGGGCATTCTTTAGAGGGGAATGTATGTTTAAATCTTGTATACCCATACGATATTTGTACTGTATACAATCTCTCTCTCTCTCTCTCTCTCTCTCTCTCTCACTCTCACACACACACACACACACACACACACACACACAGGCGACACTACAACTGGACAATTGAACTGATCAGCTTCTGTGTTTAATCTCCTGGTTCCGCTCAAGCACAGCACAACGGATCTGACCAGATTTACAGAGTTTCACTTCTATCCAGTTCATTATAATACTGGAGTCTTTGTTTGTTCTTTGAAACTTTTGGCAGGAGTTCAGAAATGTATCGTTCTGCTTCTCTTCCTGGACCATGTCAGCCATGCCCCCCTCTGCCGGAGCCTAGTATTAAGTGTACCTCAGGATAATGTTTAATCATATGTCATACTTATATTTATGGTATATCTTTCTATAGATTTTATTCAATTTCTATTACTACTTGTTCTTCAATTTCATTTCACTTTCACCCTCGACCTCGGACCGGATGGTCATATGTCCGATTGTTCCTAAAACGAATGTTCGTAAGTGGGGGAGCGTATATCTGTATATCTGTGTGTGTGTGTGTGTGTATATATATATATATATATATATATATATATATATATACATATACAGGGATCCCTCCCTACTTCGTGCTTCTATTCATGCGGCTTCAATGCATCGCATTTTTTTTTTCTTTTTAAAATACTGTATTCATTTAATTAAAAAATAAGGAAATTAATGAAAAATAGGGGACAATTTAAGGAAAATGCTGCAAAAACAATGCCAATTATGCAAAAAAAAAAAAAACAACAAAAAACCCCCCTAAACCAACACAAAACAAAAAGCAACCCAAAAACCTCCCATCAAAACTACTTACATTTTTATGAGAGGTGTGCATCTGCATGCGTGCACGTGCGTGATTGTATGTATGCGTATTTTTTAAATTTATATTATGCATTGTTTTTTATGTTTAATTGTTATTATCAGCATTTATAGCATTAAATATGTATTTATTGATATTATATATACATCCATGTACGGAAATGTCAGTCAGGGGGGGTTGGGGGTGGTCCTACTTTGTGAAATTCGATGGTCGTGGGAGATAGCACAGTTCCATCCCCATAACATTATCAGTCTTGTGGAGTCTCTTCTTGCCTGTGACCCTCAGCCTACTGCCCCAGCATGCAACAGCATGGAGGATAGCGCTGGCCACAACACATTTATAGAACACCCTGAGTAGTTTCCGGCAGGTGTTAAATGACCTTGCCCTTCTCAAGAAATGGAGATAGCCCTGACTCTTCTTGTAAAGTGTGGTAGTGTTCTTAACCCAATCCAGTTTGTCAGTATGAACTCCAAGGTATTTGTAATCCTCCACCATTTCCACATTGTTGGAACAGGGATTGTTGGTATTTTGGCTCTCCTAAAATCCTTTATCAATTCCTTGATCTTTGTCGCATTAAGCTGAACATGATTGTGCCTACATCATGTGATTACGGAATCCAGCACAGTACTCCATCTCATCTACATCAGAGTCATCAGAAAACATGTCAGGTCTCTGTGCAGTAGCTGAAGTTCTTTGTGTAGAGGGTGAAGAGGAAAGGGGAGAGGACAGTCCCTTGTGGTGCTTCGTTGTTGCTGACCACCGTGTCCAACATGCAGTACTGCAGGCGGACATACTGTGGTCTTCTGGTCAGGTAGTCCACAATCCAGAGCATAAGAGAGGTGTCTACCTGCATCAATGTCAGCTTCTCACCCAGAAGGGTCAGTCAGATGGTGTTGAATGCATGTTGAATGGCGTCCTCTACTCCGAGACAAGACTGGAAGGTGAACTGAAGGGGGTCCTTATGTTCTATAACGATGGGCTGAGGTTACATTTACAGCATTTGGCAGATGCTCTTATCGAAAGTGACTTAGAATTCTATATTTTTTATACTACTGAGCAATTGAGGGTTATGGGGATTACTCAAGGGCTTAACTGTGATGATTTGGGGGGGGGGGCATTTAAACCGCTGATCTTTGGATCAGTGACCCATTGCCTTTAACCACTAAGCTACCACTGTTGATCCAGTATTAGTCTCTCGGGGTCTTCATGACTTGAAGTCAGTGCCATGGGTCAGTAATCCTGGGGCCATTGGAAAGTGGGGTCTTTGGTACAGGAATGAGGCATAATGTCTTCCACTGTACTGGGACCCTCTGTAGACACACACATTGTAAAGATGTAATATAGGACTCCACAGAGCTGGGGGGCACAGGCTTTCAGGAAACGGGGTCTCACGCCATCTAGTACTGCTGCCTTGTCTAAGTGGAGTTTTTACAGTTGTTTCTCGACATGACTGTACATGAAGTTGACCGATGGGGGAAGGGTTTCAGGTCTATCACAGAAGGCAGGGGTGCAGTGAGGAGAGGGAGGGAGAGAGTGGGTGACATGGGGGTTCAGGTTTGCTCCTGATGAGTTAGAGGAGCTGTTGTGCTGTTGCCACAGTGTTGAATCAGTTAAAGGACATATTCAACTCGTTGCCCTCAGCTCCTCTACTGATTTACCCTGAAATCAGTGATGATCTTCTTCATCATCATTTTCTGTAACCGTTTAATCCTAATTTGGGTTGTGGGGAGGCTGGCACCCATCCCAGTCGACTCCAGGCGAGGGCAGAGTACACCCTGGACAGCTTGCCAGGCCATCGCGGGGTTGAAACATGCTGACGGCTTTGCAGCCTACTCTCATCGAAAGTCAGCAATGGTTCATTTATGTGCCTTTCACCAGAGACAGTGAGAGACATGGCTGGCCTTTGATAACCCAGTTAGCTGCACTGGGAGACAGGGACAACCTTGTGGAGAGTGGGACTCGGACCCCCAACTTTGATACAGCACCCTACACCACTAGGCCACCACTGCCCTGATGGTCTTCATACCACTCCAAATCTCTTATGTTGTTTTGCTAGATTTCTCATGTCAACTTTCTCCTGCAATTGTCCTTTGCCTCTCTGATCTTAACTCTTGGTGAAATTTGGATCATTCTTCCTTCCTCTCTGTTGCCAGCCGTGAATGCCCTCTTCTCGTCCTTTAGGAGGGATTTCATGTCTTTTGTAACCCTTAGCTTGTTATTTGGGTAACAAAAGACTGTCTGAGCTAGCACAATGGTGTCGGTGCAGAAATTAATGTAATTTAAAATGCACCCAGTCAGCCCATAAACAACATCATTGTGTGGCTCACAGAGCTTGTTTAATCTGTAGTTTGAAATGTAAATTGAAGCTCCTCCATGGCCTCCTGCAACTATCTCCTAACAGTCCTTGTAGTTGCAGGCTCCCTCTTCACAACAGGCACATGGAGAGAGGAATATTAAGCTCTGGGTTAATCTTCCCAGAGGGGGAGGAACTGTAGGCATCCGTTGTGCGCCATACAGCTGATCTGAAGTTATCTTCTCTCCTCTCTGGTGAAACAGTCCACATACTGCACAAAGGTTGTGTACTTGCTGTAGGTTATATGGACTTCCGGTCTTTCAAGTATGCAAGAGTGCCTTGAACTCGTTTAGAACACAGCCTGCACTGATGTGAATCACCAGCAGAGCGGAGAGTTCTCTCTGGATTCGGGTTTTCATTCATTTTACAACTCTCTTTGCTTAACTGAGTATGCATGGTAGATGCGCCAATCTGAGCAGATAGTTAATTCATGTCTGTGTATGAGACTTGCACCCATGCTTGTAGGCTTACGCTTCTGACCAACCATATTTGCTTAGGGTTACAAAAGTCCGCAAAACAGTGTAAACACAAAGATCACAGAGACAACGTCTTAACAGAAGGGTAACGCGCAAAAAACAGATATATATATATATATATATATATATATATATATATATAAACTGAACTGGGAAGACAGAGGGGCACGTTCAGTCTGTCGTTTGTAAACAATGGACACGGCGTCATTGCGTCAGCGTACTACGTAGGTATGTCTAAACTTTTTTACATGCCTCTCCCCATAGACAGTGAGAGACATGGCCCGCCTTTGAGAACCCAGTTAGCTGCATGGTGGGGGGGGGCAGTGACAATCTTGTGGAGAGTGGGACTCGAACCCCCAACCTTTGGATCAGCGATCCAGTGCCCTATACCATTAGACCGCCACATGGCAACCATGATTGAATGACAAAACAAATAAGCCTGATTGTACAATGTTTTAGGCAAACAATGCAAGATAAAGGCACAAAAGCTGCACATTCCAGTGACAAGCAAAGTTTAGTATCCTGTAGTTCAGAGAGTGTCGTTGGTTCACTGCGTAGGGGTTCAGGTAGAAAGACGATAGCGTAATGCTTTGTGTGGGACTGTTCTTTGCTCACACAGTTATTTCTGTTTGTAGCCATGAGCATTTTTCCTTTTTTGAAAATATATATAATATAAAAAAATGAATACAATAAAATGCAGGAAATGGACAAACTGATTTCCTGCAACACTTACACTGCAAACTTTGAGGCTATAAAAAGACAGAAGTCAGAGCGAACACATATTTTGCGGTTTAATCTGGACGGGTATGGAGACAAAGCGAATTTGATTGAGAAGCAGCATGTTTATCCAAAGTGGTGATTAACCTTGTGAATTGGTTTACTGTAGAATGCAAGACAGTAAACGTGAGAGAGCTGTAGCAGAATCTCTTCTATTGAACAAAATCAGGACAAAAATAGAGGAACTGGTTATCATTACGTATGTAGCAGTGTATATTTTTATCCTGTAATTTTTATTTGTGCCTGTCTGCTGTCACCTTCACCTGCATGACATGTCCAAGATTGGTGGTTTACCTGAATAACCGTGTAAGTAATTTCCACTTAAGGTTTTGCATGCTGTCAGGTTTAAGCTCACAGGACCAAGCCAGACCCCATTTATTAACGTTAATACGGGGCAAAAGTTTGTCCATTCGTTTTTTTTTTTTTTTTTTGTCACTTCCTGTTTATGGATGTACTGTTTTAAATTAGGCTACTGGTTGTTGTGGAATGCCTCGTGTAATGCTCCATCGTGGGTCTGACTCCATGTTCGTTCTTGGTCTTCCTGTCACATGACCTACACACTCTGTGGTGATGTCACAGAGAGGGATGCTACTGTACAAACCATGAGTTACCTCCACACTCTGCAATGAGGTTTGTGGTTTGTAAAGTATTCTGAGAAATGTTGTTGTATAACATTTCCCAGAATACTTTACAAACCACAAGCATCATGACAGTGTATAGAAATCGATCCAGCTACATTTCTTAGAAGGTATATAAGGTGCATCTGTATTGGCTAAATGAGTGCTTGTATGATGGTGATGTGCTCAATAATCTGGCAGCTGAGTGCATGCCTGAGAGGAAGGGGAAAGCAACCACAGATCAATACTTGGCTGCCGCTTTTTTTTTTTTTTTTTATAGGAATTGTGCCACATTTTGGGCATCACAAGTAGGAAACTGTGTAAAACTATTCAGGGAGCACAAACAGGTTCTGTGAGGAATTCAATTCTGCAGCAAGTCAAGAGAGTTACTGGAGTCATGATTGATGCACTTGTACCACAAGTCAAAGAGAGGCTAGGCTTGCTGAGCCATGTGATGGATATCCCAATATATTGTGTCTACACCAGTGGTGGTCAGCTGTGGTGTGCTCACCCTTTTACAGAATGATAAATGTTACACCTGGTGGCCATTTCATGATGCTTTCAATACCCAGTTATTTTGGGAAGACTTGAGAGCAAGGGACTGAGCTTTACCTCGTGGAAAAAATGAAATTGTTCAACCACTTGAAAATTACACTGTTCATCGGTAGCCAAGAACTGAACGTGTATTGAGGCGGTCGAACATAATTGTTGTTTTGAGAGGGAAGAGCAGTTTTTAGAAGAGCAACAACCAAGTATTTTATTTATTAAAAAAGGAAATAAATACAGAAATGTTTTTGTGATGTCTTTCCTCCATCAAGTTATAATACTGGCGTTCATATAGATCTTTTTTATTTGAAAGAAAACTCACATTACATATGCAAGACGATCTATCTAATATATATATATATATATATATATATATATATATATATATATATATATATATATATATATATATATACATATATATATATATATATATATATATATATATATATATATATATATATATATATATATATATATATATATACATACATATATATATATGTGTGTGTGTGTGTGTGTGTGTGTGTATACACACACACAGAACACACAAACAGGAATCCAGTTGCATAAGAGTCAACATGAAAATCCATAGTCTCACGTAGAGATGAGAGGAAGTGAAAGAATACACAACAGATGTGCTCTGAAATTACACGTTTAAGGAAACTGTTTTTGCTGAATGAAATACCATCCAAGAGGAGATGAATGTTCAGCATGAATAAAATCTGCAGTGAAAGATGAGACATTGCACACCAGGTTAAGAAAAAGAAATCGCGAAATTCAAGCAGATGAAATACACAATGTTTATCGCAAAGGTTCTATGGCAGGATTTCTTCACCCTGCCAAATAAAGTTGCACAAAACCAACTGTCTCAAACTGAACGATCAAAATTTCTTTTGCAAAACATTGTGATTTCAGATGCTTTGCTGCTAAGATCTGAAGGTTTGTAAAACTCAAATATGAAACTTCTCAAAGCTTTATTTCTGTTATCTGTTGACTGTAAATATGATAGCATATAACATTATTTTCTGACTTGTAAAATAATTTTTGTGAGTCCTTGCATTTATCTTGGAGAGGACCACACCCATTGGGAAAGAGATGATGCATCATATGATAAGTGATCGGTCAGAAATAATTAGTATCGATGTGTTGTGACTCTTATCTCTAGGGGGACAAGTGGAGGAAAGCAGAGTTGGCAAAATGCTACGGCTGAAAGATATTTCGCCACTTTATTTTGTCCTACATCATTCATTCATTTTCTGAATTGCTCAATCTTAGTTACGGTCGTGGGGAGGCTGGCACCCATCTCAGCTGACTCTGTGTGAGGGCAGAGTACAGCCTGGACAGCTCACCAGGCCATCGCAGGGCAGAAACACGCTGACGGCTATGCAGCTCCTCTCGACGAAAGTCAGCAAGGGTTCTTTTACAGCCTCACACCATCGACCATGAGAGACATGGCCGGCCTTTGATAACTGGTTAGCTGCACTGGGGGGAAGGGATAGTGAAGACCTGTTGAGAATGGGATTTGAACCCCCGACCTTGGGATCAGTGACCAGCACCTTTATCACCAGGCCACCACTGCTCTTTTTCCTATGTTGGTAAATAAGTATTAAACATATAAATAAATTACTATTGATGTCCTTGACTGTGATTCACAGTTCTCAATTTTAAAACCCCTGGCATATATCACTCAGTGCGAGATTTTACCACGCTGGTAAAATAATGCCAAACACAAAGCCCTGATATCCCTTGTCTATAGATGAGAATCCATTTTACTGTTAAAATCTGGCCAAATTTCTTTTCTGAGGTCCAGCGTTGTGAGTTGAGCAAAAGAAAAAGGCTATGAAAAATTTCCTATTTACTTCTGCAATATCAGAAACTTGCTAATGCCATATGGGATTTTGATTGCAGTGCGTTCCAAATCTTGGCTTCAAAGCAGCTGAGTGAAGAAAAATTGTTTTAGAGTGCATTAGATGAAAGAATGCAGAGTACTACAGTCCATTTCAAATACTTCTTCAGAAAATGATGCAAAATCATTTGCGTAAGTAATACATACCAGGTCATAGTTTCTGAAAATTAGGCTGGAGGCTGTTGAGTTGGTAAAGTTACTGAATGTGCACATACATTTTATGTGAAATCCTCCATGGAACAAACTATTTATATTTATATATATATATACATATACATATACACACACACACACACACACAGTGTCTGTCTTCCTTTCGGCTTTTTCCCTTTTACTCGGGAGTCGCCACAGCGAATCATCTGATTCGCACGTTTGATTTGGCAGAGGTTTTTACGTCGGATGCCCTTCCTGTCACAACTCTTTAGAGCAAGGGACAGAAACACGCTGACGACTTTGCAGCCTACTCTTTACGAAAGTCAGCAATGGTTCTTTTACATGCTTCTCACCATAGACAGTGAGAGACATGGCCCGCCTTTGATAACCCAGTTAGCCGCACTGGGGGGGGGGGGGGGGGGGATTCTTTATGAAAGTCAACAATGGTTCTTTTCCATGACACCTCTCACTATAGACAGTGAGAGACATGGCCGGCCTTTGATAACCCAGTTAGCTGCACTGGGGGGGACAGTGACAACCTTGTGGAGAGTGGGACTCGAACCCCCAACCTTTGGATCAGCGATCCAGCGCCCTATACCACTAGACCACCACTGCCCCTACACACACACACACACACACACACACAGTAGTCCTCCTTATTTCGTGGTTAATGAGGACCCCCCCTCCCCGCGGAATGCGAAAAACTGCAAAATGACTTCTGCTACTTCTTAAGGACACCCACCCACCTATATATTTGTAAAAAAATTTATATAGAAGTTAATTTTAAAGTGTTCTGTGCATGTTGATGTCACACATAAATAAATTATACACCTTATAATGACAATAAATATATATAAATACTGTATAACAAACCTAAAAATAAATCCACAGCCACGTCGAGGAGGAGAATCACTGGCGGCACTGCTGCTTGGTTGTCCGCACCTCCAGAGCCTTTGCTTTAGTATGTATAATGTTCGTGTCCAACCTCACAGGCGTTTAACACTCTTTTTCTCTCTCCCCATACACTGCATGTGCTGGTGAAGGGTGTGGCTGTTACCCACAGGCGAAATCCAGAGAGCGCACCTGAATTCACTCAGCCATCAGTGCGCTATAAATACCAGTTTCCGCGTCGATACTCTCCCAGTGATTTTGCTTTTTGTTTTGCCCTCACCACTATGGTGAACATGATTTTTTCTTGCACCCCAGTACTTCACCTGAGCTCAATAAAAGTCATTGTTTCATGAGGGAGGAAATGTCTGTTGGATGCTGGGAAATATAATCTCGACCAATCAGCTTGCTAGATTCACAGCCAATCAGAGAACACTCAAGTCAAGCAGGAGAACAGAGCACGTTGGGTAGCGTAGTTGAATGTACATGTAGTGTTGTACTGTTCGTAAATTTTGAATAATCTTGATTTTGAAAAATCCCACGATATTGCGGGGACGTGAAGTAGGAACCGCGAAGTGGTCAGGGATTACTGTATATAAATAACATAGAAAACAAAAGCTTCTATTTAGTTATGGACTTAAAATTGAAGTGTCAGGTAAGCGCATGTATTCTGAATATGAGATGAAGGAATCTTTCAAAAAATAAGTAATAAGTATTTATAAGTAATAAGTGGGGATAATAAGTAATGACTTGAAATCATTTTCAATGGTAAGGTATATAATTCGTGTATGATGGTGCTGTAGTGTTTAGCACATTCGCCTCACAGTAAAGAGGTCCCAGGCCTCGGGACGTACCTGTGTGCAGTTGCGTGTTTTCCATACGCTTCTGTTGGTTCTATCCGGGTACTACAGTTTCCTTCCACACACCAAAAACATTCACAGTACGCTGATTGGTGGGTCCAGATTGCCCCCTGGTGTTGGTCCTGCAATCGTCTGGTGAGTACTTTGTGCAAGTTTATCCTGCCTTCACCCAGAGTTGGTTACAATGGGGTGTCAGCTTCCCCCGACCCTAATTCAGTTTAAACAGCTGAGAAAATGTATTGATTGAGTTACAGACTTGCGTTTTCGCATAATAGAGAATTATTCACTCTTGGCCTTTGGCCTCAGCAGATAACTTGACTGAATAATTCTCTAGATTTATGCTTAACTATTTTATTGTTCATTTAAAACATTTTCAAAATAGACAGTCATGTTGCTATGTTGTGTGTCAGTGTGCAATAATCATTCAGTTATCCCATGGGAACAATACATTATTCAGTTATCCCATGGCAGTAATGCAATACGTAGAACTTTCTGATGGCTCTACACCAATCGGAAACTCTCTTGAATGCATAATAATAGTGTTCGGTCAGGGGTTAAAAGGGGTAACTTTGTCTTATTTAACAATTCAATATTATTCTGAGTGGAAAAGGCTTGCTTATAAGTGTGGATTAAACTTTTATGGTTTGCTTGTGGTTAAAAAAAAATGAAAGTTCCACAATATTGCCTTTGTGGTTTTTAAAGATAAAAACTTTTAAAAACTTTTTATGAAGTGAGTTTTTAAAGATACCAGAGTCTTTGAAACTACATGTACATTTCTATTCAAACAAAAATGTTTCAATTTCATGTTCACTTTAGAGTGGTTTGCAGAGAAAGATGAATTTCATGATATTGGGAGGGAACATGTGTATGAGGAAATGTAAGATTTGTTTAAGAATGAACAGTGGAGTTTACTACAGTAAAGCAAGTCTCGTAACATCAGCACCTTCTGAGAAAACAAGATATTTTCAATCACAGGCAGTCCAGAATTCACTGAAGCCAATAAGGTTCACAAAAATAAGTTGTACAAGGCTGGTAAAATGAACAGCAGTAAGTTGGATTTAAAAAAAAGAAAAGAAAGAAAAATGTAAGTAAAAAATGGAGCTCAGGGTCTTCAGGCTTTTACTGAAAGGACCATTTCATAATATGCCAATATAAAACAAGAATAACATGTTTGAACACCCCAGCTTCAGTGTGCTGCAAGTAAATGTCCAGAAACCGAATATAAAATTTTGTCTGTGTGACCTTGAAAATTATTGCAAGGTCAGTCTCACAAAGTCTCACTCATAGTGCTGAGCTGCCTGCCTTCCAAGTCTGAAATCCACAGTTTCAGTGCGTGGCAAGTGAGTGTTAGGAAACTAAAGTGTGACATACAGACAAAGCCCATTTTTGTAGCTCCTGAGCCACTTTGTGGGTGAGAGTTAAAAATGTATATTTACAAAAGGGTAAAATTTCCCCAAAATCTTATTTAATGGGTCGGTCACACAGCGTTTTATTGCTTAATCACGGCCAAAACCTGTCCAAAAATTGTTTCCCGTGAAGCAGACGGTGTTGTTCGTGTTGATGTCGCGTTTAAGACGTGCTACAGTTGATTTTTAGACGTGGCAGGATATGGGGAAAGATTTGAACGGCGCTGGACGTGGAAAAAAGTTTTGATCTGCTCAAAATTTTAGACCACGGACAACCATGTGGTGAAGACGTGCTAAAGACGTGCAACACACGTGAAACACACATAATAATCCGTCTTCTGGCAGTGATAAAAACTTAGGGCGACGTGATAGGCCGCAAAAGTTTAGGGATCTGTCACGGTCTGTCACGGCCAGAGCACGGCCATTGGGCGGGTGTTACACGTTAGTATCACGAGAAATAGCGGCTTATCACTGACAAATGGATTTTTCCATGTACATAGCACGTACATCGCACTACCTAAACCCGTTAAACAACATCTTCAGCACGTTCTAAATACGACTAATCACTGCCTAATCACTTCTGTATCACTTCTGATTCACGGCATATTAAATACCGTAATTTTCTGAGACCTCGGCACTTGCAGTCTAGATGTCAGGGGGTGAACATGAACCCTCAATGCCGTGATGTCCTCATCTTCATGCTCCAACACCAACAGAACCAACTGCTACGGGCCCAACATATAAGAGAAGAAGAAGAAGAAGAAGGAGGAGGGGGGGTGGTACGGAACATCTTGGTGCATGACTGGATTGGGAGGAGACCCAAGCTGGGGCTTTCTGACCGTCTCATGAATTAAAACAACTTAAAAAACTAAACTAAAAACTAAAGCGTTATTCCTTCTCTCTCTCTCTCTCTCTCTCTCTCTCTCTTTTGTGCGCAACAGAATTCAAAGTGCATTCCCTGCTTGACAAACTCAACTTTAATTTGATTCTTTGAGGTATCGGAATTCCAGATGAGCTGCGTAACGAAGATCCAAGAGCCTTTCAGAACTTTATGAGGATGCCTCCTGCGATTAGGCAGTGCTATGGCAGTGGACTGCCCATTTTACGTCCGCTCTCAAGACGTGATCGGCAGTGATACAGACGTGATGAGACCGTGATTAGCCGTGGTAACTTGCAGTTTTTTTTCCCCCACTTTCGAACACGTGTTTTGCCCAAGTTGCCTTACACGTTGCTGGACGTGGTTAGCCGTGCTTGGGCAGTGTTTTAGCAGTGGAACAGCCGCTGATGGCCTTACCACGTAAAAAGCTCGTACAAAGCACGGCCAAGCCAAAATTGACCAAAAGTTATCACTTATGACCACATCCACCAGATTTTCAGAACTTTTTGTACGTGATTTAGACATGGAATGCTGTGTGGCCGGGGCTTTAGTGTATTCCTTTTGTTCCTGTGTAGTAGATACTAAAACATTTATTTGCGTTAGGCTTGGTGGATGTTGCTGAATCAAATTATTCCCCCTCGGCCTTCTGTCTTGGGGACTATTCAGTCACATCCACCTCGTCTTTAGTGATTATGCAATAAATGAGATGTCACAATCTGTTTCCAGATGTTAGCCTGAACTGATGTTAACCTGAACTTTTTTTTTTAAATAGCTTATTATTAGCCCAGTGCTTCTCAAATAGTGGGGTGCGCCCCTCTTGGGGGGTGTGGTATGATGCCTCGGGGGCGTGGTGTGATGCTGGGGGGATCGCATATGACCCTGGGGGGATCGCGTATGACCCTGGGGAACATGCTTTTCTGGAATAGTGTACGAGAATTAAGTGTAATTGCACCTCCACTCCAGTACTTGGCAGTGGCGCTCTCATTCTCGCGCTATAATGTAGCAGTTTCTCGCATGAGCAAACGATATGAAGTGTAGTAAACAACACGGTAAAAATTCTAACAGGAATGAAGAGAAAGATGGAGAGCGACGGAGATATTAAGACACAAGTTGAATGAGTTTAAATAAGGATGTATTTTTTTTTTATTTCAGGTGCATTGGTGCACTTTAAATATTTTCTATTACAGATTAAAAAACAATGTTAATGAAGTTTTTCTTTATTGTATCTTTCTTTCTTTTTTGTTTTTAATGTTAATAAAGATACAATGTTATGCAGAGGTGTACTAAGTCCCTCACTTTTCACGGTCAATTGGGATCGAGATCCCCGCGCAACCACCAAATTCCACGACGTAGGATCAACACCCCCCCCCCCCCGACTGATGTATATGTGTATATAATATCAATAAATACATATTGAATGCTATAAATTCTTATAATAAAAATGACAAATTAAAAATAATGCATAAGATGTAAATAAAATATAAATACACACACATACAGACACACGTGGGCACACAGATGCGCACCTCACATAAATGTAACCAGTTTTGATTGGGCGTTTTGGGCTATTTTCCTGTTCTTCAATAATTTCCTTATTTTTTAATTTGATGAATATTAAAAAAAAAAAAAAAAAAAAAAAAAAAGAGATGCACTGAAGCCGCATGAATTGAAGCACAAAGTAGTGGGGGATCCCTGTGATACTATTTATAGTCGCTCACGGGGAAGCGGGAGGCGTGAAATGTTTTTTTTTTTCCTAGAGGGGGCGCCACAGAAAATAATTGAGAAGCAGCGTATTAGCCTCAATTGTTGATGTTCACTAAATATTTTTTTTAAATATTGCCGAATTCCTTTTGTGCAGTTATTTTTTTTGTACTTGATGACAGTTAATTTAATTCTAATTGGTTCTGCTTACCCAAATATGATGCGAATAAACTATTGGCCTCATTTAAACAATCAGAGTCTGGAGGATGTATTTAGTGAGGATGTGCACATGTATGAAGACAGGCAATTACTTGGGATGAATTAATTGAATAAGAAATTCCATCACAGCTCCTCAAGGTGACATGCAGGCATGTGGCTTTTTTTTTTTTTTTTTCTCCCACAGGCATCATATCAGACTCTTCAGTGGTGCCCGTAAGCTGCATGCCTGATCTCTATAACTTTTTTGTTGACTGAGTAGTACCTTTGTGCAAACCTCTGGTCTCACTCAGACTCCACATGGGGTGAAAAGCAAACAGAACTGAACTGTGATATTTAACCATGCTCCCTAAAGAACAAGGTCAGTGTATCTATTTATCAAATGAACATGCTCGACCTGAGGGGAAGTGTTGTTGATCTTCCTCTGGTGTCCTGTGATAGTTATTTACCACAGAGAGAGGGAAAAAAAAAAAAAACAAAATCGGTCTTAACATTTTTTTCTTTATAACAGTATTTTTGACCTATTTTCCATTTATTCTGAACAATTCAGTAGTTGCACAATATAAAATGCATTTGTTTCTTCATGCTTTTCTTTGTGGGTTTTATTTTATTTAATGTCCTATCACCACAGGATTATAGGACATGCTACAGATATCTCCACACCTTTTCTTATATCTTTGTGCGATTATTAACATCACAATAGCTATTTAAGTGTTATGAGGATGAACATCTCAGGAACCAAACTGGATTTCATATGAATTTCATCCTAAAAATGGCTGTGGCGTATTACTCAGCATATTATCAAATTGTGATCATGAGACTGCATTATGGTATAAACACCGATGGATATTCTACTTTAAGTGATTTATGAAGGGTGCCGTGTTTGGAGGGTTTTTCTCTTGGGGTGGTGGTGGTGGTGGTGGGGGTGGGGGGTATTTTACTACTGCAGCATGTCTCACCTGCATGTCTATTTGCACATTGTCTCCAGGCACACATTTGAAGCTGAGCCTCTTTCCTTTATTGAAAATCACTGGAATTTATAAATTCATGACCTTCTGTCCAATATAGTATGTCACCAAGCCCTGGGAATAAAAACCCTATCCAAATATTCAACATTACACAGAAGGCACATCATTTCAATTTGGGTCTTCTGGGTTAACAAATGCATTTCTCTGGCAAATAAGACTATAATTTGTAGGATATATTCAAATAGCAGGTATTACATATTATTGACTGAGGCTGGATGAGAAAGGAGTAAATGAGTTTGCTTTTGATATATATTTATATAAATACAAAAGGGGGAAACGCTTGTAGATTTCACATTTGAAATGAGAAGAATCCTGGGATTCATTCAGAACAGATGGAACAAACAGCACTGCTGGTCAGGACAACAGAGACTCGGTGATTGCGCAAAGGCGTATCTGACATAAAATTAACTCGAAAATAGTCTGAGCTCCAACTGATACAGAGATGCACCATGACAAAGGAGTCTGTGCACGGACCTTTGGTCCATGTTTATTCCAAATCAATAGAGCAGTTAATTTTCATTTGACATGTCTTCTCTTGCCAATCATTTATCCGTACGTTCATTCATCCTCATTCTTCTTCGGGTCAATTCCGAAGTGTGTCTGTAATCTTTTAGAGCACGCCGGCTGCAACTGAACACTGCCTGCGGACTCTTCACACACAAAGAACCAGTACATGGCACAGATATCCAGAATGTATTTAATAATAATTGAAGATTACTATGATGATCTTTGAAATCCTTAGTATGCAATGTTACCCCACAAGGCTACACTCGAGCATCCCATGGTTCATCTGGAGCTTCTGAATAACCAAAGAAGAAAAACTTCCATAGACTAACAAGGAGAATCGAAGCAAAACTGGCATCAAAAGGGATTTGAACAGAAAAATATGGCGGCTAGAAGCGAGGCCGGGGTACAAAGGTAAACCTTGACATAAATAGGCTCTCCTGTCTTACGATATGTATTTTTCTATCATCATCTATGATATGAAGCCTACATTAATTTATTTTGTGAACTACATGCTGATGTATGCTCATGGTTATTAGCTGTCTCAGCTAATGCTACAAACACCCAGATCACAGACCAGGCACGATGGCGGTGAAGTATGTCAGAGCCGATGCATATTTCGCGTACCTGTTGCACATATAATATGGATGGCAGGATAGTTGGTATATAACTGATTTAGCTGCAGTCAATATCTGCTGATTCTGAACAATGTATTCATTAAATGTTTGTCCAATCCAAGCACTGTTTTGCTTCTTTCTTTAAATATATATTTATATCAAAGTGACTCGATGGTAGAGTTGAATTAATTATGAATAACCGAGAAAGCATAAGTGATACTGTAAAGTACAAGCCTCAACCTCGAACCTTCTGCTCTTCTGAGTTAGGTATTTCTTTGGGGAGTTCAAGGCTTTGCTTGTTCTGTCTTCCTGTTCCATTTGGATGGGGATTGAAGGTCAGAGGATGCATCAACACTCAACCATGCTCCCTAAAGAACGATGTCAATGTATCCAGCAGAGCTTTCATCAAATGAACATGTCTGACCTTTACCCCAAAGAGTCATCGTGGCTGTGATCACCTGAAGGGACTTGTAGTTGATCTCCCTGTTGCTCTGCTCTTGTAATTTAGCTGGGTACCAAAGATGAGACCACATCCTCAAGCTTGATGCTATAAGTATGTCGACAGAATGTAAACCATGCATATCCAATCATGCTGCATCCAACCAGAAAATGCATACTCCAACCAGTTACACATGAATACACACTCAGGTTGTCTGTGGAATTGCTGTGGATTTGATCTTTTTTTTTTTTTTTTTCCCCCCGCGGGGTGGGGGTGGGGGGGGGGTGAGGGGGGAGATTTATGTGTAAATCTTATATATAAAGAATATGTGAAAATAGGATAATTTTTTTGGAAATGTGATCCACACAGCAGGCCCAGCAGGGTGTGCCGTATGGTCTATTTTGTTGGCTTGTCAGATTTTGTGATCTGAGTGCTCTTATGGAAAATAGAACCGGCTAAATATGTTTAAAAATGTCATACGCCGGTGTAGAGGGGGGAAAATATACTGACTAATCAAGATTTGAAAGGCGCTCTCACTGTGAGACCTACAAGAACTAGAGTGATGTAGTGATTTCCTTTTTAACTCCTGAGAGGGTTTCGAGACCCATGCTGAACCGGTTCTTGAGGACTGCAATTCACGCTCATTTTTATATCTAGGGTCAATTTGAAACAGATAATTAACTCAATATGTATGTCTTTGGGTTGTGGGAGGAAACCAGAGCACCTGGAGGAAGCCCAATCAATCACTGAGAGAACACACAAAACCTCTGCGTGTAGTTCGTTCATATTACTGCGTGTTCATGCGGAGGGCGGACCTTCTGTTTTATGTTTAATGTTTTGTGGAACCTCCTTAAAATATTGTGTTTTTCTTTTTCAGGTTGTCTGGCTTCATGCTGCCATCGCCAATAGTTAGTTCTGGCTCTGTATTGGCACTGTGGTTCACTACAGATTTCGCTGTGAGTGCTCAAGGATTTAAAGCAATATATGAAGGTAAGTGGTTGATGTTGCATTATTGATGCTTTTATTTTCCATTTTAATGTCGGAACAGTACCAGATTTTACTGCGTGTACCTTGCTTTTTATGGATGGTAATTACACACAAGTTCAAATCTCCAGTTGTTGTTTTATTCTCATTTGATATCACGGTTTGATTCATCAAGCTCAATATTTTATAGCAAATATGGTAAAGTGGACAAAAATACTTTTACTATTCTTCACCTCAAATCATTAAAGACCGTGAAGAAAAGTCAGGCAACGCACATATATGTGTGCATATATATATATATATATATATATATATATATATATATATATATATATATATATATATAATTAACAAAATGGGAATGTGACTTGTAATGAATTATTTTACAATCTACTGTATTCACTCAGAAATTCTGATTACAGTGGTACCTTGACTTGTGAATTTAATCTGTTCTGAGGGCGAGCTCGGAAGCCGAAAAGTTCATTAGATGCAACAATTATTCCCAAAAGGAATAACAGAAAAAAAATTCATCCATTCCAACCCCCTCCTAAACTCATATAACCTGACATAAACACGTACGTGTATTTGACCTAATATATTAAAGATAAACACGTAAATTCAATAAATATTTCATAATAATAATGCATGTACATTAACATTAATAATAATCAATACTAAACCAAGAATAAACAATAAGTGAACTCACTCTTCCGATCATCAACTGTGGCGAAGATGTCACTTGAGCAGGCAGGAGGTGGTGCAAAACAAAGGAGGAGGAGGAGGAGAATTTTGTGTGTGTGCACACTACGAATGCTAGCGAGGAAAAGCTTGTGGTGAGCTCCCACAAACCTAGTGCTTCTCAAATAGCGGGGCCAGTGTGATGCCAGGGGGAGCGTGTATGAACCTGGGGAACATGCTTTTTTGCCATACTGTACTAGAATTAAGTGTAATTGCGCATCCACTACAGTAGTTGGCAGTGTCGTGCTCATTGTTATGCTATGGTGTAGGAAAAAAGCACAGAGCAAATGATATGAAGTGCAGGAAACACTATTTATAAGTCCTGCTCAGGGTGGGGAGGGGGGCGGGGGGGGCTGAAATGTTTTTCCTGTAGGGGATGTCACAGAAAATAATTGAGAAGCACTGCACAAGGCGTTTTCGAAGTGCGGAGGAATACACGCGGAAGAATACGAGGCTAATCGGCCAGGAAAAGCCATTTCACGAAGAGCTCGTAAAGTGAATTTTTGCTTGTTGGATGGATTTTTGGTGGGTTCGAACCATTGTATTTCTACCGATCTACCTCCTTGTCTTCATTTCCCTTAAAGCGTCTAAAGAAAAATTTGATTAAATTCAACACTCGTTGTCCATCAGAGTACAAGTTACATAAAACGACAGAAGGCAGAAGCACAAGTTTAAGGAATTTTGCTTGTTTGTTTGAATGCAGTGCCTGTGCTCTCTCCAACAGGGCGAGGTTGGCTTAAAATCACAAATGCTGCTGCTTCTGTTAATTGTGTCATACTTATCCCCATGATAACGAAGCCTTGTACTGCACTGCTAATTTCATTAAAAAAAAAAATTTTATTCCATCCCTATAATTTTATCTATCCAATATCACTGCTATAATGCTACCTTTCCTTTGATATTAGGAGAGAACACATGCAATGATATGCTTAACATCTTTACAAAACTGAACTTGCAGTGCCACTGCATTATTATAAATGATGAATAAACGTTTTCTGGCAGATGAAAGATGGTGTATACTGGTGCATTTGTATGCAGTAGAGAATGAAAGCAAAATCAGGCTTGAAAACGTGTACACTGACTGGTTCACAGATACGTCTATGTGAAACTAGATTAATACTCCGTGCAAATGCCTCAATGAGTTTTTCCAATTAGTGGTTGGATTAACGTCGGCATCTCAGTTTTACCTGGATCTTATTCAATTCCAGCTCTGCTCCCCTGAGCTAGGTGGACTAATTTCTCTAGAAAAATGAGGGCACAGATACGATCTCTATTATTGTTCTCATTCACCCTAATGTTAACACATGAAATGCAGTTAATATGATCCCCACTTGTATTTTTCTTCTCATTATTTTTTTTTTCCTTCCCCCTCAATCATGTATTTAGTCAAGGAATATAAAATTAAAGCTGATTTTATGGTATAACAGAACCTGAGAGGAAAAAAAGCAACATATAATGAAAACAATATTATTTATTCAGGTATTTTAAATAAAGTTAAATGTCACCGGAGTTTCATACATGGCCTCCTCCCTAGCGTACCAAACGCATCGGTCTCAACCATATGACTCATCAGATTGCAGCCTTATGAATGATGCACATTCATGTCACTCCTCAGCTCAAGAGGCCTATTTTCATGCTTTATTCCTCCCTATAATCTCCTTCGGAATATGGATTACTGCCATCATAATTCAACTTCCTTTTGGCGCCGGCCTCATTGCTGTTAACTTATGAGTTGCTCTGGAAGGCTTTGCACATCTAAAAGTCACGTCTCTCTCATTTGGCATCATGTATTGTAGGGTGCCAGCAAAGCGCCCCAAATACTCAGCCTATTTTTACGGCCATATGGCAGTTGTTGAGGCACTGCTGTGGAATGCAGATGTTCTGACAATGTGTGCTTTGTGCACGCTGCGAGACAAAGCTCCATGTCCCGCATGAGGTATTATTTCTGCATCGCACTCGGTGCTGCCCACATGATCTCATTAGATACCTTAGCGTCATGATGTAATTACACCCTGAGCGTCCGCTTTCCTGCATCCTTCACGATTCACGCGTGCTCCTACTTGGGATGCATGTCACAAACCGCACGATAACCATGTGGGTTTGACTTGTGGGAAGTGGATTCTGCCGGCTGACAATTGAGATGTTATGAAATTGGTTCAAGGTTCTTTTCTGCTGGGTTGTTTTTATGCCCATTAGCCAAAGCCCATTGAAGTCCATGCTGCATAACATTTTCAGTGACTGCGTGACCTTTCTCTGTTATGCATTAGAAGCCTCTTGCACAGCTACAACCCAATCCATCAGGTTAATGGGATTTTATAATGGCGTTCCCTCTGGTGGCCAGAACGGACACTGTTTAACGCAGTAAAGCCCCTCCCCCCCCACACACACACACCCCACCCTCCCCAAATTCCCTTAGAGCCAAACACATTCTAATAGCTTTGGACTTCAGCATTAGTCTGCTATCCATTAGGAAAATGTGTCTAAAACTAATTGACAAACAAACCGGCTACATTTGCTTTCAGTAGTGATAACCTACAGGAATGTTGAGAGCTCTTTGTATTGCCGCTTTTGGTATCTTTTCCAATCATAATTGAATGAAATGGCGCTGGAACACATGAATTGTCAGTTGTGACAGCAGTCAATACCCCCCCCCCCCCCACACACACACACACATACACTCACCATCCTACTGGATTAACACACATTGAGCATGTGATACAGAATTGAGAAATAAAGCTTCGTTAATCGCACCTCAGAGTTTGCTTTTGGTAAATGTTTAAATATTTTGATGGCTGTTCAGTTGCTTTGTTGCTGGTTGATGGACAGCGGGGAAAAAAAAAAAAAAAACCCACAGTTGAAGTTCATGTGTGCACCTCAAAGTATTCAAGCCAGGCACACAATTCCTTCAATTACCATTCAGCGCTGTTTAGATCACGTCATGTGCAATTGTCCCGCAGGTTTCCCAGCGGCCTTTGGAACAGGGCTTATGGACCATTACACCCGACTAATTGTAATCTATTTGCCTGCAGAGTGCTGAGCGGCACAGCAGTGTGGTAGATGAGTATAGAACCTCAGAGCAATTTTCCCTCCCTTGATACACCCAGGCATTCAAGATGACACTGTTTGTCGATTTGATCAAGAATGCTGCAGTTAATTACCAAAATAAAATAAATAAATAAATAAATGTACAAACATTCCTGATAACCTTATCGACGCTATACTTCATATTTTCTTTAAGCGGGCATTGCAGCTAGTCAGATCAAAATGGGATTATGTACTGCCTTTGGAATTTAATAAAGCAAACTCATACAAGTGTATAAAGATCCATGTGCTTGATAAATCCATGTGATTGCAGAGACCGTCACATACGCAGGAACCATGACACTGTACCCATGCAATATTTATCAAGAATTCACTGTGTGTGTGTGTGTGTGTGTGTGTGTGTGTGTGTGTGTGTGTGTGTGGGTCAGTGTTTGATGAGGTGCAGGTGAGACTGATTAGCTGCAGTTGGAGCAGGATCATGACCCGTACTGAACAGGAGGGGAATTAGTGGGTTTCCACTGTGGCTCAGTGTAGCGTGCAGTGAGGTGCCGGATACCAGTGCATTAAGTTGATATTTCGAGATGTTGGGGTGAATACAGCTTGGCAGTGGTGGCCTGGTGGTGAAAAGTTCTGGATCGCTGATCCTAAGGTTGGGGGTTCGAGTCCCACTCTCCACAAGGTTGTCAATGTTTGCCCCCCCCCCCCCCCCACACACACACCCCCAATCTCAGTGCAGCTAACTGGGTTATCAAAGGTTGGCCATGCATAGCCGTCAGCGTGTTTCTGCCCCTTGCTAAGGGTTGTGTCAGGAAGGGCGTCCGACATAAATAAAAACCTACGCCAAATCAAACATGAATCATTAATATGACTTCCATGAAGATGGAGGCAGATGATTCGCTGTGGCGACCCCTGAGGAGAAAAAAAAGGGAGCAGCCAAAAGGAAAAGAAGAAGTGGGGTCTCATTGTAGCCATAACTCAGAAGAACAACTGTAAGAACTCAGGCAGTTAGGACTTCATGCACGGTGAATGAAGACATTGAAATCGCAGGATCTATGAAACGTAAGGCTCAAATATAACAACATCCTTGGAAGATGAAAAAAAAAGTAAAGATGATTTACATTACAAGAAACGGACACAAGCACGAAGGAATGATTAATTATTCATTGATTTCCTTAGATGCTTAATCCTAATTACGATCAAAGTTGTTGGCCATCTCAGCCAACTGCGAGCGAAGGGTACACCCTGAACAACTCACTAGGTCATCTCAGGGTCAACATACATGCAATGATTCACTCTCGTACCTCGGTGCAATTTTGAAACAGCCAATCAACCGACTGTGCCTGTCCTTGGACTGTGGGAAGAAAATGGCGTACCCGGAGTAAACCCACACAAGCACGAGGAGAACATGCAAACTTCACAGAGAAACGCCCAAGCTCAGGAATCGAACCCAGACTTTCTTGCTGCGAGGCGGACGTGCTGACCGTGCCATCAGCGATACGTTGAATCCACAAACTGATCATCAAACTAAAATAGATCAATGAAAAAAAATCCATAAAAGCTGGTGGGACTTTTTAATTGGCATCAGGACCAGAGTCTCAGTAAGGTTCTACTCAAGCACACGTTCCTGCAGTATGGCCACCATGAAAACTGAACCGTGAATCTGCTGAACTGCGAAAGCACCACACTACGTTAGCACAGACGACACTTAGAATGACACTACCAAACCCTCTCCAACCGATCAAAGCAACAGGGCCGACCAGAAACGATCAGATGTTGCGTTAGTCTTTGGCGAATAGATAGACAGACATCAGCAAGCAGAAGAAAATGCTCTTAATCTTGTGTCTGTGACACAGCTACAGCTGGCAAGGGGCAGACATGTTCTACCGAACAGGGAAAAAAAAAAACACACAGACACAATACAAAAATAGAAAATAATGAAACAAAAGTTTCTTTTGAAGAAGCAGCAGCTATTTTTAACAACCGACACGGAACAGGCGAACACAGTCAGGTGACAAACCACCGCGGTGGAAGGAGAAGGGAATGCACTTGACAGACTTCAGAAGCGCACATGAAGGAAAAAAATGAAGCAAATGAACTATCATGAATCGTAGTGGACAGGAAGCATGAATTTCACCTCAGTGCCTACTAACTCGGTGAAGAATAGAATGTCAATGTCAGTAAAGACCAAAACATAAAGGCTTCTTGGATTTACCGCAAAGTTAAGAGGCAAGCGCAACGATGAAAATTTCCAGAACTCGAGCTTTTTCTGCAAGATAAGACCTACTGTTTATTTCCTTATGAAATTCACACATTTTACATGAGATTTTTTTTAAAGCAAAGCAAATGAAATCACACCAAATGATGACTGTCTGTCACTCTATAATATTTCTCTTTCATGTAGAAACTTTTAATTGCATAATGTCTGGAGGCATTTTTGCTGTACAACAGTCCTGCACTGTGTATGAATAAGTGTATGTGTGTGTGTGTATGTAGACACACACACACACACACACACACACACACACACATATATATATATATATATATATATATATATATATGATTTTCTGAGTAGATCCTTCCGTAGGAGAGTGCTCTATATATATACATATATGATTTTCTGAGTAGATCCTTCCGTAGGAGAGTGCTCTATATATATACATATAGGATTTTCTGAGTAGATCCTTCTGTAGGAGAGTGCTCAATACTTTTTGGTAGAGCAAATAACAAAAATAAAAGGACAGGACAAAGACTTTCTATTGAAACTCCATTTATCACTACAGATCTGTTTCGAGGGGTGGTGAAACCATCATCTCTCTTCAGGTGATTATAGAAGAATGATTACAAAGTGCTGG
>CM045736.1:10428390-10545890 GCA_024760905.1 Plotosus lineatus | reverse complement strand
ATTGATTGCAGATGATGTGTACACCTCTTTTTTTCTCCTTCGCGCACAAGTTAACAACATGATTGCTTGAATTGTGAAGTAAATTTTTTTCGTGTTTTTAATGATTACTTAAATGCTATGATGTCACTCAAACGCCCTGCATCTTCTCTAGCTTCCGGTAAGGCGCCTAAGCGCTTTGTCTTTTCATAAATATTATCACAGAACAAAATTAAAAAGTTTTTAATTAATCATTACGACATTTTACTGCATTATTACTATACTGGCAGATTAGCAGCAAACCCGGAAATTACTGGCCCATGATTCAAATTTAGCCAATGGCTGAGAGCTTTTGTTTCTCCCACTTGCTGATTGGTTGCAGATGATGCATATGAAATGTATTCATGGATTAACAATAATATTTGAATTGATTTAATACATAATGCCGATCCAAAATTAACAATATTATGATTTCCGATATTATTAATGAGTCGACACTAATTTATTCCCTGTAATTTTCTCAGTTGCAGAAAGGATGGAGCAATGGTCGCACCAATGTAAATAAAACACGGACGGTCTGTAACTATTAGTGTTACTTCATCACATTTATGAAGTGTCATATCTTAGGCGACGGCGGATTGTTCATTTTACTGAAAAGGCCTTCTGTTTGACATGGGGGGGCCGGTATTGGGTTGGATTTTCTCATGCCCTGTGTGTGTGTGTGTGTGTGTGTGTGTGTGTGTGTATGTATGTATGTATGTATGTTTTATATATATATATATATATATATATTGCTCTTGTTGAGATGGGGGAATTGTATTTTATTATTGTTAAATAATAGCGCCACAAACCTTGTATAACAACCTCTCCAAAAAAAAAAACAAAAAAACAAGAAATTTTGCTCTTTGAAAACAAGTCCATACAATTTATGCATGGAGTGATTTAAATGAGTCCTGACTTATAGAAGAATTGCATTGTATAGCAGTAAAGAAAATGCTGCTTATTTAAATTTACTTGCAATATGCATTGAACTCCTGGAGGGAATGGTTAGTCCTCTGTGATGTGTTCAAAAGAGAGTAGATGCTAATTCAAAGTTTGTAAAAAAAAAAAAAAAAAAAAAAAAAAAAAAAAAATCAAGTAAATAGAGTTTGCTACTCGTCTTGTAGAGTTTTTCTTTGTTTTGGAGATGCCCTGTTAGAAAACCTGAATGCTTTGAAATCTGGCAGCCCTGGCTGCACAGTGTAGTTTGAATCATGTAATTAAAGTTTTGGTTCCAAGTTGTAATCCATCATACTGTAGATAAGATGTCATAGTGCAATTCCCATTATCTCTTCACTAACATTTTTATGCTGCGTCCTCCCGCTTCTCAGGGATCGTGTTGTCCTGTGAACGTTTTGCTGACACCAGGAAATAATGCTAACATCGACTACCTTACTTTGGCAAACTATCAGTTGCTGCTCATGTTCGGCTTCTTAAATTAAGTATCTCATCAGACTTTGGTTGAAAATACCGAAAGAAATGACAAGCGTTTTTTGTCCCCCCCCCCCCCCCCCCCTTCCTCACCTGACACTGAGATTTAGATAAGAAAATGGTCCGGCTAGGTCTGTGCCAGAAGATATGAATCAATTAATTTCCCTACTCACAGTTGAAGCCTTAAGATAGCTGCCGGTCTGTCAAATGTGATGAGTCTGGCTAACGTTTAATCAACCTCACCAAGCCAGAGAGTGATAGAAAGGCCAGACAAGAGGATTGGATTACACTCTGGGTTTCCTTTACGGTTATCACACTGCTCTTCTTCTATTTGGACACCACCTGAGTCATTCAGTACTACTTTAGCTGTCGCTCCTGAAGGACCGTGGCGTCTCCAGGTCAAAACCCGAAGAACACGGGGAAGAGAAGTTTAATCGTAGGGACAGCAGGTCAAGTAATCATCTTCTGAAAAACTATATATTTGGAAGCAGGGTTTTCTGTGTAGGTGGCAGTTAATGTTTGGGTTTAAATGGGTACTAAATATTTGGTGCAGGAAAAAAATGAGATATGAGAGTAAAAAGAGAAGCTCAGTTCTTATTTTTTTTAACCACACTGGGAGCAGAAGCCCACGTTGGAACCACAGATACTCACCTTGTCTATGAGACAGTGTTCCAGCTATTTTTTTTTTGAACGTCTACTAAACACAGCATAGACGGCGTACTTTAAAAACCCGTTTGTAAAAGAAATGATGGAAAAGCATAACACCTTGACCAAGGCTACATAAGTTCATGACTACACATTAAATTAGAAAATAAAGCCCAAGGCAAGAGAAAATATGTTCTCGGTGCAATGGGGGAACCCCAAAAACTATATAGTGAAATTCTTGGTGGAGTCTTGAAGCATACCACAAAGTTCTGGAAATATATATATATATATATATATATATATATATATATATATGATCATTCGCTGTGGCGACCCCCTGAAGGGAACAGCCAAAAGGAGAAGAAAAAGATATATAAGATATATATATATATATATATATATATATATATACACTCTGTTCTCCATAATTATTGGCACCCCTGGTTAAGATATGTACTTCAGCTTCTAATAAATTTTTTTCCTCTTTTCTAAATAATATTGGACCACACTGGAACCAGAAAAAAAGAGGAAAATCCAACCTTTGATTCAAGTACATTTATTCAGTGGGGAAAAAATCCCACATGTCAAATCATCTGTGCCACAATTATCATCACCCCTGATGATAATACTTTTTACAACCACCTTTTACCAACAGAACAGCACCGAATCTTCTATGATGGCAGCATACAGAAACAGGGGATTTTGGACCGTTTCCTCTCTGCACAATCTCTTTAAATCCTCCAGCGACCTGGTCCTCTCCTCTGCACTCTCCTCTTCAGCTCACTCCACTGGTTTTCAATGAGGTTGAAGTCTGGGCACTGAGATGGCCTTGGGCGGAGTTTGATTCTGTGTCTGGTGAACCATTTCTGTGTAGATTTGACAACATATTTAGGGTCATTATCTTGTTGAAATACCCAGTGACGACCCATCTTCAGCTTTCGGGCAAAGGCCACAAGACTTTTATTTAAAATGTCCTGGTATTTCAAAGATGCCATACACCGTAACACGGTTCCCAGGGCCCCTGGAAGAACAACAGGCCGACAGCTTCACTGATCCTCCCCCATACTTCACAGTGGGCATGAGGTGCTTTTCTGCATACTCATCTTCTGTGTTACACCAGACCCACTTGGTGTTTGTTGCAGAAAACTATATCTTGGTCTCATCCGACCAAAGCACAGCCCCAGTTGAAGTCCCAATACCGCTAAGCGAACTCCAGACATTTACATTTATGAATGTGAGTGAGAAGTTTTGTTGCCTGCATGCTTCCCATAAAGCTTGTTGGCATGTAGATGACGCCTGACGGTTGTTTTGGAGACGTTGTGACCCCAAGATGCCACCATTTGTTGCAATTCATTAACAGTGAGCTTTGGAGAACTTGTTATTTCTCTTTACCATCGTCCTCACTGTGAGTGTTGGCAGCATAACCTTGCGCCCTTGTTCAGGCTTGTTTACCACAGTTCGGGTTGTTTTAAACTTCTTAATGATTCCTCTGACAGTGGATATGTGCAGGTGCAGATGAGGGGAGATTTTCTTGTGGCCGTTGCCTGACTTATGAAGGTCAACACACATCTGCCTTACTTGAATGTTGTGTTCCTTTGTCTTTCCCATGTTCAAGAGTGGATAAGAGAAATGTCCTCTGTATCATGTCATATTTATTCCCCTGGGAAACAGGAAGTGATGAAGTGATGAATTACTACTTAAATGTTCCCAGATACTCTGATCAACTTTTTAAACTACTGTAGAAATGACAGGAATACTTCAATTTTGTGTGTATATACACACACACACACACACACACACACACACGCACACACACACACACACAGTGGTACTTTGACTTGCGAGTGTCTTTTATAACAAATTTTCCATGATACAAGCTTCGATCCCACCAAAAATTTGCTCCATCCAACTCGCAAAATATTGATTTACGAGCTCTGCTGGGAAAATGGCTTTTCCAGGCCGATTAGCGTCATATTCATCTGCGTGTATTCATCTTCGCTTTGTGACTGTGATTCTTAATTATTTTCTGTGACGCCCGCTATAGGAAGAAAAGAAAAACATTTCACGCCCCCCCCACCCCCCGCCCCCAGTGTTCCGCACGTGACTATAAATACTGTTTACTGCTCTTCATATCATTTTCTCGGTGCTTTTCCCTACAGCACAGCATGACAGTGAGAGCACCACTGCCAGCTACTGGAGTGGAGGTGCAATTACACTTAATTCTAGTACAGTATGGCAAAAAAGCATGTTACCCAGGGTCATAAGCGGCCCCCCCCTCTGGCATTTTGGGGAGCACACCCCACTATTTCAGAAGCACTGGCCTTGTGGGAGCTCACCACGAGCCTTTCCTCGCTGGCATTTGTAGCATGCGCACACACAAAATTCTCCTCCCCCTCCTCTTGCCTGCCCACATGACGATCGCCGCAGTCGATGATTGGAAGGGTTAGTTGACTTATTGTTTATTCTTGTTTTATTATTTATTATGAATTATTATTAATGTTAATGTACATGTATTTTTTTTTATGAAAGATTTGTTGTTTTTACAAGTTTATCTTTAATATATTAGGTCAAATATACATGTTTGTGTCAGGTTATATGAGTTTGGGAGGGGGTTGGAACGGATTAATTGGTTTTCTGTTATTTCTTATGTGAATAATTGTTTCATCTAACGAACTTTTCGGATTATTTCTGTGTGTGTGTGTGTGTGTGTGTGTGTGTGTGTGTGTGTGTGTGTGTGTGTGTGTGTGTGAATGATGCATTAATGTGCCAGATATTCACGAATAGTAGTCCAGGTTTTGCAGGGCTTTACAATAGTTCAGCATGATATAGTTAAATAGTGAAATGTCAGCATGCAACCAGATATCAGGGGAAGATTTGACTGTCTGTAAGAAGCTTTCTAACCAAGTGGCTGTACTACAGTGCAAAAGCCTTTTTAATGTCGTGTCTTTCAGCCATTGTCTGATTTTAAGTAATTGGACATTTTGACTTGATAAGGCAGAAGGGTTTGAATAGATTTTATATTCTAAGAGTGAAATGTAGGGTTTAGAGAGTGCATTAAAATTTGTGTTGTTGTTTATGCTCATTTCCTTCAGCATGATGTGATAGTTCTGATGTGTAATTTAAAAAAAAAAAAGCCCAACCTCTTTCTGCTGTTGACCACACCCAGTCCTGTTTAGATCCAAATATGAGGCTGGGCTGAAAAGTTCATAGGTATTGTCATTCTTACAGCACTTGGTATAGAATATATTGCATTATCCATGTCTACACATGACATTACACCTTCGACACTGCGTGTGTTCCAGATCACGGCTGGTTTTGTAAAGAGAAGGAACAGTGACAAGCAATCAGCATACAAAATTGTGGCCAGTTTGGCTGTATTTCCTTTATTCAAGCGGCTTAGTCAAAATTAATTTATAGTTCAAATATTTGAGGCAATCAGGTTTTGTTTGTTGTAAGATAAAATCTTTAATATGCCCCAGGCCAAAATATAGATGTTTAAACTTCTGTTATTTGTTTTTGATTTATTGCTCATGTATCACAGTCACGCCAATCTGGAAAATATGAAAAATGAGGTCGAGGAGTGCCGGCAAGATATAGCAGACATAATTAAGGTGTATTTTTCATCAATATTGTATTGTTTGGTGCGTATGGTGCCTTTCTTCATGAGCCAAAGAAGTGTAGACAATAGTAAACTAGATACAGTACAGAGGAAAAGGTTTGACACTAGGATATGTTGTCATGATATACAGTGGTACCTCACCTTACGAAATTAATCTGTTCCAGAGCCTTTTTCTTAACCTGGATTTTTTGTAAATTGAACCGCATTTTACATGTAAAACGGTTGATTCATTCCAAGGCCACCAATACTACCCCCTGAACCCTTAAAAAATTATAAAAGTATAAAAAAAGTATTAAGACCTTCTGCTTCAATATCGTACCGATGGTAGACGAGTTTAGCCATATTCCTTTGCGATATCACTCGAGCCCGTTTCTTCTCACTCGCACTGGAAATCACACGCGTGCATGTGTTCACGCGTGTGTGGGCGCGCGCGTGTGATGACCATGTCTTCTTTGCGGAGTTATAATCTTACAAATGTTTATGGAAGGTTAAAAGTCTGAGTCGAGAAATAAAGCATGAAACAACAGTAACGTTGTCCTTTACATGAAAAGCATTATGGTAGCTTCAGCTCCATAATAGCCAATGGGCGGGAGCTGCGTCATCCCTCCTAGCCAATGGGAGGCCAGCGGGGCGGGTTGTTGGGGGATAGGTAATGGGAGGTAGCTGCGTCATCCCTCCTAGCTAATGGGAGGCCACCGGGGTGGGATGTTTGAACATCATTGATGGGACAGCAGCTCGTGCATTGTTTGAATGGCAAGTTTTAATGTTTGAATGGCGCGTTTGAATTTTTAAGATGGCACTTTCGTAACATGAACTTGCTTCATATCCAGAGGCAAAAATATTAGGAAAATGTTTTTCATAACTTGCATTTTTCGTTTGGTGAGACTTTCGTAAAGTTAGGTACCACTGTAGTTAAATCTCTCTAAATAATTAACTTTAAAAAAAAAAGAATAGTTAGTTCAACATGACTTGGTGGTAGTTTTCAGTGAATTAAAAACCTTATTATTTGTGATGCTCCAAAAAACTTTTGGTACAAAAAACCCAACACTGACTGTACGAGAATTTATTTAATTTCAGAAAAAGTAAGTCATGAAAAGGTTGACTGACTACAGCCTCAAGTATGTAGACACGTGACCATCGCACCCGTTACCATGTAGTCCTTACGCAGACTCTCGGCCCAAAATTAGCCCAGACTTGTTCCAGCATGATGGTACACCAGTGCACACTACAAGGTCCATGTAGACCCGGTTCAACAAGGTTGGAGTAGAAGAGCTCAATCATCCTGCAAAGAGCCCTGGTCTTAACCTCACTGAAGTGGAACTGGAACACCGACCGTGCCCCGTGTCTCCTCGTCTGACATCAGAGGCTGACCTCATTAATGTTCTCATAGGTGAATGTGCAAATCCTCACAGACACGCTCGGAAATTCTAGACGAGCACCTTCCCATTAGTGTGGAGCTCATTATAATAGCAAAGGGGACTAAAGGGCTCACTGGAGTGAGTGTAATAAATAAAATATTAAATAAATAAAAGCAACGCTATTGTTCGAGTATTTAATTACCTGTGAATTTGATACGGAAAGGATATAATTTGTTCCAACCCATTTTTTCAGAAATCTGGCTATGCTCTGTGGTTTGTCGTGGAGGAAGACTCGTAGAGCTGTCCATTTGAATAATGTTATTTTCAGAGTGGTCGAATATAAACATGTTATTTGTTATAATTACAAATGCAAAATTGCTCGCCTTCAACACGATCAAACACGAATAATTAGCCATATTTTGAGGTTTGTGAAAACATTACCGCCGCCTCTAAGATCAATTATATTTGCCCAAGGACATTGCTTCCTTCAGCTCCAACTAAAGAGTTTCTATAGGATATAAATCCAGAGACTAAGACGGCCATCACAAAACATTGATTTATTGACCCCATGCCCGTTTGGGATCATTATCTCTGTCTGCTTTAATCTTCTGGCAGAGGTAATTAGGGTCATTCTTCATCTTTAATACTTGACATTAGCAGTATAAAGTCTTATTTCTCATTTCTTCTTTCCGTCCCAAGATGGAACCCAGTAAAACCACAATCATGAGTAAGTGCTTTGTTGTGGTCAGGACCACACCGCATCCTGAATCCTTCCTCAGAACATGGAGTGCAGTGCTAAAATACACCTAGGATGAGTTGTCAAGGGAAATCAAAAGTGGATGGTCCACCTACTGACATGTTCTGCACGGACATCCGAGCGCCTGGAGGAACCCCATACATCAGGAAAGCATGCAAAACTGCAGACAGGCAGCATACCCTGAGCTCACCATCAAACTACGGACCCTGGAGCAGTGACTTCACCACCGCCATACCCTGACTAAAATGTCATGGTACTTAAAATGAAGCTCGCTGCGCCACTAGTATTCATATCAGGCCCTCAACCACTATCTGGATTGTAGATATACAGTACAGTCCAGGAAAGCAGTTCTTGATCAAAGGCAACTATGGAGTTCGAGGAAAATGAAGACCAGGAAGAGGAGCTTTTATATGTTTTTCAGCCATGGAGAATTATAGAAGATTAAACACGTAAACATTACCCAGTACTATTTAATATAAAAATATGTAATTTTTTGTATTAATTGCCATACATACATTTCTTTTCCTTGTTGGAACACAAGTTCATACGTGTGTATGCATTTTTTATGCTCCATGAACATCGTGGCTGTGATTTCATTGATCACGAACCTATCAAGCTCGAGCTTCAGCATAACTTGGTGCAACTGTATTCTGCTTTTTAATTCAGGCTACATAAACTTCTCAAATATTTCTCCATTGGAATTAGTCAATCACATGGCATTTAATGTGACAATAAAATGGAGATTGAAGCTAGAAGCTCTCATATATTTTTTTTTTGTAGAGCAAACAGCAACACAGTGATACCTCACCTTACGAAATTAATCCGTTCCAGAGCCTTTTTCTTAACCTGGATATTTCGTAAATTGAACCACATTTTACATGTAAAACGCGTGATTTGTTTCAAAGCCCCCCAATACTACCCCCTAAACCCTTTAAAAATGATAAAAGTATATCTTTTAAGGCCTCCTTCTGCCGTAATATCGTACTGATGGTAGACGGGTTTGGCCGAATTCCTTTGCAATATCACAAACCCGCTTCCGCTTTTCACTTGCACCGGAAATCGTGCGCGCGCGCGTGTGTGTGTGTGTGTGTGTGCGTGTGTTGACCCATGTCTTCTTAGTGGAGTTATAATCTTACAAATGTTTATGGAAGGTTAAAACCTAAGTCAAAAAACAGTAACTCTATCCTTTACACTAAAGGCATTATGGGAGATGCAGCTCCATAATAGCCAATGGGAAGGTGATGCGTCATCCCTCCTAGCCAATGGGAGGCCCGTGGGGCGGGATGTTGGAAGGTAGTCAATGGGAAAGCAGCTCGTGCATTGTTTGAATGCTTGAATGGCGCGTTTGGCTCGTTTCATAAGGAGAACTTGTTTCGTATACAGAGACAAAAAATTTTGGAAAATGTTTTTCATTCGTTTGCTGGGACTATCATAAGGTGAGGTACCACTGCATGTGTCCATCCTTTGTTTTAAATTGAGAAAATATTTTCTCATATACACCTCTGATGACATTTCAGCAATGATCCAGAAACTTCTCACAGAAGTGAGAAAAATCCTGCAGCAACTAACCGTCTAGCACTAAAATCATTAAGCACATCTCAGATATTTTAGCATAAATGGATTTGCTGTAGGTTTTTTTTTTTTTTTTTTTTTTTTGTCGCATCAGTGCTGTGTCACTTCACAAGGGTTTTCGATTTGAAAGTATACCATCACTCGTCATTCCAGTCCCAGCTGCACGTCTTTATAATTGCTCATAAGAAACAAAATATTCCTGAAACACACATCAATGCTCCCTGATTCTCTTGATGGTAATTATTAGTGTTTTCCTTTAACAGTTAGCGTGAATGGAATGTCTGTGCGTAAACAGTTTTTCTTGTTGGAGATGGAAAGCCTCGGATAATGTGAATAAAATATGAGCTGCCGGCTCCGGCTGTATCTTAAGTAGCCTTGTTGTGGAATGGGGTGAATCTGACAGCGTTCATTTTCGCCTCGGCATTACTTTTTGCCGTAGTGTCACGTCTGAAATGGTCATGGTGATTAGTATGTAATTCAATATGACGTGTATCGACCGACAGATAAGCATTCCATGTAACAAGAATTCCCTTTCCATTTTAAGGGCGTTTTTCCATCATCGTCCAGCTAAGCACTTGGGTGCTTTTCCCTCAGAATTACTGTGATATTTATTTATTTTTTTCAGAATTTGAGGTGGAAGCTGAGTCAAGCTGCCCCCCCCCCATCTCTTCTTTAAAATACAGTAGGCCCTTGACCATTCGAGGTTTCGCGCTCGCGCCCCCACATAGTTTGTGGATTGGCGACAAACCCGAAAGTAACTGACACGTGATTATTTAGCCAATGGTAAGGAGCCGAATCGCTTTATTTATTCATAAATATTATCACAGTACAAAATGCAAACGTTTTTACTTAATCATTACAACATTTTTCTACATTAATATTATACTTCTGGATTAGCGGCAAACCTGGAAGTTACTGGCACGTCATTCAAATTTCGCCAATGGCTGAGTGATTTTGTTTCTCCCTCCTGCTGATTGGTTTCAGATGACGTGTACACCTCTTTTTTTTCTTCTCCTTCGCACACAAGTCATCAACCTGATTGCTTGAATTGTGAACTCATGTGTTTAGTGTGTTTTTAATGATTATTTAAGCGCTACAATGTCACTCAAATGCCCCGCATCTTCTCTAGCTTGTGGTAAGGAGCATTGATTGAGTAACTGTTTGGGTTTCATCAGGCCGGTGCTTATCCCCGGTTTCCGTAGCGTGAAGCAATCAGGAGTTGAACTCCTCCTGGATGGAACGCTAGTCCATCACAGGTTCCCTTCCCAGTATATTTTTACTGGTACCCATTTATACTGCTGGGTGAACAGAGGCACACTTGTGGTTGAGACCTTGCCCAGGGGTCTTAGCACAGTGAGGGTCTCAGTGGGATTTGAACTCACAACCTCCCAATCATGAGCCCAACACTCTAACCACTACACCATCGGCTCCAAGCACCGGTAAGGAGCATAAGCGCTTTATTTAGTCATAAATATTATCACAGTACAAAATTAACAAGTTTTTACTTAATCATTACTATATTTTATTGCATTATTAATGTATTAATGAGTAAGACTGTCTATAGCAGTGGTCTCCAACCTTGTTTGTAACAGGGACCAGTTTTATGTCTGAAAATATTTCCTTGGACCGGTTAGTGTCTTATCTGTAGTCTAGTTTTGGTGGCGATCACCGCAGAAAACCGTGCCTCACAAAGATATGTGGTTGGAAATGGAAGAAGGGCTTTCGGTGCTTCTGTGGCAATGCCAGAAACAGTGTTTTTTCCAAAATAAGGTCTGGAAGCTCTAATAAAAAAAAAAAAATTAATAATAATTTGTACCATGAAAGATTTTGTTTGCGTACCGGTATCAAATTATCCATGGACTGGTGGTGGTCTGTGGACCGGGGGTTGGGGACCCTTGCTCTATAGGATGTGCTTAAGAAGCATATTTAGCCCATGTAATATCATACATAGGGTTTTAAAACCGCGTCAATAACTCACGTATTTTCTTGATCCGCGGGAAGGGCTGAACCATCTCGAAAAATGGGGCTCGACTGTACTTAAGAGCCAGGTGACTTAATTTGACCGGAAATGTGAGCATTGCGTCATCTTGTTTGACCACCGTTGGGGGATGTCGTTCAATTTGAATCATCTGTTATATTTCCCTATTCTCTATGCAGTGTACGGTCAGTACGAGGGTGACGGAGATATTATTCACTGAAACAAGCCGTCAACAGGATTTTTAGTCTGGGTGAAAAAAATCCCACCGAAGCAGTGCAGTTATCAGATGGCTTCTATTTGCCCTCCGAAGTGTCATGAATTCAGGGTTTTTTTCTTAGTGATGCATGATGCATGGAAAGCATGATCTCTTTTTGCTGAACCTAAATTACATGCTCTCTGGTTTAATTTACAGAAGGAAATGTCCACTGGAGGGGCGTGAAAGAGAAGTCGTGACTGAGTTATAACCTCTCATCGCACCCTGCAACCTCCTGCCATTGTCACATTGATTCTCTTGGAATGAAGCATGACTTTTTTTTTTTTTTTTAAATTGCATCTGATAACATGCTTGACAAAAGCTTGCTGAATCCTTTAAAAGAAACACGAGTGTCCGTGCATTAATATATCGAGATCCCTCACACAGCCTGGTGTCAGTACATCAAAACTCCAACGAGTTCACTTTAGACTTCTGCGATGACAATTGTTGTGCCACATTTTGTGAAGTAGATATTTCTCTAAATACAGCTACGTTGTTCAGGAATTCTTCAAAGTATATGAATACGGATATAAATAGTGAACATGTTTTTTTTGTTTTTGTTTTTTAAAGAATGCTTGCTGGAAAGATATACAGTGCATGTTATTGAGACTAGAGGTGAGCATCAGGGCTGGGATGCAGTATGACTCAGTCATGCCAGTGTGAAGTTTTACTTTTACGCAGATGAGCTGTCAGATATGAAGCTTGCGTCTGAAAGAAAACCCACATCCATTGATATGAGGTAATGTATAATGTATAAGACTGTTCTTAAAACACTCACATATAATCCTGCATGGTTTTCTGATGTAGTAAAGAGCCAGAGAACCTAGAGGAAGCCCACATGAGAACGAGGTGACGTGTACATTTTAATATGTAGCTTTAAAATGGGGAGCGGGCCCTCGTTGCTCACAGTGAAATCTATTCTGAAAAGAAGACAAATTAAGGCTTTCTGTTTCATGTACATGCAAAGTTGTACTACATACAACATTTCCTACTTCAGACAGTGATTTCTCGAAGTGTTCCTGAGCCCGTGCAGTATTTTCCAGTACTGAATCAAGCCTGTTTTTAAGACAGTGCCACCCAAGAGCCTGAAGATCATGGGCATCCAGTGATTTGTGCATAGATATTTCTCCAGTTTCTCCAAGTTTTAGCATTTTCCCGCCTGCAAGCAAGAATATTCTGGGTTCTGGTTTTGGATGTTTCTGTGAGGAGTTTGCATATGTTCTTCTTGTGCTTACGCCTCTGGATTTCTTCCACAGTCCAAAGAATGCACATTAGGCTTAATTAATTGGCTGTTCCATACTTGACCCTAGGTCTTCTTCTTCTTTCTTCTTTTCCTTTCGGCTGTTCCCTTCAGGGGTCGCCACAGCAAATGATCTGCCTCCATCTCTCCCTATCCTCTGCATCTTCTACTCTTACTCCAACGACTTTCATGTCCGCCTTCACTGCATCCATAAATCTTCTCTTTGGTCTTCCTCTGGGCCTTTTGCCTGGTAGTTCCAACCTCAGCATCCTACGACCAATATACTCACTATCCCTCCTCTGTACATGTCCAAACCATCTCAATCTAGCCTCTCTGACTTTGTCTCCAAAACATCTAACATGTGCTGTCCCTCTGATGTACTCATTTCTGATCCTATCCATCCTCGTTACTCCCAAAGAGAACCTCAACATTTTCATCTCTGCTACCTCCAACTCTGCCTCCTGTCTTTTCCCCAGGGCCACTGTCTCTAAACCATACAACATTGCTGGCCTCATCACCGTCTTGTACACTTTTCCCTTCATTCTTGCCGATACTCTCCTATCACACATCACACCGGACACTTTTCTCCCTAGGTCAATGCTTTCAAATAGTGGGGCGTGCCCCCCAAGGTGTGATGCCGGGGGGAAGAGTGTATGACCCTGGGGAACATGCTTTTTGGGAATAGTGTACACCTCCACTCCAGTAGTTGGCAGTGGCGCTCTCGTTGTCACGCAATGGTCTAGCGGTTTTCGCACAAGCAAATGACCTGAAGTGCAGAAAACAACCCCTCAAGAAACAACACGGAAAAATTTCTAAAAGGAATGAAGAGAAAGGTGGAGAAAGACGGGGATATTAAGACATAAATGAGTTGAATGAGTTTAAATAAGGCTGTATTTTTTAATATCAGGCACATTTGTGCACTTAAATCTTTTCTGTTGCGGATTAAAAAACAATGTGTATATTTCTTTCTTTTTGTTTTTTAATTTTAATAACGATACAATGTATGCAAAGGTGTACTAATAATTTTATAGATAAATAATAGTCGCTCGCCAGGGGGTGGGGTGGGGGGGTGCCACAGAAAATAATTGAGAAGCACTGCCCTAGATGCAAGTATGAATGTGAATGGTAGTGTGTTGCCTACTGATGGACTGATGAGTTATTCATGGTGTATCCTGTCTTTGCCCTTCTTCTTCTCCTTCTTGTCGTTTCGGCTTTTCCCTTCAGGGGTCGCCACAGCGAATCCTCTGCCTCCATCTCACCCTATCCTCTGCATCTTTTTCTCTTACACCAACTGCCTTCATGTCCTCCTTCACCACATCCATGAATCGTCTCTTTGGTCTTCCTCTAGGCCTTCTGCCTGGTAGTTCCAACCTCAACATCCTACTACCAATATACTCACTATCCCTCCGCTGTACATGTCCAAACCATCTCAATCTAGGCTCTCTGACTTTGTCTCCAAAATGTCTTCCATGTGCTGTCCCTCTGATGTACTCATTCCTGATCCTATCCATCCTCGTTACTCCCAAAGAGAACCTCAACATTTTCATCTCTGCTACCTCCGACTCTGACTCCTGTCTTTTCCCCAGGGCCACTGTCTCTAAACCATACAACATCGCTGGCCTCATCACCGTCTTGTACACTTTTCCCTTCATTCTTGCCGATACTCTCCTATCACACATCACACCGGACACTTTTCTCCATCCATTCCAACCTGCCTTTGCCTATTTTCTGTTCCCAATTTACCAAATTAGTTTTTATTTGGTACCACTTACTTTTCCAAACTTTGTTTGTCCTCTCCCACAGCTTTTAAAATATATGTTGTTGCCATCCAATTCAGAATGAGCGAATATCTGTGAATGATATGGTAAGTTAAACATGTTTAATATTTATGTTTGTTCTATTGTGAATGAAATTACTAGAAATGAAAATCAAGGCATTCTGTTACTGGTTATCTAATCACTGTAACACGGGTTTGCACACAAGTGCTTCAAGAACGTTTTAAAAGTTGCAATACAATATTTCCCATTGTGACCTTGATCTGAAACCCCAGACATTTTATTGACCCAAACATTCATCCACAATAAATGAATCAGGCTTCATTCCTGACAAATAAAAAAGGTGATATTGAGGTAAACAGACAGACTCTATCTTCTCGGTTAATGTGGCATCCGAGGACAGACTTTTAAGGACGTGATGTCCTACCTGCAAGCCATTAAAATGTAATCTGCCATAGTGAGTAGTGCCCTTTTCTTTAAGTCTTTTTGTGTTTACTTAAATGCCTCTCTCTCTCTCTCTCTCTCTCTCTCTCTCTCTCTCGATAGAATCTCAGACAGATGAAAATTGTATGGAATTTGATATTGCGTCATGATGGTTTCTGCTTAATCCATGGTCGGGTCCAGATATCCCTCTCTCCAGCCACTTCCTCTCGCTCTTCCGGGGGGGGGCATACAGCGGTATTCGGAGAACAGCCAAGAGACATTGGTTTGATTTGGCAGAGGTTTTTACGTCGGATGCCCTTCCTGTCACAACCCTTTTAGCAAGGGACAGAAACACGCTGACGGCTTTGCAGCTACTCTTTACAAAAGTCAGCAATGGTTCTTTTACATGCCTCTCACCATAGACAGTGACAGACATGGCCCACCTTTGTTAACCCAGTTAGCCGCACTGGGAGGGGGGGGGGGGGGGGCAGTGACAACCTTGTGGAGAGTGGGACTCGAACCCCCAACCTTTGGATCAGCAATCCAGCGCCCTATACCACTAGACCACCACATAAACAGTATTTATGGGGAACTGTTTCTCCCAACTGAGGTGTCAGATGGTGGTCAAGAACTTTTTTGAGGCCAACCGATAATCGCTTTTCAGGCCCTCTTCGAACTCCTCCCACACAGAGATTTTGCATCAATGGCAGCTCGGACTGCAGCACATTTGACCCACCGGTACCTACCTGCTGCTTCAGGTGTCCCATAGGCCAATAAGACTTGATAGGCCTCCTTTTTCAGCTGGACTGTCCCCTTCACCGGAGCTGTCCGCTACCGGTTTCGGGGGTTACCGCCACAACCTGCACCGATGACCTTCCGGCCACAGCTATGGGCTGCCGCCTCACAAATGGAGGCATGAAACATGGCCCATTCAGATTCTATTTCTTCCGTCTCCTGTGGGATGTGGTTGTAGCTCTGCTGGAGGTGGCAGTTAAAGGCTCCTCTGGCAGGAGATGCTGCCAAACGTTCCCAAGAGACCCTAACTGCATTTTTGGGCCTCCCTGGTCTGGAGGGTAGCTCACTACCAGTTGACATCTCAGCTCCTCTGTTCTTCCGAGTATCCGGAACATATGTCCGGAAGTCCGGTAACAAGACTACAAAGTTGATCATTGAATTGCAGCCAAGAGTGTCCTGGTGACCATAAGTGTACTCTTTTGATCGAACATGGTGTTCGTGATGGACAAATTGTGAAGAGCACAGAAGTCCAACAGCAAAATACCATTCCATTGCAGGTGACACTGGTGGACTGATTCCATGCCTTTGACGGACACCCAACTCACAACGCTCATGACCCCCATAGCCCCTCCCCCAGGATGTGTGTGGGTCCATAGCAGGGCGGACCAATGTCTCCATTTTGGGCTGGGCTCGGCCGTACTCCATGGTCAGAAGCCCGACCATCAGTTAGTCGGCTTTGAGCCCCTCCCCACAGACCTGGCTCTAGGAGACCCCGGTAGCCAACGTCCTGGTAAGGGTGTTTTTATTCATAGTGGTCTTTTGAAGTGCGCTTTGTCTGGACCTTCACTTCGGACCTGTTTGCCCCTGGGTGACCCTACCAAGGGCACAATGCCCCTGACAACATTGCTCCTAGGATCATCAGGACACGCAAACCCCTCCACGATAAGATGACTACACACGAGGGACCTGTGTTGCATGAGAAAGCTAAATACTCAGTGTCCAGGTAATAGGAACAAGTATCCCACTGCACATTGATGTTACTATCCAGTCAAGTAATTACATGGTATTAAATCATACAGGTAAAGAGCGTCAGTTGACATGTACATCAATCACGTGACTGGCGAAAATGTGATCTGTGACTGTACTATGGTTGTCAGATATTGGTGCGATGCATTTTTGAATGCTTTTTTTTTATTCAGCCTCTTCGAATTTGAGTTATCGTAACATTCCTGTCAGCTCAAACCATTTTCTGCTTTGACCTTTCAGGAGTCTGTAAAATATTCATGCCAGCCAGTTTCTTGCTTGTCAGATCACATTCAGATGTGTGATGTGAACGTTAATTGAAGCTCTTGGCCTGTATCTGCATGGTTTCTTTTTGCATTGCACTGCTACCACACGATTGGCAGAGTGGCTCCTTTTCTTTTGTTAAGGGAAGATTGTAGTGATGAGCAAGAGGCACAGCTTTCTTACTCCATAAATACTGGGCTGCATTTGTGCAGACTGATGACAGATATGCTTGCTAATGTGCCATTATTGAGAATTATCATCTTTTATGAGTCTAGGAATTGCAAATGCGAGAAGGTAGCATTTTAGTTTATGGTAACTACTTATGACCTTCATAAAACATTTATAATGCGTACATTACCCTGATATGAGTCATTTATATAATGCATGTCATTTGTACCATAAAGGGAGCAAATAACTGCTGGTTGATGCGTGCACATAAATAAGTATTCAAATAATTAAGTATTCATAAATGTCCATATGAGCAAGTTACGCATATGTTGTGATGGAGTAAAGTACTTTTACATGAAGCATAATTGACTTCTCAACCAAAAATGAGTGGACAGTATTTGACAGTCCTCATAGCTTATATAGTCTCTGTGCATGTTTTTTTTTTTTTTTTTTTTTAATGCAAATATTCCCTGCGTCTGTGTTGAAAATAATATTGATTTACATTTGATTATTTACCAGTCCATTTAAAAAAAAAAAAAAAAAACCTACTCATGTCTGTATTCAAAGCAGGGAGGTACAGCAGGTTAAATATGAACCCTGGTGACTCCGGCTAATTATGTGTATTCTTCGAAATGAACAAAAGGAGTGGAAAGGAAAAGGAATGTAGACCTTTAAAGACTATTTTTTTCACTCTTTTAAAGAGCTTTCTCAAAAACTGACCCCTTCCCTCCCCATTTCTCGTGCATGGTGATGTCTTGGATCTGGGAACCAAATGAAAGTGTATGGGTTGGCAGCGCGAGACAGTTACACGTTCAGCAGTTATCCCAAAAATATTAATAATAATAATAATTTTGTGAGTGCCGAGGGCTTGGAACAGTCTCTGGATGGTCTCCTCGTATCCTGACGCATGTTACAGAGGCATGGAATGATCACTTTTTAAGAGTATAAAGAGGGGAGAAATGAACAGCATGTCCCCATCAGAGTAATGATGCCATCGTTTTCCACTTTGTTGTTTTCCGATTTTCTAAACCTATTGTGTTTTCTTTGCTTTAGGCAGCTTTCAGGTCGTTGATCTCAGTAATTTATTTTGAAAATCATTAGTCTCCAAGACTGCAGCACTACAGATGGTCGGATTAACGTTTTCATTTAGGAGTCTGTGAGCCATATCTGCTGCTTTGTAATATGATGACAGAAAAACGATTTTGAGCAGTGATCCAACAATGCCTTGACAGTACAAACTCTGAAGCTGTTAAGATGGTATTGTTAAGAAATTAGCATGTTGCACACCAATAAGACATGATCTGAATTTTAAATCCGGGCCGACATCAGACTGGCACTCTTCAATCAGAAAACGGCTCGACGACTTTGTGTCGGAACTTTTCTTTTGAAGCCCATTTCTTCGTGGATTGCCTGTCTTTTTGTTCATGTCTCCATAACTCAATGTCTTCGCTCTCAATGACACTTTCCTGATACTTTTGAATTCTTGAAAGTCTGTTCACGTTAGGGGGAGTACTGTGACACGAGACTCAAATTACTTGAAGTTTAAATGAAAATTCCTGAAACAGTTATTCAGCTGTCATCTAAATGGCCATGCAATTTTAATACCGCATGTCTTGTCCCAGCTGGGGTTTGATGCTTCCCAAAAGTGAGGCATTCAAGGCTTTTGCAGAAGGTTGCTGCCCTTGAAGAAGGTTAAAAACATCAAGGCAATCAAGTGAAGAAGAATTGTCTCCTGTGTTATTCATTTTGGGAAAGAAATGGAAGCATGTATGAATCCAACATTTAGAGTGAACAAGTAACCCCCCCCATTCAAACACTTCTAAGTAAACCCCCCCCCCCCCATTCAAACACTTCAAAGATGTGTTCCCAGGACATCTGGATATCAACGGTGAGATCATAAGTTGTATGAGGAAAAGGTTTTTTACTTTCATGTGAGTCAATCATATTGAAAGCTTGAGGGATAAAGACAGACTACGGTCATTATAGTGAATGTGCATCGCTATGAAATACGTTTACAGTGCTCAAGTGTTTATCTATATAAACTACAGTGATAATTTATTAATTATAAGTGGCTATTTATGAAAGTAATCCATTCCAGCGCCTTTTTCGTAACCTGCATTTTTCGTAAATTGAACCGCATTTTACATGTAAAATGCGTGATTCGTTCCAAGGCTCCCAATACTACCCCATAACCCCTTTAAAAATTATAAAAACGTACCTTTTAAGACCACCTTCTGCTTCAATATTGTACCGATGGTAGAAGGGATTGGCCATATTCCTTTCCGATATCACTCGAGCCCGTGTCTTCTTCCCACTCGCATCGGAAATCACACGCACGTGTGAGTGTGTGTGTGTGTGTGTGTGTGCGCGCGCGCGTGCATGCGTGTGTGCTGACCATGTCTTCTTAGCAGAGATATAATCTTACAAATTTTTATGGAAGGTTAAAAGCCTGAGTGAAGAAATAAAGCATGAAACAACAGTAACTCTGTCCTTTACACGAAAAGCATTATGGTAGATGATAATAGCCAATGGGAGGGAGCTGCGTTATCCCTCCTAGCCAATGGGAGGCAAGCGGGGCGGGATGTTGGTAGATAAACAATGGGAGGTAGCTGTGTCATCCCTCTGAGCCAACGGGAGGCCAGTGAAGCGGGATGTTTGAACGTCATTGATGGGAGAGCAGCTTGTGCATTGATTAAATGTTTGAATGGCACGTTTTTATGTTTGAATGGCGCGTTTGAATTTTTAAGATGGCGCTTTCGTAACATGATCTTGTTTTGTATCCAGAGACAAAAATTTTTAAATGCAGTTCATAAAAAAATGGATTTCGTAACCTGCATTTTTCGTTTGGTGAGACTTCCGTAAAGTGAGGTACCAGTGTTTTTGGTTTAATTAATCCGAGTTGAATAAATTAGAATATCACAGCTACAGCACATATACAGAAGAATGTTCTGTAGGTATGGTGGTCTATGCTGTAAGCTGTATTGGATTCCACCAGATCAACCATTTGGCTTGGAGGTCGAATCATTTTGATCTGGTTTCAGATGAGAACATCTATTGCAAGTTATTCTACAAAATTATTCTAATATATATATAATATGTATAATTATTCTACCACGGGGTCACCACCCCGTCAAATGAGCCACTTTAGTGGAGGATTTGAGATATTGTTGTCACATGCATACAATGACTGTTCTTTGCCAAATATTCCTGTAATTGCTTCAAAGTTGGAATAGGCCTCTTGGTCAGAGGTTTCCTCCATCCAGTTTGAAGGGATATTCTGATCCAGAAAGGGTTCGAACAGCACCAACAATTTTCCGCTTATTATTTACTACTTATTATCAGTTCAGTTCATTTTCTGTAACCGCTTAATCCTATTAGGGTCGCAGGGAAGCTGGCGCCCATCCCAGCCAACTCTCGGCGACGGTGGAGTACACCCTGGACGGCCTGCCAGGTCGTCGCAGGGCAGAAACATGATGACAGCCATGCAGCTACTCTTGATGAACGTCAGCAATGGTTCTTTTACATGAACCTCTCACCACAGACAGTGAGAGACATGGCTGGCCTTTGATAACCCAGTTAGCTGCACTGGAGGGGACAGTGACAACTTTGTGGAGAGTCCTATACCAGTACTAGACCACCACTGCCCCACAATGACTTTACTATGGATTAATAAATCTCTCTCGCTCTCTCTCTCTCTCTCCCTCTCTCTCTCACTCTTTCCTTGAACTGGTCTACAATTTTATCCCTGAGATTTTTTGACAATACCTTGCTACCCATAGTTTATTGTTTGCTTTCAGTTATACCACTATACCCTGGAATGCTCCACAAAGAGACAATTGAATGCTTCAGTAGAACTATTACAAGTGATCATTGGTGGAAACCAGTTAATGTGATATGCAACTTCAAGGGTCATCTGCTTCCATCTCACCCTATCCTCTGCATCTTCTTCTCTTACGCCAACTACCTTCATGTCCTCCTTCTCCACATCCATAAATATTCCCTTTGGTCTTCCTCTAGGCCGGTGGTCCCCAACCTTTTTGACCGCAGACCGGTCAACTCTTGACAATTTTACCATCACCCCGGGGGATGGTTAGCTTGTTTATATTGTAAATATAATACCCCGCCCTTGCCCGGAGTCGGCTGAGATGTGCGCCAGCCTCCCTAATCAGGATGAAACGTTACATTTTTTAATCGCGCTCAAAATCTTCTTTAAAAAAAAAACAAAGCACCAGCGGGGAGAATGAAGGCTCAGTCTCACCCGAAATCCCCGCTATTGTTTAAAACATGTCCAACTCGCCTCTGTTCATGTGCCGTCCCCTTTTGGGTTACATTTTAGCGCTCAAATGAGCGACATGTAACTGAGAGAATCCGGTCATTTTTCAAAATAAATGTTTTTTCAAAAATAAAAGATTGTTCAGACTCAGATAATAAATAAAACAGAAATAAATAATTATTTCTTGTGCAGCCCGGTACCAATTGATCTACAGATCGTTACCAGTCTGCAGCCTGGGGGTTCCAACCTCAGCATCGTACTACCAATATACTCACTATCCCTCCTCTGAACATGTCCAAACCATCTCAATCTAGCCTCTCTGACTTTGTCTCCAAAACATCTTCCATGTGCTGTCCCTCTGATGTACTCATTCCTGATCCTATCCATCCTCGTTACCCCCAAAGAGAACCTCAACATTTTCATCTCTGGCGATATGCAACTGAGAGTGAGTCATTGAATTTTGCAAATAGTGATCCCTCGCTACTTCGTGCTTCAGTTTCTGCAGCTTTAGTGCATCGCAGGTTTTTCAAAAATATTCATAAAAAAATAAAGAAGTAAGGAAAAATAGGAAAAAAGTTAAGAAACATGCCATAAAACAAGGCCAATTATGCAAAAAAATCCAACCAAACAAAAAAAACCAAACAAACACGATAAAAACCCAACAAAACTACTTACATTTTTATTTGAGGTACACATCTGTGTGTGTATTTATATTTTAATTTACATCTCATGCATTACTTTTGAATGTTTAATTGTTACCATAAACATTTATAGCATTGAATATGTATTTATTGATAATATATACACGTACGTATACGTGAGTCAGGAAAACTACTCTTGTCGAAAAGGCTACTCTTGTCGAAAGTCAACAATGGTTCTTTTACATGAACCTCTCACCATAGACAGCGAGAGACACGGCCGGCCTTTGATAACCCAGTTAGCTGTACTGGGGGAACAGTGACAACCTTGTGAAGAGTGGGACTCGAACCCTCAACCTTAAGATCTGCGATCCGGCACCTTTTACCACCAGGCCACCACTACCCTACTGACTTATATTGAATAAATATATCAATATATCAATAAATATACATACTTGTTTGTACTTCAGGCCCATTTAAAACTTGACGGATGTTGCTGAGGTGAAGGAACTGTAGGAATAAAGATTTTATGCTGTGCTGTCTGTTCGGCCATTTCTATCCTGAGTATATTCCTGTGTTGAGCCACGCCTACGTCAGGTCAGAATTCAAGTTCAGATGTCTATTTATTGCACTAAATGGAGAGTCAACCATGATGAATTGAGTGTCAACACATTCATAGTCGTGTCTAAGATTAAGATTGTGTGAAATGTGTTGGAGTAGTTCATCGTAGTAGACTTGGACAGGTGTATCGGGAAGGTGTACAGTATCGATGGACATAGATAGATCTACAGTATAATCAGAGGATTGAATTCTGGATAAATAGGATATAGAAATATCCAGTGCCAACGCAAAGCTCGGCAGCACATGAATATGATCCCATCTGTCTGGAAAAGAGCTACAGCTACAGAATGCATTAATAGGCACACGCTGTAACGTATTACATTAGTATTCAGGCCTGCTGGTTGTCCTGAGTTCAGCTCCAGAGCCCTTCGACTCAGTAGCACCATGTGTGAAACACATTAACTTTACTTAATTGCCCAACCTTGTCACCCTTGTGACTATAGTATGCTGAGCAGATTGACTTCTGCAGTCCAAGACAAACCTCACCTTTATATCAAGCTTTGTTTTTGGCTTCTTAAGCATTACACTTCGAGGATCATAGATATTTGTTTTTCAATTTTCAAAACCCAGTGTAGTCATAATCCGTATTCCTGTGTCTCCTTCTCAACCCCCTTAAGCCTGCCGATGATTATCTTGCAACAGGGAATCACTTAGATATGCAATCAAAATATATTATGCAAGAGTATTTACTTTTGGACCATGACATAATTAGCCGAGAGAGTACAAACAAATATCCACGAGACATGAGTTCACTGATCAGAGTATATTCGCATTTACATCATAGTAAGTCTTAGTGGTATTATTCATCTCACCCATGAAATCGTACATGGCGAGAGACCTGACAAGCAGTAAATGAGGTGGCAGAGAGATACGGGCGAACTCTGGCACATTGCAGGGCAAATATTTACTCGATATACAGTGGTACCTCACTTTACGAAAGTCTCACCAAATGAAAAATGCAGGTTACGAAACGCATTTTCCTAAAATTTTTGTCTCTGTGTATGAAACAAGTTCACGTTACAAAATCTAAAAAATTCAAACGCGTCTTTCGAACATTAAAACACGCCTTTCAAACATTCCAACACTGCATGAGCTAATCTCCCATCAATGACGTTCAAACATTCCGCCCCACTGGCCTCCCATTGGCTAACAACTGAGCTGTCGTTCATGTCGCCTTCACTCGAGCGCCATCTTGGACAGGGATCCCATTGTCTAGGAGGAATGACGCAGCAACCTCCCATTGACTATTATAGAGCTGAGTCCACCATGATGCTTTTTGTGTAAAGGACAGAGTTACTGTTGGTTTATGCTTTATTTCTTGACTCACGATTTTAACCTTCCATAAACATTTGAAAGATTATAACTCTGCTAAGAAGACACGGTCAACACACACGCGCCAAACCCCTCCACCATCGGTACAATATTGAAGTAGAAGGAGGTCTTAAAAGGTATGCTTTTATAATTTTTAAAGGGTTTAGGGGTAGTGTTGGGAGCCTTGGAACAAATCACGCGTTTTACATGTAAAATGCAGTTTAATTTACGAAAAATGCAGGTTACGAAAAAGGCTCTGGAACGGATTAATTTCGTAAAGTGAGATACCACTGTACTCTATATGTTACAGGTAGACAGTGTAGTCTTACAGTAATTTACTAAATAAAGCCGTTTATTATTGAAATCCTGTTCAAGACTCGGCAGCCATTTATTCACAGTGCATGACAGCACAAAGCCCCGACATAAATTTCATTCCAGATGTTGCTCTTGCAGACCTCTAATTCAGCCCTTTTCGTCCTGCAGTCAGTAAAAAACAAGCTCACTGGAGTTCAGGTGAGGTGACTGATGGCCCACTCAAGAACATTGCATGAAAGGTGAAGTGCTCTTCAGTGGGCCATTTTGTTTTACAACTATTTTGTTGGTAGAAATGTTCCGGTATCTCATCACTGTAACTTGAACAAATAAGCATATTCTTTGATGCATTAATTATTAGCACACCAGAAAATAACGAAACTTGGACTGTGCAACAATCCAAAGATCATGAATTATTGACAACATTAAGAGAATGTGATGTATAAAAGAACAACGGGCAGGACATCTGGCATGACTAAATAATATCAGGTGGTCAAAGAGAACAATGGAATGGAGACAAGGACGAAGGAGATGAGGGAGACAAAAGAAACGATGGAGGAATGACATGGAAGTTGTCACTAGAAAGTTCTGGGTATAAACCGCTCAAGATTGTGTTTATTGGCAGCTGTAGAGGACACCTGTGAGTAGTGGCATGAAGAAGCTATAGATGATGATGATGTCCATTCCCAGCCAATTAAGTCATATGCAGGGTGGCACAGTGGTTATTACATCTGCTTCAGAACAAGAAGGTCCTGGGTTTGAGTCCAGGGCTTGGGCACTTCTGTGTGGAGTTTGCATGTTCTCCCAATGCTTGCATTGGTTTTTTCAGCGTTCTCTAGTTTTCTCCCAGAGTCCAAGGATATGCACATTAGGCTCATGGGCTGGTCCAAAATGCACCTAAATGTGAGTGTGAACGATTGTGTTGCTCTGCAGGGCTTTGTTGAGCTCTTTAGGGTGTATGCCAGCTTTGCACAGTATTGGCTTAGATAGGCTCCAGCCTGCCCATGACCCTGGTAGCAGGGTCTGGCAAGTGGGTGAGCAAGTCATATACTGTATGTATAACCATTATGAATAGTAAACATTAAGGTATAACATTTTATTAACTCATGCTATAAGTAAACACCAAGGATTCTTCACAAACAATCGCCCCAGGATCTATGAAGGCCTTTTTGCAGATGTTTCAGGTCGGAAAACCATCTTGCAGTGGGTTGGGAATCTCAGAGCAAAACGTGCAGCTTTGAAAAGAAAGTTATCTGGTCGACCTAGGAGGGCTCATCCACGATCTGTTGTTCAGTCTCCAAGATGTTCTGTGCAGAAAGATGTTCTTTTTAGCTGTAGGGATTTCCCAAGAAACTGAGGAGAATCTTACACAACACCTCTACTTCCTTCTATACAAAATGATGGTTGGGCAAGAACTCGTTGCGAGAGACTGGATAAGCCACAGAGAGTAATGCGAACCTCGCTGTAACTTCTGACCATAAAACTGAAGCGTTCAAAAGGTTTCTAAGGCCACAACTTGAACAGCTTGAGCTTAAAGAACTCTGTGTGTGGTTTCAGCAAGATGGAACTACAGTACATCGAGCCCAAAGGTCATTGCAAATGCTGAGGGAAATGTTTCCAAATCGGGAGATCTTGTCCGGCTGTTGGGTTGCCAACCCATTGCTCTGATATCACCCTTTGTGATTCTTTTTTTTTTCTTCTGTGTGGTTATTATAATTCATGAGTGTACACTCATTGACCCCAAACTTCTGAAGCCCTTAAGCAGTTCCATGGCCCAACACGACCCGTCGAGTGACGGCAGCCTTTCGAAATCACCTCCAAGCACATAACGATGGCGACGCCTATTTGGAAGAGGTCATCTCCTCAGGTTTTTTCCCCTCGTATTGGACGCATTTCCAATACTGGTATCCGTATTGGTTCAACTCTAATATCTCTGTACATGTTTAGAATTCATCTAGAGTAAAGTTATATGATGAGGAAGTGAGGTGAGATCACCCTGCTTACAGCCAGACATGTTTATTCATTCATAGGTCCAGTCCATCAGTCCTCTAGGTCAGGGGTGCTCAATCATGCTCCTGGAGATCTACCTTCCAAATGACTTTATCTCCAGCCCTAATGTGGCCCAGGTGACATGTAAGATCCAGTCAGGTCTTGATTAGATGATTGGATGGTTAGGTGGGCATGATTAGGATTGGAGTGAATGCCTTCAGGAAGGTAGATCTCCAGGAGCAGGATTGAGCACCCCTGCTCTAGAACAATAAGCTTTGTGTATACTGTACCCTGTTCTTCCCAAACGCCGATGATTTTCATTTGAGCATGCACTCGTGGGTAATGTCTTCTTTCATCTTCTTTCCTTGCAGCCATTCCCTTTTTCTCAAGGGTCTCCACAGCGAATCATCGTATGTTTGATTTGGCATAGGTTTTTACGTCGGATACCCCTCCTGACACAACCGTTTGCAAGGGGCAGAAACACGTTGACAGCGATGCAGCTAATCTTGTCGATTGGGTTTTCAAAGGTCTGTCATGTCTCTCACTGTCTATGGTGAGAGGCATGGCAGGCCTTTGATAAACCAGTTAGCTGCACTGGGGTGACAGTGACCGCCTTGTGGAGAGTGGGACTCGAACCCCCAACCCTAGGATGAGCGATCCAGCACCTTTTACCACCAGGCCACCACCGCCCCCGGGTAATGTCGTCTTTGTACTAGTGCTATTATCCACCATATAGTGTCCCAGACTCGTATGCTAATATTTTTTTGTTGTGCTCTTTTGCATTATATAGTGATATTACCACACATAGCTGGTCAAGTAACTAGTAAGGAGCCAACAATCTGTCCAGATTACTTATTATACCATAAAGCAAGCGTGCTGTTTATATAAAGACTTGTGATTTAAATGCACTTTGCAGTTATATCGAAGTACATTTTCAGTGATTAAAGTTGCACTTTCACTTTGTAGTCTGGACAAGTCCAGTGTGCCAGATACCGAGCCAGAACAACACAAATTGTGCCCCTATGCACTTACTGAAGGCATTCTCTTTTGTTTAGGGAAATATAAAATTATAGGCCTCGTTTGGATTTCATGATGCCACAAGCCTGCTGAGAACAGCTGAATGCTCTTGCTAAGCTCCTTGGCCTATATTGAACATGATATATATCTCAGAAAGCACCAAACAACAATAAATGGAGCTTATCTTTAGTCATATATTCATTTTCTCCCCGACATTAACAGGTTTTCTGACACTTCCTCGGATGGTCTTGCTTTTAAATGTGGTCTGCTTTCTACGCAAGCATTCAGTAAGTGCCCCGGTAATCGATTCATTGATTCTTTTTCTTTCTTTTTTTTATCCTTTTCTAAAATTGTATACCTCCCGAAAATAAGTAACAAGCTTGACATTTGGAAAGAAAGGATGGCTTGCCACTATGGGAGCTCGGTTGATTATTGCCTGGTGTGGTAGCCAGTGAGTATAGGTGCAGTGTGAACTTATCGAAGTGCCATTATCTCAGAAAAACACTGTTAGCTGGAGCAAACAACTTAAGAGTATAAGGAGACAGCAGAATCTCAATGAAAGAGCAATGTGTGCAGTTCAGGGTGGGACGTTTGAATAAGCTGCAGCAGTTGCTTACGTGAGGCTTAAATCGAATGCATCCTCAATCACTGCTCATGTGAAACAGACGAAAACATATCAGTTTGAAATGTTCTTTCAACTGTCCTGAATTTTTTGCTTATGACCACTAGGGGAGCTGTTGTGCACAAGCTTGCAGAGTGAAATACTGTAATCTACCTTGACATGAAAAATAAATAAAATTACTTGATCTTTGAATTTTTATCTTTTAAAAGAGACAGTGTTTATAAATGCTGCTTCTCCATTTATACCAGTTGCCCTGTTTGCATGTGCACATGCTGAAATCATCTTACTTTAAGCACATCCTCTTTTTAATCAAATGTGTTCTTCATTCCGCATGCAGTGAAGGCAGAAATTATCATCAGCACGGCTTGATGAACAGAATTAAAAGAACTATTGTACTAATTTGTTCTTGAACATTGACCAGCCGTTATGGGAGCTCCTCACGAAAATGAACGCCATTATTTATTCTCATCACCCCATGTGAGTTAAGGATACGTTTTCCGTAATGTTCCACTGTGACATCCGGTTACTGTCGGTACGTAAGATTCATCGTTCATTTTCTGTAACCGCTTAATTCTAATTAGGGTCGCAGGGAGGCTGGCGCCCATCCCAGGCGACTCCGGGTGAAGGCAGAGTACACCCTGGATGGCTCACCAGGCCATCACAGGGCGGAAACATGCTGACTGCTATGCACCTCCTCTTGTTGAAAGTCAGCAATGGTGCTTTGACATGAACCTCTCACCATAGACAGTGAGAAACATGGCCAGCCTTTGACAACCCAGTTAGCCGCACTGGGGGGACAGTGACAACCTGTTGAGAGTGGGGCTTGAACCCCCAACCTTGGGATCATTGATCCAGCACCGTTACCACCAGGCCACAACCGTCCGGTACATGAGATACTCTTCCAAATGAGAGAGAATGTTCATTGGTGGTTTCGACTAAATAATAGATTAAATTGGAACAAATCCTTGAAAGTTGTGCACACATTCAGCTGTGCCACATCTAAACTGCAGTTGTTGGCACCCACACACAGTAGCTGGCATTAAAGTTTCAAGAATAAAATAATAAAGTAAGCAGGAGGAGGAGGAGGAGGAGGACGAGGAAGGGTTTTGCTTTATTAGGTGGTGCCTTTTTCCTTAAAAAATCCAGCATTTTCAGAGAATTTTACAGAAACATTGGCTTCATAAGAAAGTATTTTGTAAGAATCTGTTTTGTTTCCCAGCCGCAAGCAAAAAAAAAAAAAAATGGGATGATGAATATGTTTCGAGTTCTGCCAAATGAAATGAACTTCTATGCGACAAATGTTTGGTATCCGTGATATTTGCAGTTACGCCCATGATGGAGCACTAACTTTGAATATGTTTCAGATTTTAATGGCGTGTACGAGCCGTGTACTCGCAATCATTGCGAATCCATTCAAAATAAGTGAAGCTCGTTAATAAATGCTGCAGAAGCAGGTCAAAGGCTTTGAGTCGATATTACAGATTTCCTGTGCAGTCAACTCAATTTCCCCACCACTGATTTATTTAATTGTTTTGATATTTTTTGCTGTACTAGCCTCTCAGTAACACGCCCATGCACGCAAAGTAAAAGGTAGGGAAAGATTGGTTTTGTTTTTGACAGGAAGCTGGCCAGTGGAGACCAGGGGGAATATGTTTATTTTTAGTATCCTTGCAGAGAGTGCGTCTTGGGAGCAGAGGGCACTGAGCTGTGGATGATTTCCTCCGTCAGCGCCATCCCAGTTTGCTTGGTATTCTGACGACCGTCTACCTCCTTTGCCCCCCAGACCCAGACGGCACCTTTGGAGATTTTACTTTTGTACACAGCTAGTGCCCCGGTAAAATTTTCTAAAACCATTGTCGTCAGAGAAAAGTGATTAATGATTCACAGGAAGTGGATTTTTTTTTTTTTTCTCTCTCGTCTGTGTGTATCAGAGATAGACTGAGGACGGAGACAGAGCCAGCGTGTCTATTTTACTAAAATGTTTCTGATGTGCTGGATTTTTATTTATTTATTTATTTATTGCATTATTTATTTAAAAACAAGCTCCTATACATTTCATTAGTTTTTTGAAGAATGACTCCATATTGAAATTGATTCGTCAAAGCCTTTGAACTGCAGAGACCTACAAGTGAAGTTTTACGGGACACTCTTTTCAGGAGTAATAAGATCCTTGTTAAGTATTAGAGGATGTAGATTATGATGGTATCTCCATATGATGCTGATTGACGTGAAAGGCCGTCGAGAGATCGATTAATCCACTCAAAGCACACTGTAGGTCAGCAGCCAGTAAATACCTATATAACAGTAATCCTTCTGGGAAGCCACCCTGCTATGCTACATACTCTCTTTTGACCTTATGGATCCTTCAGCAGTTTTGTTCCTGGTTTGTGAGTTCCCAACGTTCTGGGATGCTAATGCTAAGCAGCTAGGAAGCATTGGACTGTTAATCATGCACTCATACACATCAGGGCATTCCACAAACCTCACAAGCAATCAGGAGGGCTGCTGGTAGATGACAGTTGTGCTACAGAGCTGGGGGGGGGGGACCCTAGAGCTCAGAGCCCTCGCAACCCCTCGCACAAATATCACATGTCAACAGTGTGATTTAAAGTCTGTGCTTAATTAAGAAGGACAAACTACAGAAAGTGTTCACAGGAAGCAGGAATCTCTGGTGACTTTTCAGATTAGTTTTGAAATTTGACTCTGGCACAGGGATTTGTAGTGTGAAGAGTCAAGCACTCTGCATAAGTTGGTTTAATTTGAGGTATGAATCTTTAAAGCACATTATAGGGTGCTTTGTGTGTGTGTGTGTGTGTGTGTGTGTGTGTGTGTGTAGGTATATGTTAATATATTGGTAGTAGGATGCAGAGGTTGGAACTACCAGGCAGAAGGCCGAGAGGAATTAAGACCAAAGAGGAGAATTATGGATGTAGTGAAGGAGGACATGAAGGTAGTTGGTGAAAAGAAGAAAATGAAGAGGATAGGTGAGATGGAGGCAGATGATTCGCTTGTGGCGACCCCTGAACGGAAAAGATTTTAAAGGACAGGACGAAGACTTTCTATTGAAACTCCATTTATCACTACAGATCTGTTTCGAGGGGTGGTGAAACCATCCTCTCTCTTCAGGTGATTATAGAAGAATCTATATATATCTAATATAATCACCTGAAGAGAGAGGATGGTTTCACCACCCCTCGAAACAGATCTGTAGTGATAAATGGAGTTTCAATAGAAAGTCTTTGTCCTGTCCTTTATTTTTGTTTATTTGCTCTACCAAAAAGTATTGAGCACTCTCCTACGGAAGGATCTACTCAGAAAATCCTCTCTCTCTCTCTCTCTCTCTCTCTCTCTCTCTATATATATACATATATATATATATATATATATATATATATGTGTGTGTGTGTGTGTATACCTGTAATTGATGTATGTGTGTGTGTATACCGTAATTGATGTAATAAGCGTCCTGCTCCAATAAGCCCCCCCCCCCCAGTGTTTTTTATCTTACGTCTAATAACCTCCCATGTGTACTGGGAGCATAAGCGGAGATCAAACTTAGCAATTTTATTGGATCAGTCTCTGTAACGGTAAAATGAGGTGTTCACTGCCTGTAAAAGTGAGTTTACACAGTATTTCAGGACCCCCTGCCACTGGGGAATGTCTATAATGTTCATCAGTAACAACACATTTAATCGTTCCGCCATGCTTTAAAAAAACAGGAAAATATTTTGCTGTGTTCTCTTGGTAAATGTTCAGCAAACGATGAACCATTCGAAACTGATACAGCAAAACTATGGGATGCTCTGAATGAATGGAGCGATGAGCCAGATGCGGACCTATCAGAAAGTGATGACGTGTATTTTTCACCCGATTCTCCTGCTCAGTAACTTCATGAATTTAAAGATGTTCCTGGTCATGTGCTTTTGTTTATGTTCGTGTTGATTGGTTCTATGTGCCGTGTGCTAAAGTTGACATTCGTGTTGATTGGCTCGATTTTACTTCCGGGAAAATGTTTAAAGGAACAGCACCGGGAGGGAAAAGTAAGGGGACTTTTATTTTCAGCTTTCATGTAAGTAATTAGGTTGATTGAAATGAATAACACAAATACCAGTAAAACTCTTTAGTTTTTTTGTTATTATTCATATTTTCCACCTTGATAGTAATAAGCACTTACTGTTCCATTTAGATGGTGACATTTTAATAAGCGCCCACACCTTCCAAAATTTAAAGTGCCCTGGGCGCTTAGCACGTCAATTACGGTGTGTGTGTGGGTGTGTGTGTGTGTGTGTGTGTGTGTGTGTGTGTGTGTGTATATATATAGATTATATATGTGTATATTCTTCTTTTACTTTCGGCTGCTCCCTTCAGGGGTCGCCACAGCAAATCATCCGCCTCCACCTCACCCTGTCCTCCGCATCTTCTTTTCTGACTCCAACGACCTTCATGTCTTCCTTCATATATATGTGTATATATATATATATATATATATATATATATATATATATATATATATATATGTGTATATATATATATATATATATATATATATATATATATACTAGTCCTTCTCAAAAAATTTGCATATTGTGATAAAGTTAATTATTTTCTGTAATGTACTGATAAAAATTAAAGTTTCATATATTGTAGATTCATTGCACACCAACTGAAATATTTCAGGTCTTTTATTGTTTTAATACTGATGATTTTGGCATACAGCTCATGAAAACCCAAAATTCCTATCTCAAATAATTAGCATATTTCATCCGACCAATAAAAAAGTGTTTTTAATACAAAAAAGTCAACCTTCAAATAATTTTGTTCAGTTCTACACTCAATACTTGGTCGGGAATCCTTTTGCAGAAATGACTGCTTCAATGCGGCGTGGCATGGAGGCAATCAGCCTGTGGCACTGCTGAGGTGTTACGGAGGCCCAGGATGCTTCCATAGCGGCCTTAAGCTCATCCACAGTGTTGGGTCTGGTGTCTCTCAACTTTCTCTTCACAATATCCCACAGATTCTCTATGGGCTTCAGGTCAGGAGAGTTGGCAGACCAATTGAGCACAGTAATACCATGGTCAGTAAACCATTTACCAGTGGTTTTGGCACTGTGAGCAGGTGCCAGGTCGTGCTGAAAAATGAAATCTTCATCAGCAGCTGCATTGACCCTACCTTTGATAAAACACAGTGGACCAACACCAGCAGCTGACATGGCACCCCAGACCATCACTGACTGTGGGTACTTGACACTGACTTCAGGCATTTTGGCATTTCCTTCTCCCCAGTCTTCCTCCAGACTCTGGCACCTTGATTTCCGAATGACATGCAAAATTTGCTTTCATCCGAAAAAACTACTTTGGACTACTGAGCAACAGTCCAGTGGTGCTTCTCTGTAGCCCAGGTCAGGCGCTTCTGCTGCTGTTTCTAGTTCAAAAGTGGCTTGACCTGGGGAATGCGGCACCTGTAGCCCAGTCCACTGCTTGCACAGGTCCCCCAAGGTCTGGAATCGGCCCTTCTCCACAATCTTCCTCAGGGTCCGGTCACCTCTTCTGGTTGTGCAGCATTCTCGGCCACACTTGTTCCTTCCCACAGACGTCCCACTGAGGTGCCTTGATACAGCACTCTGGGAACACTCTGCGCTCAGAGATCTCTTTCTGTCTTACTTTCTTGCTTGAGGGTGTCAATGATGGCCTTCTGGACAGCAGTCGGTAGTCTTACCCATGATTGCGGTTTTGAGTAATGAACCAGGCTGGGAGTTTTTAAAAGCCTCAGGAATCTTTTGCAGGTGTTTAGAGTTAATTTGTTGTTTCAGATGATTAGGTTAGTAGCTCGTTTAGAGTACCTGAACATGATACGCTAATTTTTTGAGATAGGAATTTTGGGTTTTCATGAGCTGTATGCACCGAGCACCGATGACCTTACGGCCACAGCTATGGGCTGCCGCCTCAGCAATGGAGGCACGAAACATGGCCAATTCGGATTCCATGTCCCCCACCTCCTCCGGAACGTGGTTGTAGCGCTGCTTGAGGTGGGAGTTAAAGGCCTCTCGGACAGGGAACATATGGTTGCAAGTCCGATGATACGACTACAAAGTCAATCATCGAATTGCGACCTAGGGTGTCCTGGTGCCAAGTGCACTTATGGGCACACTTATGTTCGAACATGGTGTTCGAGATAGACAAACTGTTGCAAGCACAGAAGTCTAACAACGAAACACCATTCGGGTTCAGACTGGAGAGGCCGTACCTACCAATGACACCCTTCCGGGTCACCCTATCGTTGCCCACATGGGCGTTGAAGTCTCCTAAGACAACGAGTGAGTCTCCCAAGGGAGCGTTCTCCAACACCCCCCCTAAAGACTCTAAAAAGAGTAAGTACTCTGAACTGTCATTTGGTGCATAAGCACAAATAACAGTCAGAACCCGTTCCCCCCACCCGAAGACGGAGGGAAGCTACCCTTTCGTCAACCGGGGAGAACCCTAACATTTGGGCACCGAGACGGGGGGCAACAAGAATACCCACACCGGCTCGCCGCCTCTCCCCATGAGCAACTCCAGAATAGAATAAGGTCCATCCTCTCTCGAGATGGATAGTTCCAGAGCCCAAGCTATGCGTTGAGGTGAGCCCAACTATATCTAGTCGGTATCTCTCTACCTCGCGCACCAGATCAGGCTCCTTCCCCGCCAGAGAGGTGACATTCCATGTCCCGAGGGTCAGACTAAGTAGCTGAGGATCGGTCCGACAGAACCCATGCCTTCGGCTGCCACCCAACTCATACTGCACCCAACACCTAAAACTCCTCCCACGGGTAGTGGGTCCATGGGAGGGCGGACCCATGTCTCCTTTTCGGGCTAAGTCCGGCCAGGCTCTATGGGCAGAAGCCCGACCACCAGGCGCTCGCCTTCGAGCTCTCCCCCGGGCCTGGCTCCAGGAGGGAACCCCGGTGACCCGCGTCCGGGCAAGGGAGACTGCTTCCTGTGTTCTCTCTCAGATGTCATGTGTCATAGGGTTTTTTTTAATTTTTAAGAAAGGGGACCGGAGGGTGTGTTCCAATTATCGTGGAATTACACTCCTCAGCCTACCTTGGAAAGTCTATGCAGGGGTACGAGAGAGGAGGATCCGACCGATAGTCGAACCTCGGATTCAGGAGGAACAGTGTGGTTTTCGTCCTGGCCGTAGCACTCTTGAGTTTGCCCAATCTGTCCACATGTGCTTTGTGGATTTGGAGAAGGCTTTTGACCGTGTCCCTCGAACGATCTTGTGGGGCGTGCTCCGAGAGTACAGATTTGTTGCTACGAGACATTCGGTCGCTGTATCATCAGGGCCAGAGTTTGGTCTGTATTGGTAACAACAGGTCGAATTCGTTTCCGGTGGGAGTTGGAGTCCGCCAAGGCTGTCCTTTGTCACTGATTCTGTTCATAATTTTTATGGACAGAATTTTTAGGCGCAGTCGAGGCGTTGAGGGGTTCTGGTTTGGTGGCCATCGGATCTCGTCACTGCTTTTTGCGGATGATGTTGTCCTTTTGGCTTCATCAAGTCGGGCCCTCCAGCTCTCATTGGAGCGATTTGCAGCCGAGTGCGAAGCATCCAGGATGAGGATCAGTACCTCCAAGTCTGAGGCCATGGTTCTCAGTCGGACAAGGGTGGAATGCACCCTCCGGGTCGGGAATGAGGTCCTGCCCCAAGTGGGGGAGTTTAAGTATCTTGGGGTCTTGTTCACGAGTGAGGGAGGGATGGAGCGAGAGATTGACAGACGGTTCGCTGCAGCCTCTGCTGTTAAGCGGTGCCTGTACCGGTCCGTCGTGGTGAAGAAGGAGCTGAGCCGCAAGGAAAAGCTCTCAATTTACCAGTCGATCTACGTTCCAACCCTCACCTATGGTCACGAGCTTTGGGTAATGACCGAAAGAACAAGATCACGGATACAAGCGGCTGAAATGAGCTTCCTTTGCCGGGTGGCGGGGTTCTCCCGTCGAGACAAGGTGAGAAGCTCTACCATCCGTGGAGAGCTCGGAGTAGATACGCTGCTCCTCCGCATTGAGAGGGGCCAGTTGAGGTGGCTCGGGCATCTGGTCAGAATGCCTCCCGGACGCCTCCCTGGTGTGGTGTTTCGGGCATGTCAAACCGGGAAGAGACCCCGGGGTCGACCTAGAACACACTGGAGGGACTATGTCTCTCGGCTTGTCTGGGACCGCCTCGGTGTCCCCCCCCGGGAGAGTTGGAGGAGGTGGCTGGGGAGAGGGACGTCTTGGACCTCTTTGCTTAGATTGCTGCCCCTGTGACCCGACCCCGGACTTTGCAGAAGACGATGATGATGATGATGATGATGATGAGCTGTATGCCAAAATCATCAGTATTAAAACAATAAATGACCTGAAATATTTCAGTTGGTGTGTAATTAATCTAAAATATATGAAATTTAATTTTTATTAGTACATTACAGAAAATAATGAACTTTATCACAATATGCAAATTTTTTGAGGACTAGTGTATACATATACATATATATATATATATATATATATATATATATATATATATATATATATATATATATATATATATATGTGTATGTATGTATGTATATATATATATATATATGTATATGTATATGTATATATATATATGTGTGTGTGTGTGTGTGTGTGTGTGTGTGTGTGTGTGTGTAAAAAAGTCATGTCACCACCCTGAGCCTTAAGAAAGGTCACAATGGTGGTTTTCTGCGAAATGGTGTGTGTAGCTGCTACATTGTAAACACTGAACGAGAATTTGTAGGTCCCCTGAACAATAATTTCAGAAAGCCCAAGATTTGACACAAATCTGACATGCTGACCTTAAAGCATAAAATGATGGTGCTTGCTTTCACATGCGGCAAGGTGAGCTGACATGTTTTGTTAGATATAGGATTTCTACAACTGTCCAACTCCAGTGGCCATGAAACAAAACTTGGAAATCATTTTGAAGGAGCTGCTGAAGAAATGAATGGAAACGGTGTCCTAAGCTGTCGTTTTTAATTCACTAAACCATACAACATGGAGCGACAAGCCACAAACTTCAGGCTTTCTTGTTCCTGGTGAAGTCAGTACACAGTGTGTGGTTTTCTTTCAGTGCCTTTTTCCTCCTATATATTTCAGCTAGCTCACTAATATATTTTGCAGTAGATATCTTATTGATCCTTTAAAATCGAAGTTCTTTAATTAATCTATTGTATCATAAAAAACAGGTGGCATTATGGGTCAGAAGTTTGCACCGTCGCCTCACAGCAAGAAAATGCTTGCAGGTGAATGTGGTGCTTCCATGCGTTATTTTTTCTGGTTTTCTCCCACACTCCAGAGAAAATGAGACACACAGGTCAGGTCAATGGACTGCGTTATTTTGAAATGTCAGTAGGTGTGAAAGTTTGTTCATCTCAGTGTAAAGGATTATAATTGCTCTTCAACCTGTTCATCATGTACCCTCATGTCTCACCCAGGTGGGATTGGCTCCAGCTTCCCTTGTGGCTTTGTGAATTGTTTTGGTGATTATTATATTACTGTAGTGATGACGACGACAATAATTATAGAGGCACTTATAAAGCGCGAGGTATCTCCACCATTTAGCATGGAGATAATGAAACAAATAAGCCCGGTACATGGGTATTGCTTTTAATTACACACTCACTTACACAATTATTTACCGAACTACAGTCACAGAAAAGGCTGGTGCCTATCTCAGCCATCTCTGGGTGAAGGCTGGGTAAACCCTGAACAGCTTAGCTATTCGTGTGCTGATTTTACAGCACGTTAGAAGAAGAAGATATCGTATGTATAATATATAATACAATGGTACCTCACTTTACGAAATTAATCCGTTCCAGTGCCTTTTTCGTAACCTGCACTTTTTGTAAGTTGAACCGCATTTTACATGTAAAGCGCGTGATTCGCTCCAAGGCTCCCAACACCCCCTAAGCCAGGATTTGGCGAACAGGGGTGCTCCTCTAACAACGAAACGCAGGGTTACCCAAGAGATACAGTTACGGTGTGGGTCTCCTCCATGATATTTTTGCAAACACTCTAAAATGAGTCTGTCTTCCTTTCGGCTTTTTCCCTTTTACTCGGGAGTCGCCACAGCGAATCATCTGATTCGCATGTTTGATTTGGCAGAGGTTTTTACGTCGGATGCCCTTCCTGTCACAACCCTTTTAGCAAGGGACAGAAACACGCTGACGACTTTGCAGCTACTCTTTACGAAAGTCAGCAATGGTTCTTTTACATGCCTCTCACCATAGACAGTGACAGACATGGCCCGCCTTGGATAACCCAGTTAGCCGCTCTAAAATGAGTAAATGGTGAAAATTTCAGGTATTCTAGAAGCATGTGTATTTCAACAGCAGGGATACAGAGAGATTACCATTCTTAGTAATTTAGTGACCATTGTAGGCCTCTGGGAAGAATCACTTCATAACATTGGTGTTAAATAAATAATTTTTAAAATAACCAGGTATAGGCATACAGAAAAAATTATTAAGGCAAATGTTTAACCCGTGTTCATCGTAACTAATTACATTAACATTCATCCTGAATATTATACACAAAATTGTATAATACTGATAGTTTGTTATAAAATAAACTGCACAGTAGAACTAATAATCTATTACAATGAAATGTTTGTGTAGTTCTTTTATAAATTTATACAGTATATTGTATTCATGCACAGGCATGAATGATCATTATGGACTTTAAATGTTCAAAACTACTCGAAGTGGCTATTTTTATCTGTGACATTGACACTCAAGTACAACACATACTGTCTCACACAAGTCTGTGTGCTATATACAGCTCATTTAGGCTTCACTTTCAGCAACTTCCTTGCCTGGAAAATTTTACTATGTGTGCGAACGGGGGTGCGCGAGCTCCGAGCGCTCTATGGTAGCTACGGGGGTGCCCAATACTACCCCATAAACCCTTTAAAAATTATAAAAGTACACCAATTTTGTATGAAATATGTGTTAAAAGTCAAAGAAAATTACCTCCTTCACGAAGCCCTTAAATATGACGATTGTTTTTTCCGAAATAATTGCCTCCGTCACTGTAACTCTGGCAATTTCTTTCTCCCTTATCCAAAGGAGTAGCAGTCTTTCCATCTTGTCGACCTCTTCTTTGCTTCAATATCATCCCAAGTGTCGAGGGGTTTCGGCCATACGCAACCGCATCCCACTTTCATATTTTTTATCATCTCATGTTTTACTTTTATTGATAACACACTCAAAAAACTCATGAATCAACAGTACAACTCTCCTTCACGCGTGTGACAAACAATGGGTCAAAGGCACACGCAAAGCATTATGGGTACAGTCCTGTATTGTAGAGATTCAGCTCCCTCCTAGCCAATGGGAGGCAGCAGGGCAGGGTGTTGGGAGACAACCAATGGGAAAGCAACTCGCACATTTTTTGAATGTTTGAATGGCGCGTTTGAATTTATAAGATGGCGCTTTCATAACATGAACTTGTTTCGTATCCAGAGACAAAAATTTTCGGAAAATGCGTTTCGTAACCTGAATTTTTCGTTTGGTGAGACTTTCGTAAAGTGAGGTACCACTGTATAATATATAGTATGTAGACATGACTGGGATTATAATATAAAGTAGCTGGGGTTTGGCTTTTCACGTCATTCAAGGTCAAAGACAGGTGTCTCATTGAAAGTCCATATGTTGTCTTCATTAGTATTCATGATGATGACAACAGAAAATATGACATAGCCCACAGTAGGCCATGATCCTAAGGCACAATTCAGGTTTATAAGCAACAATGTGGTCTTGTTTTACTTCCACGCAGTTACGATAAGACAAAGACCAGGACATTAGCACAGGGATGGTAATGTAACACGATTGCCCGGAAGAGAATTAAAAAAAGCCTCACCGTGGCCAACTTTTGCAGTGTAAGTAAGAAAAGAAGAATATTGCTCAAGAGAATTTGGCTAGGATCAATATTCCACTTGAAAGTTATTGCATCTTGAAAATAAAACCCAGTGCAGTCAGTGGCAGAGTCGTGATGTTTGTAAGGGAAGTAAACGCTCGTAGTCTGTCTGACTGCATGCAGAAAGGTGTCTCATGGTTTTAATGCACATGGATTCAAGTTCCAAACATTTAAAAGTCAAGAGTCCCCAGTGATTTCTTCATTATATATTTATATATCTTTTATTTTCTGCCTGGCTTCCTTGACACTCGAGTCATGTGCTTGCGAGAAAGCTGTTTTTGTTTTTTATTTCGCTGACCTTGTTACTGATTAGTTCAATAGCATGTCAGTCAAGCTTTGATTACTGATGAAGTCGAGTAAACAAAGGTCTCTTCTAAATAAAGGAATAAAAGGTTGGGAAAATGGCCCTACTTCAAGCCGTGCAATGATTCGAATTGATTTGGAGGCAGATTATTTGGAATCGATGTAAAACCGTGTTCTGTCCTGTGATGAATGTGAGAGGTACTGCTGTTATTGATCAGTATTACAGGTTGTATTTTTTTGTGAAATTTGTCGATAAAGAAACAGAATACTACTAATTTGGTTGGCTGTTATAGTCTCATTGGTGCGAAAGTTGGATTGGCGAAAGGCCAAGACAACTTCTTTTAAATCCTGTTATTTGAGGAGAAAACTGTGAATATTATGATGTAGCTTTTTGTTCATGGAATTCATTTTAATTACATTGGTACCTCACCTTACGAAATTAATCCGTTCCAGAAGTGGTTTCATAATTTGATTTTTTTTTTCGTAAGTTGAGTCGCATTTTACATGTAAAAGGCCTGATTCGCTCCAAGGCCCCCAATAATATCCCCTAAACCCGTTAAAATTATAAAAGTATACCTTTTAAGGTAGGGGTGTCATTGAAAACCTATTATTGGTATCGATATATTGATAAAAAAAATTTCTGATGTATCGATACATTCGAATATTGCTGTACTGTTCCATAAATGCATTAAATAGAACAGACTAAGATATATTACAGTATTTTGTATAATGCATTTAATATTTTATATTAAAGTGACCAATTACTGAAGCCAAATCTGAAATAAAAGGCAGGAAATAGTTTTCCACTGACAAGATTTTACACCTTTTTGTATTTAACAAATCTATACGTAAACACTTGTTTACTAATTAATTTCAAGCAAGTTGTTTCTATTCTGCAAACACTTGTCAATTGAAAAGTTTAAGAGATATGAATTTTTACAATTCATAATTATGATGCAAGAAGATGCACATATCTGAATTATCCGGTGATAAGTGTCTCTTCTTGTTCAAAATGTTCCCTGCTGTTGAGAACACATGCTCTGACGGCACACTAGAAGCAGGGATGTACCATTTACCATACTAAGAGGCAGGACGTATCATTTACCATACAGAGAGGCGGGGCGTACCATTTATGAGGGGTGTCATCGAAAATGGCATTTACTACAGACGCTGTCATGAACACAGGAAGCTATAACGCTAGAAGTATCGATATCCCTTTTATAGGTATCGATTATCGATCAACAAATTATATCGGCGATATTCCGATTGTCAATGACATCCCTATTGTAAGGCCTCCTTCTGCTTCAATATCGTACCGATGGGAGACGGGTTTCGGCCATATTCCTTTGCAATATCACTCAACCGAATGCCACGAGCCTGCTTCTTCTTTTCATTCGCACCGGGAACCACTTTCTTGGGACCAAAGTTGAATGACGAAAAATAAAGTTGCAATGAGCACACTCGAAAAACTCACGAAACAACAGTAACGTATGTACGTGTGTTACAACTGCGTGACGAACAATGGGTCGAAGGCACACGAAAAGCATCATGGGTATTATGGAGATGCAGCTCCCTCCCATTGGCATTGGGCAGGGTGTTGGGAGAGCAATTCGTGCACTGTTTGAATTTTTGAGATGGTGCATTTCGTAACATGATTTTTTTTTTTTTCGTATCCAGAGACGGAAATTTTAGGTAAATGGGTTCCATAACTAGAATTTTTCATTTATTGGGTCTTTTGTAAGGTGCGGTACCAGTGTATTTGGGTATTTAAAAGAGTTGTCTACTCTCGGACATTCATTTAAAGAACTCCATAAATTTTTCGGCTATGCAACCCTTGACGAAATTCAGCAACAGTTCTTTTTTTTTTTTTTTTTTTTTTTTTTCCTTAGCCTCTCACCTTAGAAATGGCTGCCCTTTGATAAACCAGTTAGCTTCACGCGGGCGGTGGCAGTGACAACCCATTGATGGTGGTGCTTGAACCTCACGACCTTGATTGAGATCAGTACTCCAGCACTTTACCCCAGGGCCACCACTGCCCCACATTTGGATTATAAACCCTTTATTGTCTCTGTGTATAAAAAAACTCCATCCGTTGTGTCCTTGTATTGAAAGAGTGCACAGATATTACTTATCCATCAATACGTCCATTATCTGGGTCACGTCTCGGTCAGGGTTGCGTGATAACGTGACTTCATGTGAGAGGCAGAGTACACCCTGAACTGGTCTCCAGTCTGTTTCTGAGATAACACAGAGACAAAAACAACCATTGGCAATCACACCTATATGCAGTGGAGAAGAACCTGTTGAGGGAACGTGCATGTCTCCGGAAGGTGGGCGGAGTACCCAAAGGAAACCCGCACAATCACAGAAAGAGCATTTAAAGTCCACAGAGAAAGATCTCTGTCTGAGAATGGAACCTCGAATCTTCTCGCTCTGAGGTGAGGTGCAATGCTCATAACACAAAATAAAAGTGGAATATCTGCCTGTTTCCGACGCCGTTATGGCTTTATTCTCTGACAGTCACATATCGGAGAGTATCGCAATGCTTTATGGGTAGAAATTTATAAAAGTAAATATTTGACAGTATAACAATATGGTGTTCATGCTAAAATTCATTCAGTTCATTTTCTGTAACCGCTTCATCCTAATTAGGGTCGCGGGGAGGCTGGTGCCCATCCCAGCCAACTCAGGGCGAGGGCAGAGTACACCCTGGACAGCTCGCCAGGCCATCGCAGGGCGGAAACACGCTGACGGCTTTGCAGCCTACTCTTGTCGAAAGTCAGCAATGGTTATTTTACATGCCTCACACCATAGACAGTGAGAGACATGGCCGGCCTTTGATAACCCAGTTAGCTGCACTGGGGGGGGGGGGGGGCAGTGACAACCTTGTGGAGAGTGGCACTCGAACCCCCAACTTTTGGATCAACGATCCGGCGCCTTATACCACTAGACCACCACTGCCCCTTCATGCTAAAATGTGAATTTTAATTTATTCTGGCACATAGAATCATGGTATAACAAACGTTTATTGCTATAACAATATAGCATGTTAAAATAACACGAAAATATATTTATACCTGAAAATTATAATCACGATTATAATCACGTTATAACGTGATTAGCATTGCATTATTACAGCAGGATCCTTGTTCAACATTTTCTGTTACCGTTTAATCCTAATTAGGGTCGCTGGGAGGCTGGCGCCCATCCCAGCTGACTCCAGGCGAGGGCAGATTACACCCTGGACAGCTCGCCAGGCCATCACAGGGCGGAAACACGCTAGGCAGCTACTCTTGTCGAAAGCCAGCAATGGTTCTTTTACATCTTTTACATGAATCTCACACCATAGACAGTGAGAGACACGGCCGGCCTTTGATAACCCAGTCAGTGCACTGGGACGGTGACAACCTGTTGAGAGTGGGGATTGAACACGTAACCTTAGGATCAGTGATCCAGCACGTATACCACCAGGCCGCCACTGCAGCACAGGATCATTGTGTTTGTCAGAATAGAAACTATTCTGATCCTGATTTAGGCGGCATAGTGATGTGGGAGTTTACACGTCTGGGTCACAGCGAAAAGGTCCTGGGCTCGATTCCCAGGCTCCTGTACTTCTGTATGGCGTTTGCCTGTCCTCCTTGTGCATGTCTGGGGTTCCTCCCACAGTCCAAAGACATGCACCTTATGTTACCGGGCTGTTTCATATTGCTGTTCTGTGTGTGTGTGTGTGTGTGTGTGTGTGTGTGTTACCATATAGTGATCTTGCGAGCAGTTTATGGTGTGCCCCACCTTTGCCCAGTGTCAGCAGAGATGGACACCAGGCTCCCCGTGACTCTTATAGCTGTTTTTCTTCTTTCTTTCTTTCTTTCTTTCTTTATTTAAATGAGTGATACTTTTCTTTTATGTGAATGGCTGCAGTGCACTGTACTGCAATATTGCACGAGCTATGCCATTCTTTTTTCCCCTCGGTTTGTTCTGGTGCCTATGGTCGTCTGTATTGACTTAATCCCCATGTGGGCTTGCTTGCTGTCTAAATGCCATAGTATGCTGATGTAGGTGAAACAGAACAAACAGTGGCGTGACCTCAAACTCCACCAGCTATCAGGACACAAACTATATTCTGGGTCAAACATGCACTTCTGGTTCAGATCACCTCTCCTGAGGCACCCTGTCTTTCTCTCTCACCTGACCTTCCCATGGGTGCTCCATACCTAGAGCCACTCTCAAAAGATCACATCAGGATCCAGTCATCTTTCAGCTGACATCATTAAACCTGTGAACATTTAAGTGTGATCTCCTCTTTCTCTCTCTCTCTCTCTCTCTCTCTCTCTCTCTCTCGCTCTCTCTTTCTCTCTCTCTCTCTCTTTCTCTCTCTCTCATATCACAACATTTTTAAATTTTAAAAGCATTATTAGGGAATAGGGGTTTGTGGGTAATTTATAATAACAGGCTGTCATTTTTGTTTGTCTGACTGGCATCGTAAGAGAAAAATAAAACAGATCTTCGTACCGTATAGCAATTTGCAGAACATGACATTGAACTCCTGAACACTCCACCCTGTAGAACTCACTTGCAAGCTTTTAGATTTATTTCACTCATCGTTCATTCAGTTTCTGAACCGTTTGATCCTAATTAGGGTCGGTAAAACCTAAAAAAAAAAAAAAAGCTGGCGCCCATTCCAGCCAACTCCCGGCGAGCGCAGAGTACACCCTGGACGGCTCGCCAGGGCAGAAACAATGCTGATGGCTATGCAGCTACTCTTGTCAAAAGTCAGCAATGGTTCGCAATGGTTCTTTTACATGAACCTCACACCATAGACAGTGAGAGACATGGCTGGCCTTCGATAACCCAGTTAGCTGTACTGGGGGGAGAAAGTGACATCTCATGGAGAGAGGGGCTCGAACCCCAACCTTGGGATCAATGATTCACCACCACTGCCCTTATTTCACTTATTGGATTTCCTATACTAGAACATGCTCTTCTTTCCACAAGCAGGGTCACCAGGTCCACATGTATTGTCCTCAGTGAGAGACAAATAGAAGAAACACATGCCTACCTCGTCCCATACCTGAATCATAACTGTGGGGAAAGTCTTCCAGACAGTCTGTGCTGAAGTTTCGAATCAAAATAAAAACCTTTATTTATATATATATATATATATATATATATATATATATATATATATATATATATATATATATATATATATATATATATATTTATTTTTTTTTTCATGCTGTGAAATCCCAACACTAATGCATGTATCTACTCTGAAGCGAGAGCGAGAGAGAGAGAGAGAGCGACATGTCTTCGTGATTGATGTACAGTATGAGGGAGCACGAGCTATTTGTGCGGTCATTGCTCTATTATATTGCTTATGTTCAATCTATGTATTTTCTTGTGTTTACTCTAATTTATGAGGCTTCGCCCATCATTTTAATGCTGTTCAGATCACACAGGAAGAAGCTACTTTTTTTATTCTTCTTCTTTTTTTTTTTTTTAATGCTCCCTATTTTTCATGGGTTTTTTGGTGTTGGCTGAATTTCTGATTTGTTTTGTTCTTTGTTTTGTTCTGCTGCCTTCGAGTGAATTCTGAGCATTTCTAAACTTGATATCTGCGTATCTGGGTATCCATGATGATGTTTACTACAACAAGCAATTGTGAAGCCGGGATCCTGCTATTTCAAGAAATTACATCACAATGTGTGGGGTTTTTATTTATTTATTTATTTTTGGAATACAGAATGGGTTTCATCACTAACCCGAAAGTATTGATTAGCATGTTTGAAGAGACATCATGCAGAAAAATGTTTTTTAAAAAGTTCAAAGTTTGAGTTCTTGAGTTGTTTGTTTTGTCCATCTGAGAGAACCATTACGGGATCTCTGCACAGCTGTTCGTTGAGCCATTATCTTTTCTAGAGATATTAATTGATTATTGTTCTTTACTTTTGGAGGAATTAAATATCGACATCCACTTTCAGAGCAACTCAGAGTCGAAACATGGCGCCAGGTCTCCAAAGTTAAACTCTGAGGTGTTCACGGCTTTCAAGGACGCTGTCGTTAGAACCTGCAAGGCCCTTCACAACGTTGCTCTCTTCTGCACTGCACAGGAACCGAAGAAAAGCAAACTAAACTGAGTTTATGTTTTATATTTTGATTCGATTCACACATCATCACCCCATTCATGGGATGAATGTGATGTCACTACATGGAGGCAGCACAGTCTGATTGGTTTTCCATTTTGGGAAAAATGCTTAAATGAAAACGGCAAACAGACACTCGTGGTCTGCCATGCTTGCGTGACGGAGCTGTGCTTTCAAAAAGTGAAATAATCCATGATATATCATTTTAGTTCGCTTTTCTGATGTTTTAGTGTAACATATATACAGTGGAACCTCGGCGGTCGAACGACTCTGTAGTCGAACACATCGGAGTACGATCAACAAATTTGAGGAAAATCTACCTCGGTGTTGGAACAAATGATCCGAGTCGGAACAGTCAGAACTGAGTGTGTTGAACGCTGCTCAGTGTTCAGTACTTTGAACAGCCAATGAGAGAGAGTCTCGTACTGCGTATTATGTTTATTCATTACATTACGGCGACTTTAACCCTTTACCCCGGGTCCTGAGAAAAGCAGCAGTGATTCTACTGGAAAGCAAAAGAGAAAAACCGTGAGAATGTGAAGAATCAACAGCGAGACAGAGAAGGGGAAAATGCCACGCCCACTCAAAGCAAATATTCATCAAATTAAAAAATAAGGAAATTAAGGAGGGATAGTGGAAAAAGTTAAGGAAAATGCCACAAAACGAGGCCAATTACAAACAAACAAACCTTTATTGTCAAAGTACATTACATACATTGAAATTTTGCTTTGTGCGCTAGGCACCTGTCGCCACTGTGCAGCGCCAGTTATTGCGTTGTTCTATCCTTTTTGATGCTGAGCGCCAAGCAGGAAGCAACAACTGCCAAATTTTAACGTCTTATGGTATGACGCGGCCGGATTCGAACTCCGACCTACCGGAGGACAAAGCGGACGCTCTACCAACTGAGCTAAATCCCCGGTTATGCCAAAAAACAACAAACAAACAAAAACAAAAAGACAACCCAAAACCTCCCATCAAAACTACTTACATTTTTCACTTACTTACAGTGCATGCGTGTCTGTATGTGTGTGTATTTATGTTTTATTTACATTGTATGCATTACTTTTGAATGTTTAATTGTTATTGTAAGCATTAATAGTGTTGAATATGTATTTATTGATATTATATAAACATATACATGTGCATATACGTCGGTCGGGGGGGGGGGGGTGGTGTTGATCCTACTTTGCAGAATTCGGAGGTTGCGGGGTATCTCGGTCTTAATTAACTGCAGAAAGTGAGGGATCCCATATAATGTATAATGTGTAAGTATATAATGTATGTATATATGTGTGTATGTATGTTTGTACAATGCAGTTTGGGAACTTGTGATATGCACAACAGATGTTAGTCGATGTTCCTTGGTGAAAGTGGACTTTCTTCCTGAATATGAAATGACAAGTTTTCAGACAGAACTAAACATGTATACTGTAGTGCGTTTAGAAATTCTTATACAGCGGCTCAAACTCCCTCATGCGCTGCCGCTACTGCTACAACTCTTACACGATGTTAACTAGCTCACAACTTGGAGGACAGCAAATGACGTTGGATGGCATTTAAAAATCCACCCCAACGGCCCCTAAACAGATGGTAAATAGAAAGAGTCCCCGGGTTAGAAGACAGCTCACATCAACAGCAGAATGCAAGCCGTCAACATGGCGGAGGAAGTGAACCAGAAAAGCTCGCCAGGTGTGCGGGAACATCAAAAATGCAGTCATGGCCTTTACTGTGATTAAAGTGATTCTGCATTTTTGAAACAAGTTGATGTTCAGTGCAAGTCGGGGTGCTCCACTGAAAATGAATAGCTTGTCTTATTTGTCGGATGATATACACATGAGGTTTCAGGTTCGATACATCGTCAGGTACTCTATCAGTTAGCGGATATTTGTCAGTAAAACAGAAGCAAAATGAATCATATGATGGGATTTGAGTGATGCACATGAATCACATTAATCCTCATATGCCACCTATCTTTAATTTCAAACCAGCTGCATGTGTAGGTTTAATCAGCACACCCGCCACAGCTGTAAATCACTGACTCGAGCCCTGCACGCTCCCGCTGAGCGATAGGCATTTCAAGGTTAATGGCAGGAGCTTGTATTGAGGGACTTCTGTTCATTATTAGATGCGGCACATCTGAGGTGTTCGGTGGAGAGGAGATTAGCGCATCGCAGGCAGCTGCTCCCCACTCGACCTCCCCAGCTCGAAAATACTTTGTTAGCTCTTTACCAGATTGGGAGCATTAACGGCTTGCTGCTGTTCTTCGGAGCTTGGCATTTTCTTATAAATAATACTTCATGACCTATTAAAGAGCCCCGTGTGCATTTAATAGGACGGACGGCGACCGGTCAAGGTGTCAACTTTACCATGGAGAATAATGACAGGAACGACTTTACCTTCCAGCATGGAGGTTTTAGGGGAAGGAGCCATCAGTCATCACAAGGGGTCTAATGATCCTGATTAATGTAAATCCGCAATGCATGAACAACAAACGACAAAGAAGGATGGCGTGCTTGTGTGGAATAGAAGTGCGAAGATGATTGAAGTTCCAGGATATGGCGCAGGAACAGTGTTGGAAAGCTCGTCTTACCCCAAAGATAGACAGGACGCGGTATAATAGCAGTAAATGATATAGTTATTAGCCTGCGCGGTAACCTTAGGGTTACACAACATCTGGATTCTTTTAAATCAGAAATGTTTGAGTCAAAATGAACATCATGCCTAATCTGATGCTTTGTCTGAAAGGATACGCCCACATTTATAAAGTTGAGTCGCACTAACCGTTTATTACACAACTTAAAAAGAAAGAAAAAACCTACACAGACAAATAAACTGTGATTTTCCATTATTTATACAATCAACTTTAGTTGTTTATCAAATTATAAACTTAAGCTCAAGCTTCTTTAATCATAAAGCCTTTCTAGGCTTAATTATAGCTAAATATGGTCAGTGGTGATCTGGTGGCAAAGGTCACTAATCCCAAGATTTGGAGGTTCGAGCCCCACTATCAACAGGTTGTTACTGTGTCCCCCCCACCCACCTGCATGTGGGTTATCAAAGGCCCGCCATGTCTCTCACTGTCTGTGGTGAGAGGTTCATGGAAAAGAAGCATTGCTGACTTTCAACAAGATTAGCTGCATAGCCGTCTCTGTTTCTGCCCTGTGATGGCCTAGTGCGCCGTCCAGGGTGCACTCTGCCTCGCCCAGCCTGCCTGCGACCCTAATTAGAATTGTGTTTACAGAAAATAAATGAATGAATGATATATAATGTGTGTGTGTGTGTATATATATATATATGTATGTATGTATGTATATATACGTATGTATGTATATATATATATATATATATATATATATGTATGTATGTATGTATATATATATATATATATATATATATATATATATATATGTATATATATATATATATATATATGTATATATATATATATATATATATATATATATATGTATATATATATGTATATATGTATATATATGTATATATGTATATATATATGTATATATATGTATATATGTATATATATATGTATATATATGTATATATATATATATATGTATATATATGTATATATATATATGTATATATATGTATATATATATATGTATATATATGTATATATATATATATATATATATATATATATATATATATATATATATATATATATATATATATATATGTATGTATATATGTATTTTTTCATTGTCACTTATGTAAAGCTTCTATTTTCCACTCAGAATCAGTGAATGAGGGTTTTTATTTATTCATTATATATATATATATATATATATATATATATATATATATATATATATATATATATATATATATATTTTATAGATCAGATTCAATTACCTGCACATATAGCTGGGCTTTAAGATTTTTTTTTAATAACAGCAATAAGTTATTGCTTGTACATTTTACGTGTTATTCTAAGAAAAAAATAATGAAGAAAATAAGTACAAGGATCCCTCGCTAATTCGCCCTTCAATTCATGCGGCTTCAGTGCATTGTGTTTTTGTTTGTTTGTTTGTTTAATATTTATCGAATTAAAAAATAAAGAAATTCAGGAAGAATAGGGGAAAAAAATCAGAAAAATGAAACAAAACAAGACCAATTATGCAACAAAACCCAAAACAAATAAAAAACAACTCAAAACCCCTCAACCAAACTACTTACATTTTTATGTGAGGTGCGCATCTCTGTGCGTGCACACGCGTCTGTTTGTGTGTATTTATATTTTATTTACATCTTATGCATTATTTTTGAATGTTTAATTATCATTATTAGCATTTATAATGTTGAATTTTATTGATATTACATACACATATACATGTACATATACGTCTGATGGGAGGTGGAGTTGGGGGGGGGGGCGATCCTACTTTGCGAAATTCGGCGGTCGCGGGGGAATCTTGGTCCCAATTAACCGTGGAAAGTAAGGGATCCCTGTACTTGGTTTTATTTTGACTGTAGAATGTGAACGTCACCTAAACCTACTTAAAAATAACATTTATTAATAAAGATATAAAATATTGCTTATTCACTCAGGACTTTGAGCAGACATTGAGTGAAGGTGGAGTATACCCTGAACAACTCACTAAAACCATCGCAGGGCAAAACACACACACACACACACACACACACACACACACACACACAGGCACGCACACACACGCTCCTGAGTAATCAGCTTGTGTGGAACAGCTAATTAGTCTATTGTGCATGTATTTAGATGGTGGGAAGAGACCAGAGTACCCGGAGGAAACCCGGGCATGATGAGGAATGCATGCGAGCTCTACTCAAATGCTCGAGCCCTGGAATCGAACCCGGGGCATTCTTGCTAATTATAACATAGATATTGTGGACATTTACTAATATGTCAAATATGTCCAAGTTCACTAAGCTTGCAGATTATAGCTGATGTTCTTGATGACTTTCAAAGAGAATCCTGGTCACGATCTGAAAGCATAAGAGCAGATTATGTCCTTCAGAAATGTTTATAGTTTAAGGAAAACCGTGTATAATCTCAAAGCATTAGGGAAGCCAGAAAACTCCTGACCATGAATATGCCAAAGGCGCCATGCCTCAGGAGAGATCCGATGCGTCCAGTGGTCACTGGCTCTTGAGTGGATAATGAAAAAGGAAGCCCAGTTGTGATGGTGGAATATTGGGCAGCAACCCCTTTCTCTAATCAATGGGAGCTTTCATACTTATCAGACCTCTTCATTCGTATGCAAATGCCCGTGCTTGAGTGAAACCTAGCATGGACTTCCTGGGAGGATCAATCAGCCCTAAAGAAGCGGCTGCTGTAGGTTTCTGTTGAGATGGTGCATGTGATGAGACACCACTTCTAAAGCGTGTGTGTGTGTGTGTGTGTGTGTGTGTGAGAGAGAGAGAGAGAGAGAGAGAAGTGTGTGTGTGTGTGTGTGTGTGTGTGGGGGGTTGACTTGCTTATCAGAAAGACAACTGTCAAAACGGATTTATACAGATCTGGAGAAGAGCAAATCCATGAAAATAATCAGGTTCATGGTTGTTAGAAGCCAGTGCCATTTCGATGCAAATTCATTTTGCTATTGTTCAGTTTTTATAGTGGTTTTGCTCCTGAAGCCTCTTCAATCTCAGCTATATCCTTGTCCTTTGTTTGTTTGTCCATGTTATTCATGGAGTGTATTCCTGCATTAGGGTAATGCTGCGTGTTTGCACATTACTGAATCTTCACTGGTTTTAATCATTAAACTGAAATCCAAAATCTTTGCATTTTAATGTTATACTCTCGCTCACTGTGAAAAGCAGTGAAGGAGACCAGCTCGTGTTGAACCTCACATCTCAAAGTCCTGCTCGGCGTGGGACTTGGTGGTGATGTTCCATGCACTGACATCATTGAATATAATTCAGAGGCTAACATGAACACACGTGATGGAGCCAGTGAAAAATCTTTACTCCAGAGTGTACTGTGGACTATGGGAAGGGTTTGTTTCCTAAACTTGCCATTTTTGAGGCTTGGAGCCCTCTACAGGTAATATGTGTTAGTGCAGTATGTGCAATTCAGTTATGCAAACTTCAAGCAGTGGCTCGTCTGTGAGGCTGATCAGAGAACAGCCCCTAAAGTCTGGATTCATGTACGGTAATATGTAAGTGGTACACGTACATTATAAAACGTCGCTGCTGGAATACAACACCTGCAATGTGATGAACTTGATTGATGTGAAGTTGGCATGTAACGCAATGCCACTGTTTGTATCTGTATCTGTTCTGTAAATATACCTAACGTGTGTATTTGTTGTTGTGTTTATGTGAAACCCAAAGTGGGTGGGAAAATGGGCATAGCCTAAACCAACACCCCCCCCCCCCTTTTATTTGTCTGCAGTTATAAATGAAGGGAAGCTATCAGTGTTTTTCTTCCCTTTGCTTAATATGCAGGCCTTATGCGAGTTCGGTTCTTTGGCGAGCTGCTAGTGCAGAAGCCTCCGGCACGCAGCTTAATCCAAATGCGACCCATACACCTGGTATCAATCAATTTGATACCTGAGAGAGTCTTCACTGTCAAGAACGTAAACACATTCACAAATGAGCAAGAAGAACTACTTTCTGTTCCAAAGATCAGACCCAAATACCAGGAGACGGTCTTTACCTCTGAACCAGAACATATGTGGGTGAATCTGGACCTGAATATTTCCAAGGACTTGTGCATGTTACTTCAGGTTAGGGTTAGGTGTTTAGTTATATGTAGATTATCGAGTGGGTTGTCCTCAGGTAGCTTGAGAGGAATGTAGGCAGGGAAGGAAAAAAACCAACAAACAAAAAAAAAAACAAACAAAACAAAACAAAACAAAACAAAAAAACCGGTGTCTGTGTAGGCTGCAGCAGTACCGAAAAAGCTTGGTTCTGCAGGTTCTAATTCACCACTGGACGTTGAATCCTACAAGACCAAACCATCCCTTCTCTTTAGTGTTCCGGGTTCAACTCCACCCCCTGCACTTTTTGATTCTTCGTGTTGTATTCTATTTCCTGAAGTTTTGTTTCTGTCGGGTCAGCCCTGGATATTTTGCTTTCAGAGCAAATGTAAACTTCGCTGATGTGTACTGGTCATGGTTCTTTAATCCCGCTCGTCCTAGCGTATCTGACGACCTGTATACAGGCTGATGTTAGCATTCAAATTGCATTCGTGTCTTTATTCTGCACTGTAGCCGGAGACAACGTTCTGCGCAGCAGTAACGGATACTAAATTGTTATGAGTCCAAACAGATTTGTTGCAGAACCAGAGGCCTTCACAGACATGGACTACAGTTCATTATTAAGCAGCGCTATAGGGCTGCAACACTGCAAGCTACAAAACATACGTGACATCCGTCCGTGTTTTTTCTGTTTTCACCCATGTGGTAACTACTCGCATGTGGGACAAGCTCTGGCTTCTGATACTTTTAGTACTGATCCACTCATCGGGGATAAAAACGGTGGTATTGCATGGCGATATCACTAAATTACTGCTGAGCAAGTGGAACAAGTTTAGTTTATTTAAATGGATTTTTTTTCCCCCATCCCATAATGGCTCATTGTAAAATAACTCCCCTGCATGCTTGTACAATTTAAAGGGCTGTATATATTAATCTAGACTAATGCAGGTCCGGTGTGAGGGTGATTAGCTATGTGGTATTATGGAGATCCGCTCGGACTATCACAGTGCACTGGTATGAAAGGACTCTATGAAATTTAAAACGTTCATTCTGAAGGACTCAACCGCTCTGTGAGAATGCTGCCTGCCTCCTATTGAGCCAAAGATGCCTGGTCGTCTTTATGGCCATTTATGCTGACAAAAGTGTGTCCTCACCCTCTCAATATCCAGCAACGTATACTGACTCTCTGGTAATCTCATACACTTGTGCAGTAACAAATCATTGGGTTCTGACAGCGCTAAAAGTATCCTATTGAATCATCGTGTCTGTTATTTCTATCATTTTAATGTATGTGTATAACATTGCATGAGCTATTAGTTGACGATGAATAGTAATCCATGTAAATACTAAGATTGCTGAACTGTAATACACTGCAGTACGTTGGAATTAAGGCAACGTAGAATACAGTGATCCTTCGCTATTTCACGCTTCAGTTCATGCGGCTTCAGTGCATCATGGGTTTTTCAAAAATATTCATCAAAAAATAAGAAAATTAGGGGAAAAGTGAAGGAAAATGCCACAAAACAAGGCCAATTATGCAAAAAATCCCAAACAAACAAAAACAAAAAACAACCCAAACCCCCCCCCAACAAAACTACTTACATTTTTATGTGAGGTGCACATCTGTATGTGTGGGCGTGTCGGTGTGTGTGTGCTTGCACGTCTGTATGTGTGTGTATTTATATTTTATTTACATCTTATGCATTATTTTTGAATGTTTAATTGTTATTATAAGCATTTATAGCGTTGAATATGTATTTATTGATATTATATACACGTATACGTCAGACAGGGAATGCAGCCGTGGGGGAGGGGCAGATGAAAATGTTGGGGTTCTCTTTGGGAGTAACGAGGATGGATAGGATTAGGAATGAGCACGTCAGAGGGACAGCACATGTAAGACGTTTTGGAGACAAAGTCAGAGAGGCTAGATTGAGATGGTTTGGACATGTACAGAGGAGGGATAGTGAATATATTGGTAATAGGATGCTGAGGCTGGAACTACCAGGCAGAAGGTCGAGAGGAAGACCAAAGAGACGATTCATGGATGTGGTAAAGGAGGACATGAAGGTCGTTGCTGTAAGAGAAGAAGATGAAAAAGGATAGGGTGAGATGGAGGCAGATGATTCGCTGTGGCGACCCCTGAAGGGAAAAGCCGAAAGGAAAAGAAGAAGAAGATACGTCAGACAGGGGGTCAATCCTAGTTCGTGGAAATTCGCCGTTCGCGGAGGGTCTCGGTCCCCATTAACTGCGAAAAGTGAGGGTTTCCTGTATACTGTTTCAGGATTATTACTGGAACCAATTCTTAGTTTTTTTTTAATTTATTTATTTTATTTTAGATTTTTTTTGAATTGGTGTTTTATCCCAAACGGATACAGAATGCAGGGCCAGTCTTCCTTGAAAATAATCCCCCGATAACCTCTGAAATCTGTTTGTCTGAACAATTTCCCCTTTCCTTTCTCCCCACCCCTTTATTTCACCCCCACAACCCCAGCATGCCCTCGAATGCCGGACGAATCGTCTCGAGGTATGAGAGAGAAGTCCGGTGCTGCTGTCATTTTAGGGACAAAGGGTTTTAAAGCACCTTGACAATGAATTCTTCAGTTGTTGAACCAAGTACAATAGGCTGCCATTTTTAGCTGCCATGGTGCTTTCTGTTATTGTCTAGACAGAAGGTTCACAGAGTACACAGCGATAAACCCGTCTCCTTCAAAGGTAACATTAGCGAGGCGATGACACCAGCCGTGTCGGCCATGACTTCTGCAATGCTTCTTACAGTGCCATTGTTTGTGCTGTGTCCTGTAACAGCAAACATGCTGTAGAGGTGTATTGCAGTGTCATTACCCAAATCTGGAATGAACCGAATATTTGGATCTGCATTTGGATTCGAGAGATAAATAGCTGTGCAGACTGATTGGTTGGTTAGCTGCATTTTTGATTGAATGTTGTCAATCCTGGAAGGGAAGTCGGGAAAAATGCCCAGACTTTTTCCAGGTAGGAAAAATCTACATCAACTGCTTTACTACATCATTCATTCATTCATTCATTTTCTGAACCGCTTAATCCTATTAGGGTCGCGGGGAGTCTGGTGCTCATCTCAGCCTACTCTGGGTGAGGCCAGAGTACACCCTGGACAGCTCAGCAGGCTATCGCAGGGCAGAAACACGCTGATGGCTTTGCAGCTACTCTTGTCGAAAGTCAGCAATACTTCTTTTACATGAACCTCTCACCAAAGACAGTGAGAGACATGGCCGGCCTTTGATAACCCAGTTAGCTGCACTGGGCGACGGTGACAACCTTGCGGAGAGTGGGACTCGAACTCCCAACCTTAGGTCAGTGATCCAGCACCCTATACCACCAGGCCACCACTGCTTACTACATCATAGTATATTATATCATATTAAATATAGAAAGAACCGTATAAAATACGCATTGAAAGACATTTCACAAACAACCTGAGCTTCCGATTGCGATTCGTGATTTTATTGTGATGTATCGATTATTTTTTATTATTTATGACTTTGTTTTTCTCTCATACAGATTTTAGCTGAGGTAGGGTGAAACGGACTGATGGGGTTTAGGTGAGGTAGTTTGAAAGCTGCGTAGTTAATTTCAAATTGAACATTGTTTATATGAACTAATGACTTTTGCAAGCCCGTTGCGATGCACACCAGTGCCAACCATCAATCATTTCCAGAAAATAAAACATTGTGCTTCGTCTATAGCTAACTGTAATTGTTTGGGGCTTGGAGCTGTTTATTCTGTATAATGTATCCATATGTATGTTAAATCATTCCTGAAAATACAGTGGGCCCCCATTTTTCACGATGGTTCAGTTTTGGCCCTTCCTGCGGATCACGTCAATCCGCGAGTTATTGATGCGGTTTTAAAACCCTATGTATGATATTACATGCACTAAATTATGCTTGTTAAACACATTCGATAGCCAGTCTTACTCATGAATACAGTAATCATGCAGTAAAATGTAGTAATGATTAAGTAAAAACCTTTAAATTTTGTACTGTGATAATATTTATTAATGACTAAAGCGCTTAGCTTTCTTACCAGGTGCTAGAGAAGATGCGGGGTGTTTGAGTGACATCATAGGGATTAAATAATCATTAAAAACACTAAAAACCATGAATTCACAATTCAAGCAGTCATGTCGATGACATGTTTGCAAAGGAGAAAAAAAAAGAGGTGTACACATCATCTGCAACCAATCAGCAGGAGGGAGAAACAAACGCTCTCAGCCATTGGCTAAATTTGAATCACATGCCAGTTACTTCCGGGTTTGTCTCCAATCCGCAAGTATGCAGGGGCGCGAACGCTGAACCGCGAATGGTTGAGGGCGTACTGTATGAGGCCAAGGTTAGTCAGAAATGCAAGTATATACCATAATTTCCAGACTACTGAGCGCATCTGAATATAAGCCGCACCAACTTAATTTAAAAAGAATTTGTATGTGTGTGTATATATATACATACACATACAAATTCTTTTTAAATTATATTATATATATATTTATATATATTTATATACATACATATATATATATATTCTTTTATATATATTATATATATATTTATATATATATATATAATTATATTTTATATATATAGTCTGCACTGCTCTATAAGCTGCAAGTGTCTGTCTCGCTCTTGTGCTTCTGCTAGGAAAATCTAAAAAAAGTTTCCCCTGGAGGCTGCTAGCATGTAAAAAATTTTTTCTATAGATTAGCCGCACCATTGGGTAAGCCGCAGGGTTCAAAGCGTGTGTAAAAAGTTGCGGCTTATAGTCTGGAAATTGCAGTAGTCAGTTGATCAGCAAAATGATTAAGAACAGACACATTAAAGCATAGGTGTAAAGTCTGAAGCTTGAGTCTTTGGAGTCATCACTAGAACCGAGGTAAAAGTCAGACTGCGTTAATGAATGGAAGTAGTTTGTTCGGCTGACATTACCGAATTAATTTCGCTGGCACGGAATTCTGGTAGTTTGTCCTCATGACGGCATGAAGCTTGATCACTACAAAATTGTCTTGGTAGATAAAGCTGTATCATGGCAAGTTCATCATGATGGCATTCGTCTTAAGGTGGCTGTTAATCAGCCGAACAGCTCCACAGTCTCTTGTTCACACAGATGTTACACGCTCCAGTCAGCACCATGGCACTGTATACTTGCACAGCATCCAACATTTTTGTCAGGTTAGATTTTTTTTTTTTTCCTTTGCCAAAAGCTGACATACAACCCGCTGTGTGCTGATGATGCAGAATGTGGGCTGTATCTCTCCAGCCCAGATCTGCTGTCTCTTCTGAGTGGGGGATTGCTTGCTTGTCATAGCACTCAATCCTCACTAACACAAGGAATAAGCGGTGATTTACCTGAGTTATGGCCTGAAAACTCCCACGCAAAAAAAGGAAGAGTACTTTATGTATGAGCTGTGGGAGCGAAAGCCAAGGCTCATTCCGTTTAGGCCTTAAACAGCTCTACACTTTACCCCGAAAATAGTTGAAGTCTTGAAAATGTCCAGTGGCAAGACGATTGATAACCTGTGTGCTTTCTATGACTCCTTTTCATCAGGAATATTCCCATTTTATGCACCGTCATTTGTCGAGACTTAATGGACCGCTTAATTGCTTCGGTGGAACTGTTTTACACACCGTGAATATCTCATCTCGTCATGAAGTGCAAACACCAGCCAGCACAAAAAAAAAAAAAAAAAAAAAAAAAAAAGGGACTCGCTCAGCTCTTCACTCTCCCGGGATGTCTCAGTGGACTGATTATGCTGCATTATTTCAGTAGGAAGAGGAAGTGATTGTGTTCCTGTGACCTGAGAGCTCACGGTTAACTCCCAGCCGGGATGAGCCCTTGTGTGACCCTCAGCGTCGCTACTTAAACTAATGAACTTTTGCATAAATCATTCCCATTTCTTACCCTTCGAAATAATTCATTTAAATAGTGAGCCGCTGCATATTTTCAGGGAAGTTTCAACCGATATTTTCCAGGTCAAGGAGCAACTCAGCTATTGTTTTTCTTTCTGGAAGGTCTGAGTGCTTTAAAACACTCTTTTGTGGAAAGTACAACATGTTAGAACTTTGCACTGAATTGGGGGGAAATCTGCTGCACTTTTATTCCATCTCAGTCATCATACCTGTGCATGTCCATGGGGATCCGGCTCAGGTTTCTTCAACACCCCATCGAACTATCAAACCATCCGGAATAGTTGCAGTCTTTAAAAAAGACTCTAAAGTGCAGTCTTTAAGTTTTATACATTTGAACTCTGTGTATTTTATATGCATAATCCTGCAGTACATGCGGCCAAATACAGTGGTACCTCACCTAACGAGTATCCCTTACAATGAGTTTTCCATGATTCGAGCTTCGATCCCACCAAAAATCTGCTCCATCCAATGAGCAAAAATTCACTTTACGAACGCTCCTCGAAATGGCTTTTCCGGGCCAATTAGCCTCATATTCTTCTGTGTGTATTCCTCCATGCTCCCAGAATGCCTTGTGCAGTGTTTTTCAATTATGTTCTGTGACACCCCCTCTCGGAAGGGGAAAAAAAAAAAAAAAACATTTCCCGCCCCCCAGCGCTCCGCGTGCAACTACAAATAGTGTTTACTGCAGTTCGTGTCGTTTGCTCGATGCTTTTTCCCTCCACCATACTGCTAAAATGAGAGCACTTCTGCCAACTACTGTAGAGGGTGTGTAATTACACTTAGTTCTAGTACAGTATGGCAAAAAAGCATGTTCCCCAGGGTCATACGCGCCCCCCTGGAATCACACTGGAATGCCCCACTATTTGAGAAGCACTGGCCTTGTGGGAGCTCACCACGAGCCTGTCCTTGCTTGCATTTGTAGCCTGCACATGCACAAAATTCTCCTCTCCCTCCTCCTCCATTACGCACCACCTCCTGCCTGCCCATGTGACATCTTTGCTAATGAAAAGGGTTAGTTGACTTATTGTTTATTCTTGTTTTATTTATTATTAATTAATATTAATGTTAATGTACATGTATTATTATTATGAAATATTTATTCTTTTTACATGTTTATCTTTAATATATTAGGTCAGATATATGTGTTTGTGGCAGGTTATATGTGTTTGGGACGGGGTTGGAACGGATCAATTGGTTTTCTATTATTTCTTATGGGAATAATTGTTTCATCTAATGGACTTTTCGGCTTACGAGCTCGCCTTCGGAACGGATTAAATTCGTTAGACAAGGTACCACCGTATTCATGTTTACTGCTTGATTGCTTATAGTTGATTACCGCATGACATCAGTGTGCACAGGACATTTTCACTGGTCACGCACATCCACACCTTTTTATTTTTTTAAAGAGGATTTTTTAATGATTTTTTTTGTTTGTTTGTTTGTTTTTTTGTTTTTTTTTGCTGTTGTTGGTCCAGAGCTGTTTTGCAATTATAACAAAAATTTTATGTTCAGAAGGACTCGTACCCGAGAATATTTTTTTTCCCCCTCTCTGTGATTTTTGACTCCCATTCACACACGCTTGCTGTTTTGGGTCATAAAGCTTTTTCAAATGTTCTGAAAAGATCCTTCACCTACAGATTCATGTCGGACTGAAAAGTGATTCAGGCTGTTTTGCATCCCATGTGCTAGAACTGTGGATGTGTGTGATTTGCATATTCTAATTTGATGATGTGTTTGCAGTTTAATTTTGTACGAGTACTGCTGTTGAACCCACCAGTCCAGGGATAGAAACCACACAGTGGGGTATTTCGGGAAAGATCCAAGTGCAACCCTTACCTCACAGTGCACATGCTTGAATCATCTTGTTTGCTTGTTTTTCCACTTTAGATTTTATTTTCTATTTTTTTAAACAGCATGAAGCCGTTATTAAAGATGATGCTTTGGGCCAAGATGGTGGTATTTTATTTATTTTTTTTATTTCTCCTTGTTTACTCTTCAATAAACTTGCACTTACCTTTATAGTTGAGGATCTCTTTAACAGTCATTCCACATACTCAAGTCATATATGATTTGATGGGTGAAGTGCGGAGCCGACTATCAGACATGTCTGATGTGGGTGAGTGGAATAAATGCATGATTATATCCAAACCCACTGAATTTTAGAAATATTATATTTGGAGAAAAATATAAAATTCAATAAAGCATATTTTATATATGTAATGGCATGACATGATTGCTGAAGCTCTGCTTGGCATGCAGTGTTCATGGCTCCTTTCCAGTCATTGGCACAAAGCACAGTTGAGGACTGGGCTCCTGTTCCTTACGGCATACTGATAAAGTCTGGTTTGGTTGGGGAAAAATATTACCATCAAATACTTTCATTTCAAATTTTTATTTTCATGAACTAACTGTGAAATAAACTGAAGAGCTGGTTGCCGAGATAACTTTCAGCCTAGCACGGAGTAACTTGTGTGGTGACACATCTATCATAGTATATCAGATGAAGTTCCAGTACTACAGGGTCCAGTTAGAACAATCGATTGTATACGCTGTACGGAAATGGGTTCGGATATAATGTTCCTCTTTATGTCGAGGGGAGATGTGTCCTTTGGGATGTGCATTGGTAGAATATATATTTGTAATTTATATATTTCTGGATGTATGTGAACAAGAGCTTCAGATTTATGGTTGATTAGCTCAGTCATTATTTTAAGATGGCAAATTTGGTTGGTTTACTACTATGTTTGCAGACAAGAGATCCACAAGTTACCCCCCCCCATTACGTCGTAATTTATCCACCTGCTCCAATCTGCTGTCACATGATTAATAAAGATAACTGAGGCACTTCCACTGGCAGCCACACATGGCTAAGCCATTACACTACTCCAGCTTGTTGCACAGATGAGAACCACACATCAATTTTTCATCCCCATTTTTTATTTCCAACGAGTCTTGTCAAGGTTAATCATTTGCTCATCTGCCTTTAACAGTTTCCCTAAAATGTCTTAATGCACTTCATAGATTTGTCTTCATAAGTGGCTTGTAACTTGTGATTAACCCGGAGTACACGCTGCTTATTTATTTATTTGTTTATTCGAGTCCTTTGCTATTACTCAGAGTTGAAGCCGAGTCCTGCGAGTTACCGTGTTAACAATCTCCGAAGGTGGGGGAAAAGAACACGGATGTACCGCGAGCTGGAAAAATTTGACACATTTTAAACAAAGCATACTAAGTCCAGAATAATCCTGTGCAGGAGTGGAAGTAAATGTCTCAACATTTTGACTCATTTGATTTTATTTAGATGTTGTTTTCATACATTTTTTCGAAACACAGCCGGATGAATGCGCATACTAAGGAATGTAACATACATTGACAAACAAGCAGGCTATCTATCCATCTTACACACACACACACACACACACACACACACACACACACACACACATATATATGTATATACAGTCGGCCCCCTACCTACGAAATTAATCTGTTTCAAAGCCTTTTTCGTAACGCGGGGATTTCGTCAGTAGGGTTTTTTACATTTTACCTGTTAAACGCCCAATTCGTTCCAAGGCTCCAGTCTTTGGACTGGATAAACCCCATAAACCCTTTAAAAATGATAAAAGTACACCAATTTTGTATGAAATGTGTGTTAAAAGTAAAAGAAAATTATTTATTAAACTATTTTATTAACTAAGCTATTATTAAACTGTTTTTATTAACACACACACACACACACACACACACATACACACACACACACACACACACACACACTCCTCTCTCTCTCTCTCTCTCTCTCTCTCTTTGCGGGCCACGCCCACAAGATGTGGAATTCAAAGTGCATTCCCTACTTGACAAACTCAACTTTAACTTGATTGGGATCGGAATTCCAGCTGAGCTCAAATGCACCCACATTTATTAAACATTTACTGAATTAAACAACTTAAAAAACTACAGAGTTAAGCTTCCTTCTGTCTCTATCTGGGCGGCCAGAAGGGCGGGAGAACAGCCAATGAGAGAGCAACTCGCACGTCGTGTGAAATTTTGATTGGCGCGTTTGAATTTTGAATTTCTTTTCGTAAGAGGGGGTTGTTTTTGTATCCCGGGGACGGAAACTTAGAAAAATGATCTTCGTAACCCGGGGATTTCGTACCCAAGGGTCTTTGTAAGTAGGGGGTCGACTGTGTGTGTGTGTGTGTGTGTGTGTGTGTGTGTGTGTGTGTGTGTGTGTGTGTGTGTGTGTGTGTATGTCACTATAGGCACAGATCTATAGAGAAACAGATCTAATTGTGTCTCATATCTCATTATGTGTGTGTGTGTGTGTGTGTGTGTATATATATATATATATATATATATATATATATATATATATATAAAAAGGGGCAGTGGTGGTCTAGTGGTATAGGGCGCTGGATCGCTGATCCAAAGGTTGGGGGTTCGAGTCCCACTCTCCACAAGGTTGTCACTGTCCCCCCCCCAGTGCAGCTAACTGGGTTATCAAAGGCCGGCCATGTCTCTCACTGTCTATGGTGTGAGGCATGTAAAAGAACCATTGCTGACTTTCGACAAGAGTAGGCTGCAAAGCCGTCAGCGTGTTTCCGCCCTGCGATGGCCTGGCGAGCTGTCCAGGGTGTACTCTGCCCTCGCTCGAAGTTGGCTGGGATGGGCACCAGCCTCCCCGTGACCCAAATTAGGATTAAGCGGCTACAGAAAATGAACTGAACTGATATATATATATATATATATATATATATATATATGCACACATATATAAAATATGCAATATACTGAGCTGTAATTCAGTCCAGGGTGTCATAGAGCATTTTATTTGCCTGTCTGTGTTCATTGCTATCTCATTGGGTTGTTTAAACACAAGGTCTCCAGTCTAATAGTGCATGGTTCAAAAAGATTGCACTCGTCACTTAATCATAAGTGTGTTTCAGACAGAACATGCAATAAACCAGTCAGTGTACTCTCATTCCCTTCAAAAATAAAGCAGGTGTGTTTACACCTTAATGGATTGCTATTGAAGTTTCAGCTTTGCCAAGCAGTACAACCCCCCCCCCCCCCGAACTTCTCTGTTATGTATATGTAGGGAGATCAATAAGTATTTAGGCGAGGTAACTATGTGGAGAATCAATATTTGTGGGAGTAATTATTGACCAAAAATGCCCCCCAAAAAGCTTTCTTCTGAAATCCATCAATCTATATTGGCTCTGGGAAATGAAGGCTATTCCATTGGAAACTGACAAAGATCTCAGACAACAATGTGTACTGCTTTCACACAACAGTTCAAACTTGCTCTAATCAGGAAAGAAAGTACAGTGGGGGAAACTCCAGTGCACAAATGAGCAAGAAGACAAGTATATCAGTCTCTTGTTTGAGAAACAGAAGACTGACAGATCCTTAATTGGCATGTTCACTAGCCGGTACCCCTGAACTTCAACACTCAGGTGACTGTTGGGGAGAATGTAATGGTTTGGGGTACTTTGGGGTGGTAATGTAGCTTTGTACAGGTTAAAAGGATTAAAAGGTCCCTGAACAAGAAAGACTATCAGTCCATTTTTTAAACATGTATATTCCTATTATTGCCGTACCCTGTGGATCGTGGAACTACTTTCTTTTTACTACTGAACAATGACCCAAGTACAGCAAAAAACTATGCTAGAAGTAGTTCAATTATGTTAATAATAGAATGGCCAATGAGGTTATTAGGTCTCGACTGCGCTGCTGTGGGATCAGCTTAACCATATGCTCTGCAAGAAGTGTCCATCAAGGAAGGACGAGGTGGCACTTCTTCATCTTACGTCGACAAATCGACAGAAGGTTCGCAAGTGTAGCGGCTGTGTACTCTCTCTTGCATTGTGTGTTAATGATGAGAAAAACCGTATCATCGTTGGAACTCTCCGTTTATTCTGGGATCTGACGAAGGAATATTCACGCACTCGGTCTGGGTTTCATACACTCGCATCCACCCTCACACAGGAAGACGGTGCAGCAAAACGGTGGCTATTGTTTAAAGGAACATCAGTGAAAGGAAACGTATACATGGTGAAGTCACACCCTCACACAGTCAGTCTCGGTTTCATTCATTCACATGTGCACTCAGAGTGAGAATGTAAAATATTAAAAATATGCAAGTTAATTAACCTGACGCGTATTGTGCTTATCATGTTACAAACAATTAATTAAAAAAAAACACGAAAGGATGTTCTCAACCAATCGGGAGCTCACGTTTAACAAAAGATAACAAACACCCCTTTTATATAAAATTAAGGTAAATAATCCAACTTAATTACTCGGCTGATAACGTGCGCCTACTAGGAAGATAGCGTGGCAAAACCGTGGTTATCTTTGGACTGCACGAGCCTAATCTGCAGGGGTGTGTTCAGTAGACGTGTAATAGATCAGTTTCCGCAGTTTCGCCATCAGTAATAAAATAAAGCAATGTGTGAATGATGGCAAGTGGAATCACACATTTTATCCATTACGTCCATTACACAAGGATGTAATAGCTGCACAACGATAATTTTAGATGAAAACCAAGTTTGAAGGACAAAATTAAGAAGGTGGACCTGTGGGGTTTAAGCAGTATCTTTTTTTATAAGAGCAGGAAAAACAGTGAGTGCACTCAATTTTTTTTTTTTTTTTTTTTAAAGAGTGCACAGTGCTGTGAAATACATGCATGCAAGTGTGACGTATTGAAGAAAGTGTGCAGAGAGACAGCAGTTCAGTTCTGTGAGCACTGAGCACTTTGCTTTTGCTCCACATTTCTGCACTTGACTCATCAGATAACCTCATCAATGAGAGGCAAGAAGTAGCAGAAGTAGTAATAACAACGATGATGATGTATTTCATTCATTCATTTTCTGAACCGCTTAATCTTAATTAGAGTCACGGAGAGGCTGGTACCCATCTCAGCCGACTCTGGGCAGAGTACACACTGACGGCTATGCAGCTACTCTTGTCAAATCAGCAATGTCTCTTTTTCAGCCTCTTGCCATTAACAGTGAGAGACATGGCCATCCTTTGATAACACAGTTAGCTGCACTGGGGAGTGATAACCCGTTAAGAGTGGGTCTTGAACCCCCAACCTTGGGATCAGTGATCCATCACTAGGCCACCACTGCCATGATGATGTACAGGGATCCCTCACTTTCCGCGGTTAATTGGGACCGAGATCCCCACGCGACCATCGAAATCCGCGAAGTAGGATCACCCTCCACGCCCGACTGACGTATACGGACATGTATATGTGTATATAATATGAATAAATACAGACGCTCCCCGACTTACGTTTTTAATTGGTTCCAGACAGCCGAACGTAAATTGTTACAGTGACGTATGATGCTCATACTGCACTATACATCCATAAATACCATTACCGTCTCTCATAAAACACCCCTAAATCAATTATTATAAACATAACATTGTAAAATAATATCAACATTAATTTCAAATTAAATTCAAGCAAAATAATTTCAAATAGATAAATTTTAATCAAATTCACTCATCAAATATCAAATACAGTATCAAATATAACCTTTAACATTCTCTGTGATGCGATCTTTCTGCTTGTAAATGGTTCCGATGGTCAACGGATGGTCACTTTACATGAAGCTGAACCGAGTCACGTTACATGAACCTGAGCTGAGTCACTTTACATGAAGCTTAAAACAGCCAATCAACACTTACAATATGTGAGGCGCTCAACACCGAAAGTAGTTTACTTTTTTGTGTTTGAGACAAAGCGCAGGTTATACGGACTTCCGGACTTTCAAGTGAGCAAGAGCGCCATTGAATACTGGTTTAATACTCAGCCTGTACTGATGTGAATCAGCAGCAGAGCAGAGAGTTCTCTTTCTTTTCTGGATTCGGGTTTTCATTCATTTTACAACTCTATTTGCTTAACTGAGTATGCATGGTAGATTGCGCCGATCCGAGCAGATAGTTAATTCATCTCTGTGTATGAGACTTGCACCCATGCTACTCGTCTTACACTTCTGACCAACCATATTTGCTTAGGGTTACAAAAGTCTGCAAAAACAGTGTAAACACAAAGATCACAGAGATGACGTCTGAACACAAGGGTAACACCTTATATAACTTATATGTATACTCGTCCTTCTAAAAAAATTAGCATATTGTGGTAAAGTTCATTATTTTCTGATGCCAAGATCATCTGTATTAAAACAATAAAAAAGACCTGAAATATTTCAGTTGGTTTGCAATGAATCTAAAATATATGAAAGTTTAATTTTTATCAGTACATTACAGAAAATAGCTAACACGCTATATAACGGAGATATATATATATATATATATATATATATATATATATATATATATATATATAAAAAACAATGTATATATAACAACTGGGAAGAAGAAAGGGCACGTTCAGTCTGTCATTTGTAAATAATGGACGCAGCGTCAGTACGTCATTGCGTCATTACGTCAGCGTACTATGTAGGTATGTCTAAACTCAAAATTTGACTTTAAAAAAAAAACGTAAAATCGAAAAAACATAAAATGGATGAACGTAAGTCGGACAGTGTCTGTATATATCCAATGCAATAAATGCTTATAATTACAATTAAACATTGAAAAAAAATAACATAAGATATAAATAAAATAGAAATGCAGACGCTCGCCAACTCACCAACATTCATTTTGCAAACATCCGGAGATACCAACAAAGCTGTCCAAGGTCGAAGATGAAATGAAATTGAAGAACAAGTAGAAATAGAAATGGAATAAAATCTACAGAAAGGTAGATCATAAATATAAGTATGAAACATGATTTAACATTATCCTGAGGTACACTTAATACTAGGCTCCAGCAGAGGGGGGTGTGGCTGCGCAGACACGCATGCGCACATAGATGCAACAAAGTACGCAGTTTCGATGGGAGATTTTGGGTTGTGGTTTTGTTTTGTGTTGGTTGTTTTTTTTTGTTTTGTTTTTTTTTGCATAATTGGCCTTGTTTTTTGTGACACTTTCCTGAACTTTTCCACCTAGTCTTTCTTAATTCCCTTATTTTTTTAATTCGATGAGTCTGTCTGTCTTCCTTTCGGCTTTTTCCCTTTTACCCGGGAGTCGCCACAGCGAATCATCTGATTCGCACGTTTTTGATTTGGCAGAGGTTTTTACGTCGGATGCCCTTCCTGTCACAACCCTTTTAGCAAGGGACAGAAACACGCTGACGACTTTGCAGCTACTCTTTACGAAAGTCAGCAATGGTTCTTTTACATGCCTCTCACCATAGACAGTGACAGACATGGCCCGCCTTTGATAACCCAGTCAGCTGCACTGGGGGGGGGGGCAGTGACAACCTTGTGAAGAGTGGGACTCGAACCCCCAACCTTTGGATCAGCAATCCAGTGCCCTATACCACGAGACCACCACTGCCCCACAATTTTTTTAATTCGATGAGTATTTATTTATTTATTTATTTTTTTTAAACCGCGATGCACTGAAGCCGCATTAATTGAAGCACGAAGTAGTGAGGGATCCCTGAAATTGCAATCTTTATTGCAATCGTTTAGATTTAAACTAGATTTACAGGAAGAGTAACCAAGTGGCTGACACTTGATTTAATTAATGAATTAATGTATTTACTTATTTATTATTTGTGTGTAAATGCTTTGTGAAAATTTAGCTTAATAAGAAGGAGGTACAGCACAGTCAAATAAAAAAAAATGCCTTTTAATTGTGGTCTGCTGAAATCCTAGATTAATATACATACTGTATATATTTAATTTTCCATGGCATGTTTTGGCAATTTCTAAACTTGTAAACTTTCAGGTGCATTTTGTTTTTAGCAGTGAAGTGTGTATGTTGTGTGCCTGTGTTTGTGTTTTGGTCCATTTTATGGACATCAACACTTTTACATTCATTGAATTGCACTTGTAACAACCACTCACGCAGTCAAGTCCAGACCTCCAAATTACCCGTTAGTGCATGAAATAACAAGCAAATGCACCTGGCCCTTCCCCATTCCAGAAAAGAAAGAAAAAACAAGTCCGAGTGGTATTGACTGCACCACGAGTCCTGAGCATGTCTGCATTACTTACTGATCTGTGACAAATCCGCTTAGACTGTGATCGGTAATAAATATGAAATCGTGCAGCAAAAACAAAGCAATATAAATAAAGGAAATGTATCATGGTTATACAATGAGCCCATGAGCCCACACAGCAACCCCCTGCCTTGAATTTACACCTCCAGTGTTTATATAAGGCTAGTTGTTTTGAAATTACAGTGTAAATAAATACAACACTGGGGGTTCTTCGGTTCATAGTAGTACATAGAACCCCATGTGTTTTGCCCTGCACGTTGTGCTGTTTTGAACACAATGCACCCATATAATTGTTGAGACTGCAGATCCATTCTGAATAAAGATAAACAGCAGCTTGTCAGTAGAAAGATACAACAAAACCACCCCATAAACAATATACATTCATTCGGAGTTGCCAACGTTTCATATTTTGCACAGACACGCCTAGAGGTTCATTGAAAAACATTAGTGTCAAGTTCAAAGCCTGAACCAAAATACAGGGATCCCTCACTATTTCGCTTCAGTGCATCCTGGGTTTTTCAAAAATATTCATCGAAAAATTAAAAAATAAAGAAATTAAGGAAAAATAGGGAAAAGGTGAAAGAAAATGCTGCAAAACAAGGCCAATTATATAAAAACAAACAAAAACAACCCCCCAAAAAATACTGACATTTTTATGTGAGGTGCACATCTGTGTGTGTGTATTTATATTTTATTTACACATTCTGCATTATTTTTGAATGTTTAATTGTTATTATAAGCATTTATAGCGTTGAATATGTATTTATTGATTTACAGACGCTCCCCGACTTACGTTCATCCATTTTATTTATTTATTTTTTTTCAAAAAAAGTCAAACTTTGAGTTTAGACGTACCTATGTAGTACGCTGACATAGACGGCACAGTGGCGTAGTGGTTAGCACGTCCGCCTCACAGCAAGAAGGCCCGGGTTCGATTCCCGGCCTGGGCGTTTCTGTGTGGAGTTTGCATGTTCTCCCCGTGCTTGTGTGGGTTTCCTCCCACAATCCAAAAGACATGCACTGTAGGTTAATTGGCCGTTCTAAATTAGGGACTACAGATGGAAACTAGCTATTAAGCTATAATCTGGTACAGTACATCTCTGTCTCTATGAGCTTAATGTTCCTGTACATTGTCCCTTAAATAAATAGTAGTGACGCAATGACTTAATGACGCTGTGTCCATTGTTTACGAACGACAGACTGAGTGCCCCCCATCCCAGTTCAGTTTTTTATATATATATATATACTGTAAGCCCCGCCCCCTGTCCCCCAGTTTGCATCTGTAATGTGTCTGCAAGTGCTCCTGTCTCAAATCTCAGTTGCTCTGTATTAATGTAAATGAAGGCTGTTGAAATATGAAAAAAAAAAAAAAAAAAGATAATCGTCAAGTATACCTGGTGTATTTGTTCAAAGTATACGGGTATCACTTGATTTATATATATATATATATATATATATATATATATATATATATATATATATATATATTAAGAATAACAGCACTGTTTGAGGTCCAAATCTACAACCCAAATGTTAAATGGTTGTACAGTTGAGTGTCAACTGCTGTATATATATATATTCATGAATTTAAATACTGTAGTAGTGATTACTAGCAAAAGTCAATTTTTGTTTGATGTCCTGTAGCTATTTAAAGACAGTAATTTTCGCAACCGTTTGACTACTGTAAACATACTCTGTGTTTTCTTCGCCATGCCCGTTCACCTACTGCAGTTTTCACCGTCGCCAATGATTTGTGACAGAACTTTACAATACGGCTTTTTTTTTATTATTATTTTTAACCCACACCCCGAACTCGGTATATGATTTCTTATCAGGGTTGCCAGGTCTGCAGATGGTATCGTCACAGTCATAAATATCGGTTTGACCTGAGCATCATGGACTGTGAATTTGCCTCCTCTCCCTTAGTGCCTTTACTATCCAGCGTTAATAAGGACTTTATTATTTCCTTCTCAGCTGTAGAATTAATTTCCATTGTTTGAAAGTGCTCATTAGTCTGCTATGCACGGACTGGCCTGTCGGTACAACTGACCTCCTCAGCTGAGGAACATCGCTATGAGTGTTGGCGCCAACCATGATAGAGTTCGGTCTTTTCCCAGAATGCATTTTTGACACTCTGTGGCTTTCCGTGCAGATCAGAATTTACGGGGGAAGTTTGTATTGGCTCACTCTAAAGCATTACCTCGATCAATAGCGGGACCGTGTTCAGAGTTCACCTCAGTGCTGTTTTTATGTATGTAACTAGATTGTTCTCCTTTCGTCACACTAATAAGGGCGTATTTATGACACAGATTGAATACGGTCCGTTTCTATGTACTGCATGAGTATTTTATCTTGGTTATTGTGCCCAAGGCACACAGCGGTAATACATAAATGTTGCAAATGTTAGAACCAGGAGACTTGAGTACATTATAAGAAGGATATGATCCTGCATTGCTTTGGCTTGAAATGTGTTTAAAGGCTACAATGACGAATCATAATGTGTTTGATTCTGTTATTACCTTTATGGTTCTTAAAATGTTTCGGGCTTGCAGTGTTATAAATATGATCATTTTAAAGCCAGACACCACATCATGGTTTATCAGCGTATGTGCAAAACATGTAAATGTTAATAGAAAGATATTCTTTTATCCATTGGTTATGTTTATTTAGTTTTTTTAATATAATCCTATTCTTCACCCATGATGCATTGGGTTACTTTTATTGTTCTCAAAGACAAACATCTTTTCATATTCATGCCTCGGGGTAATATGAACTAGCCAATTTAGCCTAATGTTCATGTCTTTGGGCTGTCGGACGAAACCAGAGCTTTTGATGGAAACCCATTCAAGAACAGTGAGAAGACAGAAATGTGCTGAACAAACACAGGGCCTGAACCCTCTTACCGTGGGCCAAGTGCGAACCACAACACCACCGTGCCCCATTGACGATGTACATATCGCTAATTTAACGTCATGATGTGTCGTCTGTCTTTTTTGGTATTATCAAAGCTAGTGAGTTCAGGTAAAGGATGAAATTGCATTTAGTTGTTAGGGTAATGTGTTTATTAACTATGTGCCGGGCTTTGTTTATTTGTTTGTTAGCGGCATCTTGTATACAATAGGCCCTTGACCATTCACGGTTCTGCGCTCGCGCCCCCGCATACTCGCGGATTGGCGACAAATCCGGAAGTAACTGGCACGTGATTCAAATTTAGCCAATGGCTGAGAGCTTTTGTTTCTCCCTCATACTGATTGGTTGCAGATGATGTATACACCTCTTATTTCCTCCTTCACGCACAAGTTATCAACGTGATTGCTTGAGTTGCGACATAATTTTTTTTTGTGTGTTTTTCATGATTATTTAAGCGCTATGATGTTTCTCAAACACCCTGCATCTTCTCTAGCTTCGGGTAAGGAGCCTAAGTACTTTTTTCATTAATAAATGTTATCACAGGACAAAATTGAAAAGTTTTTACTTAATCATGACAATATTTTACATATTATTATTATACTCACAGATTAGCGGCAAACCTGGAAATAACTGACACGTGATTCAAATTTAGCCAATGGCTGAGAGCTTTTGTTTCTCCCTCCTGCTGATTGGTTGCAGATGATGTGTACACCTCTTTTTTTTTTTTTTTTTCTCCTTCACACATATGTAATCAACGTGACTGCTCGAATTGCAAACTCATCTTTTTTCGTGTGTTTTTAATGATTATTTAATCCATATGATGTTACTCAAACGTCCTGCATCTTCTCTCGCTTCTGGTAAGAAACCTAAGCGCTTTATTTATTTATTAATAAATATTATCACAGTACAAAATTAAAAAGATTTTACTGAATTAGTACTATATTTAATTGCATTATTACTGTATTAATGAGTAAGACTGGCTATAGAATGTGTTTAACAAGCAGATTTTAGTGCATGTAATATCATACGTCGGGTTTTAAAACCGCGTCAATAATTTGCGGATTTTCAGGATCGGCGGGAAGGCCGGAATCAAACCATTGTGAAAAACATGGGCCCACGGGTTAAATTCAGTTTTGAACCTTAGAACCTGTTGATTGGTGCAACATTTTTATGATTCCTGAGGATTGCGACTGCATTGTACCTACATGCGGCTGTTGCAGTGAGTTTCAGATAAAGTATTGCAATTTGTGGTATCATAATGAAATTTGATTCATTCAAAGCTGATTTATTTTTGGCAGAGTGCAAAGTTGAGGTGAAATTAACGGGTAAGCACGCACGCGCGCGCGCGGGGGGTATGGCTAAAGCAATGCATTTTTTACGTGATGATGAATTCCCACTGGCAATGTTATAACCCGGCAGTCAAATGGTATTATGGGTAACATTAGAAACGATTAAAAAAGTGAAATTAGTGGAGGGAAAATAGTCTGAAATCCATTATAAAATAAATATTGAACACTAACGAGGACTGCATGTTAATTATAAAGATTAATATCTCAGCATAATTTAGACCTTTTATGTACTCAACTTAAAAATCCTTTCCTACACTAGTTTCTTTTGCAAATATGGATGCAGTAGTTTGTGCACTAGCTAATGCCCTATGTTGCAATTTGAGATGGTTTTGATAATTAAAGGTTGTTAATTTCTCATTTAACTCTGCTTGGGAGACGTGAATATCTCAACCACCTGTATGTGCAGCAAGCCAGGGCCATGCTGTCTGTTATGCCTTCAAGGTAATTTACTCAAGTTAAATGACTGCCATGGTAATAGATGACACCCTGAGCTCACATTTTAAATAATCTACTTGACCTACTTGACGGCAGTGCAGTCTGCAATCTGAGGAACAAGTAAAACTCTTGGGGGTTCCCATTAAAAGGAGAAATTCAGGGGCCATTAAAAAAAAAAATAATAATAATTTCTTGGATCTTTAATGCAATTTATTTATTTTCGATGAGCAAGCAGGGCTACGAGATAGTATTCGAAATAAATTTTCTTCCGTGGTTGATAATTTGACCAACACTCATTGGCTTTATCATCGGTCATCAGTATGATAAATGTTTGCATTATATGTTTACAGTGCAGAGAGCTTTGATGATACTGTATTTTTTGTAGAATGACAGGTAAAGTGCTTCCTCTGCGCCCTGCTGCTAAAGTTAATATAATGTTATGATTTCATTAAGATCCCTCTCATTAATTTAGGATGAATTACAGAGTACGTTTGTTTTGCGAGGCTCAGGCTGCTTACAGAGAGGATGTATGGATTGCGTCAGATGGAGGATACGCCAACACAAAGCAGCCTCCATTCTTCTTGTTGTGTTTGTATGATATAACCAAGACTCAGGTCATGGAATGATGTTTTCGCCAGTTAAACATTATTAATTTTCCCGGTTGACTATTTAATGTTTGAATGTTTTTTTTTTTTGTTTGTTTGTTTGGAGTTTTTTTGATGGCAAAAATTAGGGTATCAACACACTTGATAATTTATACATACTTTATTGCTCGTCCTCAGGGCTGAATGTTTTTAAGGAAAGGACTTCAGTCATAAAAACCAGTGTTCTCCATCAAGCTAATTCCAATGTTCTTAAATAGTGGTTGGCAGATGGGTTTTGCAGGGTGGTGCATTTTATTTATTTATTTACTTATTTATTTATTTATTTTCTTTCCTAACTTCCCCATAACTTTTTATGGCCTGTTTGCTGGTCTTACCTGAGTTGACATGCCTTCCTTGAAAAACAGGCTTCATATTCTTTGTTTTGTGGAAAGATACGCGGTCATGTTCCTTCACCAACCCTCCTTAAAAAAAGAGATCAATTCATATCTCTGCACTGATTGTTGAGGTAGTGACTGCCGTCTCCCCCAGTCCTTTACCTGACATTTAACCCCATACGTGTTTTTTTTTTTTCTTTCTTTCTTTCTTCTTCATCTTTCTATGTCAACAGCACTGGACAAACGTTCCAGCAGATTTGCTTGGCCAATGCCAGAGAGTTGTGATTCATCTAATCAGCCTCCACACTCCAGAACAGCTGGTCTTTAGCCCACTGTAACCTTTTTTTTCTTTTTTTTTTTTTTTTCTCCCCGTTTAGGTTGAGTGCTGATTTCTTTCTGTTCTAAAACAAACAAACTTCTGTTTGTAGACATTCGTTTTTCATTAGGTTCATTGTACATTTTCTATTCTTAAAGCATACTGCTTTTGTGTTTTTTATTCTTATGCTTTGATGCCTTCTTTGATCTGCCAGTATGTTTTAGTTTTATAACTTTTCTATTAATACTCGTGCCATAGTGTAATTAAGCTGATTGGTAATCACAGGCATCATTTTCAACACTCCATGCCTGATTACATTTTTGATGGAGATGTCTAAACCTTTTGTATTGTTTGCAAGTTAAAAACGTCTTGTTGCTGCCATGTTGCCATGCAATGAGCCAAATACAACAGTGTTAAAGACTTATTTGCATTTTTAGCTTTGGGTTTAGGCTGGTATTTGCTTTTCAAAATGCAAATTACAAGCTCATTCTATAAATCATTGCACTTCATTCACTGAGTCCCATATTAACCGGAGGTTGAAATAATCAACCCTAACAATTTGCTTGAGGAATGTTTCATGAAGCTGAAATGTTTGGTTACTAAACAGAACTTTTATGCCAGATCTGGGATTTCATAGTTTAATATAAAGAAGATGTTAAAGTGTTGCAGTTCCATAATATCCAACATTGGTCATTCACCCCCCCTCCCCCCCTTATTATTTGTTTATTTACTATTCAGTAGCTAGTTAAAATAACTTTACATATACAGTGATACCTCTGCTCACGAACATAATTGGTTCCCAGAAAGTGTGTGTGAGGCGAAAAGTTCGTCTTCCGAACATTTATTTCCCATAAGAAACCATTAAAATGAGAATAATCCGTTCCCAGGTCCCCACAAAACATAATTTTCTACTAAATAAGCCTTAAAACTACACAAAAATATACCTTATTTTATGTATAATAAATGTGCTATTGTATTGTAATTAAAGAAATAAACTGTACTGTATAATAAAGTCGTTTTATTTACCTTTGTGATGGTAGTTGATGGCTTGATGGAATGGAGTGGGAGGAGGAGGGAGGGAGGGACTTACTGTTTGGAAGGAGTGTTTGGAAACGCCTACTGTTTGGAAACACGCATTGCCACACACGCACCCTTAATAGCTTCCTTGTTCTTAAGGATGGTGGTCGACTTAGCGTACTGGTACTGGGACGCTAAGTCACACAAACGCACACCTCGTTCGTGTTTTTCAATGATCTCCGACGCCGTGAGCGTGCATCAGCTTCTCGTGGCCGCCACCGTGGCGCTGTTCGACCACGTGGTTTGATTCGTCCGCCGAAAACTAGTTCGTCAGCAGAGACAATATGCTCGCAAATTTAATGTTCTTGAGGCGAAAAGTTCGTGAGCTTAAGCGTTCGTCAGCGGAGGTTTTACTGTATATGACTATGGATCTTATGTCCGTGAATGTAAATGCAGGACGAAAATGAATTATGCTCCGTTTCAAGATTTTTTTAATTGATTTTTATTTTATTTTTTTACATTTTTCTTATTAGTCACACCAAACAGTCAGAAATGAATGCCAGGCAGATGAAATCTTGTCATAAAGTTACTACTGAGCTGTTGGAATCCGCACTGCTACCATTGGCAGTAAGCAATTCGTCACCTATTCACTGCTCACAGTTCATCATACCTGCATTTGCTATCCATAAAGTATAATAAAAGCAGCCAGAGGAGGCGAGACTGAATGAGGATGATAACCAGGCATGGAATAAAAGTGGGCAGTGGTGGTCTAGTGGTATAGGGTGCTGGATCGCTGATCCAAAGGTTGGGGGTTCGAGTCCCACTCTCCACAAGGTTGTCACTGTCCCCCCCAGTACAGCTAACTGGGTTATCAAAGGCGGGCCATGTCTGTCACTGTCTATGGTGAGAGGCATGTAAAAGAACCATTGTTGACTTTCGTAAAGAGTAGCTGCAAAGTCGTCAGCGTGTTTCTGTCCCTTGCTAAAAGGGTTGTGACAGGAAGGGCATCCGACGTAAAAACCTCTGCCAAATCAAACGTGCGAATCAGATGATTCGCTGTGGCGACTCCCGAGTAAAAGGGAAAAAGCCGAAAGGAAAACAAACAAACGACCAGGCATGGAATAAAAGTTTGTTTTCCTGTTTAAAATCTAAGATAACATCACTATTATAGTTTTAAGCAAGTCCATACAATTTTCTGAAATTCCTTTTTATCTTTTATTTACGATAGTTAAATTTACAACTCTTTGCACGCGCTTCAATAGCCGAGCATGTTCAGCACCAGAATGTCGAATTCCTGTGCAAAAAGAATACTGTCTGTCTTCCTTTCGGCTTTTTCCCTTTTACTCGGGAGTCGCCACAGCGAATCATCTGATTCGCACATTTGATTTGGCAGAGGTTTTTTTTTTTTTTACGTCGGATGCCCTTCCTGTCACAACCCTTTTAGCAAGGGACAGAAACACGCTGACGACTTTGCAGCTACTCTTTACGAAAGTCAGCAATGGTTCTTTTACATGCCTCTCACCATAGACAGTGACAGACATGGCCCGCCTTTGATAACCCAGTTAGCTGCACTGGGGGGGGGGGGCAGTGACAACCTTGTGGAGAGTGGGACTCGAACCCCCAACCTTTGGATCAGCGATCCAGCGCCCTATACCACTAGACCACCACTGCCCCACTGTGCAAAAAGAATACTAAAATCTGAAAATTCATTCATTTGTGTATTCAGAGGCAGTCAAGAGAAAAAAAAAAAAAAAAACGGGATGGGGTAGGTTGGGGGGATCAATAGCAAATAAAATGAAAATAAAAGTGACTGTAGTGGTTACTATGTTTTTGAAGGGCCACATCCTCTTCGGAATGGCTGCTCTGAAAAACAACAGTTTCTGCATTATCCTACAAATCCACTTGAGAAATTAATAGCTTGAGCCAGGGCACTTTGCTGCTCTGATTATAGACATTGTGCTCAGACTTTCTGCACTCACTCACATCCACACGTCTGACAGCACCACGCAGACGAAAAGAGACATCGCAATGACCTCGACTCTCTGATCGACAAACTGCACCTCTTTTAAATAAATAGGCTTGGCACAAAGGTAGCATCCATCTCCTTTATTTGGATTGGATGTTTTGCATTATCACCTAAAGAGGCTTCGTGAAGCTTTTCAAACCTAATTTGAAATGCAGGTTTAGGGGTGCCCCCCCCCACACTTTTCTCCCCCCCCCCATTCTATTAATTAGTGTTAATTGTCTATAATCTGAAAGTGGGTTACGGTGATCCTAGAAAAAAAAGGAAGACTCAGAGAAACCATTCAACTGTCTGTTTAAAAAACAAAACAAAGCATAAGCACCTTTTCTGCAATAATTCTGCTTTCCTTGTATAAAGATAGACTACAAGGGTCCAGACGCTCATGTCAGCAGGAGAGTCTCTTTGCTATAATGTATTAATCCCGCAAGGGAAATCATTGCCTCTGCATTTAACCTATACATAGTAAACACACACATACACTCAGCGTAGTGGGTTGTCCACATTGGGGCGCCCGAAGAGCAATCGGTGGTAGGTGGATTTCTGAAGGGCACTTCAGCCATGAAGGTGGAGGAAGGAAGGGTTCAGCTCACCCGCCTACCACCACACATATTTCCTGTTGGTTCAGGAATCGTGAAAATGACCTTGTGACTCGTATACAATAACAATCTGAGCATTCGTAAGGTGATCCGATAACAAATCCAAAGTAACATACCTTGACAAACCTTGTATAAAGAAAGTGACCCACATACATCCATAATCGAGACTTTCCTGAGAGGACACTGTCCACCAAATTTAGTGATCCTATATCATTTCCTTCCAAGGTAATCACACTAATAAGTCTTGATAAGTTGAATATCGAAAATGTGACCTTGTGACCTTGAAACTAAGTTTCCTGCCAAGGTAACTCATATACACTGTATTTTCCTGCGGGGGAAACGCGTACACTAAGCTTGCTGGTACTATGTTATTTCCTTCCAAAGTTATCGCACTGACAGGTCATGCAGACGGAGCCCATTTTTAAGCCTCCACTCCGCTCCCCTTTAGTGATGGTGGAAGCTAAAAAGGAACATTAAGAAAGTAAGATTTAGGATTTTTGTCAGACACAGCCTTGTCTTTTCCAGGTGCATACATGTCCTTAGTCGTCTATCTATCTTGTCTTTTCCATCTGTTGACTGCTCTCTCAGCAGATTTGTTCGTGTTTGCAGTGGGCAATACATTCCAGGATCACTGAATCATTGAAGGGCAACACCAGACACATTTCTGAATGTCTTTATAGGCCTGGGATACGCGTATAGCTACAACGGGAGATAGGCATCAGTTTTGACCCATGTTTCAGTCCTGTGAGATGTACAGGGGTCCATACACAGGGTAGTTGGGTGCTTGAATATGGACTGGGGTAACTAATAGATTCTAAGTAGTAGTTATTACTGGCCTTTTCAGTATTTCTGCCAGGTGCTGGAGATATCACGCTCAGTTGCAGACACCATTGACCACCGTTATGTCGAAACAAAGTCTGAAGATAAAGTATAAAATCTCCAGCAGGCGGCATGTCTTAACAAGTACTGGGAATCAACATGTGCGAATGTTTCGTCATTTTGTGTGTAATATTAAGAAGGGATTTGATCTGGTGACTTTTTACGGTTGTGCTGAAACCTACTATTGCCATGGTGGCATTCAGAAACACCTTCAATATGTTCAGATGATTACACCGCCAAATTTAGGACCAGCAGGATCCCTTACAGAGATGTTCTTCCTCAGGAAAATGTAACTGGTCCATGTGTTCAGTTGTGTTTTGTGTTACTGTATTCATTTATTGTGATAATGAGCTGCTCCTGGAGAACCAGCTTCCTGAAGATCATCGCTCTAACCGTAATCATGCCCACCTGAGCAAGAACTGAATGAACACTTAAGACGTGACTAGATCTTCCACATGGGCCACCTTAGGATTGGAAATAAAACCCTCTGGAAGGGAATTCTCCAACAGCCGGATTGGCCACCCCTGTCCGAGAGTGTCCCACGTGACCTACATATCCTGTGATGTAACAGACAGCGGTGGTACCTCCCAATTATGAACATCTCATCTGCAGAGCTTAATGCACTGCTGCTAGTTTATTTTTGTTGCAATACGGGCAAATTTTAGAATACATTGCATATGTAAGCATGAACGCGAACAGGCATTTAATTGCAATAATATGCAGTGAATCAATATGGAGGACAGTGATCTCTCGCTACTTTGTGCTTCAGTACATCGCAGGTTTTTCAAATATATTAATCGAAAAATAAAATATAAGGAAAAATCAGGGGGAAAGTTGAGGAAAATGCCACAAAACAAGGCCAATTATGAAAAAACAAACAAAAACAACAACAAAAAAAAAAACAACCCAAAACCCCCCAACAAAACTACTTACATTTTTATGTGAGGTGCGCACGTGTGTCTGTATGTGTGCGTATTTATATTTTATTACATCTTATGAATTATTTTTGAATGTTTAATTGTTACTATAAACATTTATTGAGTTGAATATGTATTTATTGACATTATATACACATATACGTATACATCAGTCAAGGGGGTCGATCTTACATTGCGGAAGTCAGTGGTTGTGGGGAGGGGGGTCTCGGTCCCCATTAATCGCGGAAAGTGAGGGATCGCTGTAATATGCTTTATTTTTTTTTAAATTATTTTTGGTACATGAGGTTAGCAGTACAGGGATTATTAATTTTGTTTTCGGTTGTACAATGTGGGGCCGGTGGTGTAGTGGATAGGGTGCTGGGCTCATGTTCGAGAGGTCATGGGTCATGTCCCTGTTGAACCCCCACCAGTGTGCCTCTGTCCACCAATCAGTATAAATGGGTCCCAGTAAAGAAATCCTGTGAAAGTAATCTGGGATGGCATTGATCTCTGAAATCGCTTCACACTACGGAAACAGACTTACTTCAGTGGCATTAAATCTTTATGTCAATGTCCAAAATACTGGAATAACGGGCCTAATGAATGATTGATTATTTATTTATTTATTTATTTATCTTGGTGTTAAATCAGAAAAATTTGACGTGTGGGGCCGGTGGTGTAGTGGTTAGGGTGCTGTGCTCATGATCGGGAGGTTGTGTGTTCAAATCCCAGTTAGACCCCCACTGTGCTAAGACAAGGCAAGGTCTTAACCACAAGTGTACCTCTGTTCACCCAGAAGTATAAATGGGTACCAGTAAAAATATACTGGGAAGATAACCTGCGATGGACTTGCGTCCCATCCAGGAGGAGTTGTACTCCTGGTCGCTTCATGCTATAGAAACTGAGAATAAGCACCGGCCTGATGAGCCACTGGGCTCGGGTGTAAAAAGCCCAACGGACTTTACCTTACTTTAAATCAGCAAACATAGATAAAATACAGTTACATTTTTAAAAACGCTCATTAATCTCAGTAGATTGCAGACAAATTACTGTTTATGTGCTATTTCATGGCCTGCCCATACATTAAAATTATTTTGAGTCAAAAATACCAAAGACACACGTCTAAACATTTACGTCTAAACATTTGTGAAGGGAACATTTTGTAGAACGTAATTTTATAGTCTGTGCATTGCACCTGCAAATGACGCATTCTTGTTTTTTCACCCCTTGTTCAGAGAAAAATTGCGAAGGCTTTGTAATGATTATGATGTATAGCTGCACACTGTCCATTTGTCCTGATTAACACTGAGTGACTAAACCCAGAACTGAAAATACAGGGAATCTGGAACCAAAGCAAAACTTGTTTATAGTTTTAAGTGTAACACTATTATGCAATATGATTCAGAGACAAATGTGACACTTAATGGTGAAATCACCCAGAATAAAGGCTTGGAAATGTTCATTGTCTTTGATAAATGCTGCTTTTAAAAACCGCACTGCAATATCCCCCCAGTCTGCAATCATACAGCTATTAAGCCCAGTCGCCCACAGTGGGAAATAAACAAGCGCAAGGTCTGCGATGCTTCATTTGGCATTGTTTATCTCAACATTTATATAACGGGTGCTTCTCCACACACGTTTCTGCATCGGAGTCAGGAATGGTAGAAATTTCTGGGTTCAGCTATTTGTGATCTGAGATGCCCTCAATTTGTTGAGTAACAGTCAATGCCTATTTAACTGTTCCTGGCTCTTCATATATTAAAAAAATACGCCTTTTAAAAACCAGCCGAGATAAATCAGAGCGGAAGCGAGTCTCTGCTGTAGTGTTGTCATTTTAATGGAAACTTCATGAAAACAACTCCACGTTCACATTTGGCAGATGTTCTTATCCAGAGTGACACACTGAAGTGCTTTATATTCTCCAAGGAGAACACATTCCTCCTGCTTGTACAAATAGGTCAGGGTCTAAGGATCTAAAACCCTGTTAGAGAGGAGTTAGGATATTGAGACAAATTGTTCACACTTACTACACTACCAACTTACACTTAGTTTGCTCTCCCAGTGCATTAAATCCAAAAGAATGGATGAAGCATGAAGGAAATGCAAAGCAAACAGCTGCCAGTAAACAACAGTTAATCCAGGTAATGAGTGGGTAGAGGGCAAAGACTAAAGACTCCTGACTAACAAGGACTATATGTGTAAAGTATATAGGTATGTCCTTGGGGGGGTAATATTAATAATAATAATAATAATTTTTAAAGTTCCACACAAAAATCGTTGGCGTACAATGGCCAATGGCACCTTGATTTATGAATTCAGTCCATTCCGAGGGTGAGCTCGTAAGCCGAAAAGTTTGTTCAATGAAACAATTATTTCATAAGAAATAACAGAAAACCAATTGATCTATTCCAAGCCCCTCCCAGACTCATATAACCTGCCACAATGTCAAAAGAATAAATATTTCATAATGAATGTACATTAACATTAATAATAATTAATAATAAATAATAATAAAACAAGAATAAACAATAAGTCAACTCACCTTTCCGAACATCCACTGCGCCGAAGATGTCACGTGGGCAGGCACGAGGTGGCGCGTAACGGAGGAGGAGGAGGAGGAGGAGGATGAGTGAAGCCAGGGGGGCACGTATAACCTTGGGGAACATGCTTTTTTTTTTTTTTTGCCATACTGTACTAGAATTAAGTGTAATTGTGCACCCACTACAATAGTTGGCAGTGGTGCTCTCATTGTCACGCTATGGTGTAGAGAAAAAGCACGGAGCAAACGATATGAAGTGCATTAAACACTATAGTCACACACGGGCCACGAGGGGGGGGGGGGGTTCCTTCCTATAGGCGGCGTCACAGAAAATGATTGAGATGCACTGTACAAGTTGTTCTCAGAGTGTAGAGAAATACACGTGGAAGAATATGATGCGAATCGGCCTGGAAAAGCCATTTCCCCCACAGAGCTCGTAAATCAAAATTTTGCTGGTTGGATGGGGCAGATTTTTGGGGGGACTGAAGCTCATATCATGGAAAATTCATCATAAGGGACACTCATAAGTCAAGGTACCACTGTATATGGTAAAGCACAAATATCCTTTTACCTAATTCTGAACTATGATGATGGATCTAGATTAGGAATGAGCACATCAGAGGGACAGCACATGTAAGACATTTTGGAGACAAAGTCAGAGAGGCCAGATTGAGATGGTTTGGACATGTACGGAGGAGGGATAGTGAGTATATGGGTAGTAGGATGCTGAGGCTGGAACTACCAGGCAGAAGGCCTAGAGGAAGACCAAAGAGACGATTCATGGATGTGGTGAAGGAGGGACATGAAGGTCGTTGGTGTAAGAGAAGAAGATGCAAAGGATCGGGTGAGATGGAGGCAGATGATTCGCTGTGGCGACCCCTGAAGGGAAAAGCCGAAAGGAAAAGAAGATGATGGATCTAGGTGATGTTATCATTGTTTTATTTCTAAGATTATTATAATATCGTACCCAGAAAGAAATTGAATAGATTGAGTCCATTTTAAAGTGATAACTTCAAGGGGTGGAGTCTGGTGATGAAACAAATTTCTCAAGCAAACTGAATACATGATTTCATGGGCTATCAGGGCATCATGTAGCACAAAGGGACCAGAATTATTTGCTTGAAGAACTATTTTAAGTAAATTTTGGGGTCAGCCGTGGCTTAAAGGTTAGAGAAGTAGCTTGGTCGTTCCTGAACCATCAGGAAAAACATGTGATGTCTTATTTTGGAATTGTTATAGGATCACCTCATGAATGTTTAGGTTGATATTGTATACTGGTCACAGGGTCATTATTACGATTCCCGAAGCAGCAGGTCATGTGTGTGGTGGTGGTGGTGGTGGTGGTGGTGCTGGGAGGGTAAGCTGCACCTTTCCTTCCTCAACAACATTCATATCTGAAGTGCCCTTGAAAAAGGCACCTAACCCCCAACTGCTCTCTGGGCACTGTAATGTGTGGCAGCCCACTGCTCCGAGGGTGTGTTCTTACCTTTTGTGTGTGTGTGTGTGCGTGCGTGCGTGCGTGCGTGCGTGCGTGCGCGCGTTCTCTTTCATAAATGTAGATGCAATCATTTCCCTTGTGGGATTAATACAGTATATTAAAAAAAGTACTGAGACTTTTAATATTGCATTTAACAGTTATTTGCCAAAGGCAAGGTGGATATCTCCAGGTAGTTCCTGAAATGGAACTTTTGGGGAACTGTTCAGTGAAACCCACCGAGTCCGAGGCGAGTCTTCTATTTGGGAGTCTTGTATTTGGGAGTGTTTACCAAACACCAACCTTTGAATAAGAACATATGAACCTGAATCATATTGATTCGAAATCCATTACTAAGGTTCGAATTCATGGACTTGTTGAAATGATGATGTCATTGAATTTGTCGTAAGTTTAGAAATTCTCCTGTAAAAGATAATTAATTCTACTCAAAAGCAGTACCTTCTTCTTCTTCTTTTTCTTTTACTTTCGGCCTTTTCCCTTTCTCAGGGGTCACCACAGCGAATCATCTGATTCGCACGTTTGATTTGGCATAGGTTTTTACCTCAGATGCCCTTCATGACACAATCCTTTAGCAAGGGGTGGAAACACGCTGACGGCTTTGCAGCTACTCTTGTCGAAAGTCAGCAATAGTTCTTTTACGTGAACCTCTCACCATTGACAGTGAGAGACAAGGCCGGCCTTTGATAACCCAGTTAGCTGCACGGGGGGAAGGGGGGGGGGGGCACCACCGCCCTACTCAAAAGCAGTGCACTGTACATAATTATTCATTCACCAGTTCTATTTGTTTGATTTAGATACTAAGGCACCAAATTCCCAGATGGTACCCTTTTCACTTTTTGCTTCTGCGCCGCGTATTCCAAATCCTATTCCGTGCTCTGGGACTTACTGTTTTCGAACCATTTGTTTCAGAACAACCGCGACCACCAGCCGGAAATCTTCAAATTTGCTGTCTACATGCAGCAGGTGTGCTTATGTGCCTTCACCGCTCTCTCTCTCTCTCTCTCTCTCTCTCTCTCTCTCTCTCTCTCTCTCTCTCTCTCGCGCTCGCTCTCTCTCTGCAGTTTTCGCTTCACCGTTTGATTTGTGCTCATTGTTGTACCTTTAAAAATGCAGTATGAACTTCCTAAGGTTAGACAGGTATGCCGAAACAGATTACTATCACACGAGTTAGCCAAGTTTCCATTGAAAACCGAGATGAAAAGAAATTACGTAAGAAAAACAAAACATGACCACATCAAATCAATGTTATTGACTTGCAGGGCCAGGCTGTATCATGCAGGCAGTCCATAAATTTAAATAAAACGAAGGAAATTTGGCTTTATAGTGTGAAAGAATGATGATGGGCTAAGTTCAGAGCCGTGTTCGTTTGCAGTGCTTCTATCACTTGGTTTGATTTGGATTTTTTTGTCTCCAGGATTTCTGTTTATAACCAATCACAATGTGCCCATTCACCTGTCCATGTATTTTGGATTCTTGTTTCAGCTCTCTTGACCAACCCTTCCATTAAACCTCTTGAGGTTGGATCCGCGTCCTACCTTTGTGTCTGTCGCTGCCGTTGCATGCTTGGATTTTTAGAGCACAGGGTTGTTGTTTTGTTTGTTTGTTTGTTTGTTTCCCCCCCCCCCCATATAAAGATTTCAGTCCGTTCGATAGTAGCTCACCTGGCGTTCTTTTGGCCCCTGTAGCAGCACAGAAGGATCAGTTTATTATCTTAATTACATGTCACTGAGGCACTGAGGTGGCGCTTCAGACCAGCAGGATCAGAACGTGGGTTGAGACTGGGGTGATAATTGACTCGATTAAATGCAATGGCGATTAAAAACAAGGCTTTTCCCTCACAAATAGTGGAAAGTGGCGGGAACGCTAATCCCAGCTCTTACCCCATTATTAATCAGTTTTAATATTTCCAACAAATAAGCTGATGGATTTGTTGAGAACGCTGAAACCGTACTGTTTTGTGCTCGGTGGGTTACAAGTTTAGATTGTTGGGCTGTCAGAAGCAGTGTGGTGATATCTGGATGCATGAGTACTGGGTGGGTGGGGTGGTGCGGGTGGTGGTGGTGGTGGTGGTGATGGGGGGGGGGGGGTGAAAAGATGGTAATGACCATTATGTGTGCAGGCTGTGTGAAGTACCTAAGTGTGTTTGGTTATAAACTGCTTCTCCTCACTTGGATGACAGCAGTTGTTCCACCGGGGTTAGAGATGCCGAAAATGCTAAATGCTTCAGAAGGGTGTGAGGAGGCCACTCCAGGAGCTCATTTTAAAATGTTCACACTTAATTTCACACCATGATGTGTTGTAAAATGCTTCTTAAGTGATATGGGAGTAACATCAACTTGTGTTTGGGAAGAATCATGGTTTGTATTTATTTATTTTCCGAACCTGATGGATTGTGCACTCAATAAAATGATTGACGCCTCTCGTGTCAAGGTCGCATTGCTAACTCAGTTAGCATGTATTCTGCAATTTCTTCACTCTGATTGGTCAGAAGGTGCTGATTTAATTTTCTCTAACATATACCATACCGTTATCTCTGCTCAACCAGCCAAGTCCAGCAACATGCAGAAAAAAACATGCAACTCTCCAGGCGGCCTATTGGCAGGGAATTGACTCGTGCTTCCTTTACTCTATGGATTGTAAACACAAAGCCTCAAGCTCACCTTTAAATTTGTCATACGAGCTAAAATGTGGATTGATGGCCAACACTATTATGCAGCTGCTTTGTGGTGATGTGTGCATCTTCAAAAAGTGGCCACAGTCATAAATCTGAAATAGCTTTCGCTGTTGTCCGAATTCAATAAGAGCAACACATTAGAAAATGCAGCTTGTATGTAAACCCCCCCTCCATTGCACACACACACACACACACACACACACACACACACACTTTTATTTTGCACACAGAAAAAGGATGTTGTGGACCCAGCATGTGAAAAGGGATTATAGGGACTGGGGAGTTTTGCATTTGCATAATTGCACCATACCTTAAACCATCACCCAGCAAAACAGATTCATTTGTATTTGCATTAGTGTTTCTGAAACGCTTCTTCCAGCAGTTTCATAAAGAGCGTGTATAAATGTCTACTCGAAGCCCATTGTTCTTTTTAACATGGCCAGAACAGACACTAGCCATTTTTTCTAAAGGAATAGGCCTGATTGATTTCACATTAAGGTGCCTCCTGTTAAATATCGTTCGAAACAGGCATGACGTGATGAGGTGTGGTAAAGTAAACTGCTCTATCTGCACGAGTCCCTGTACAACTGTAAACACGTGGCACAGACATTCATTTGCAGCAGAAAGGATTGTGTTGGTGAGACAGATTTACACGTTCCTGCTGGCTGGGTGTCATGTGGATATTTTTATGCACTTGTTTTACAGTAGGGCAGAAGAGACAAAGAAGTCTGTCATGTATCTTACTGTGACACCTCCGTGCATATATTTCTTGAATCATGTGTTATTGGGTGTGTTCGAAACTTTTGGCTCCATCCTGTGGCTGGCAATCATTTCATGAGCAGTGTGAGCATTTTATACACAGATTTGAATAGATTTTTGAATTTTTCTCAGACTACAATGCAAATACATATGCAGTACAGATCCTGTGTAAGATATATATATATATATATATATATATATATATATATATATCTCGCTACTTCACGCTTCAATTCATGTGGCTTCAGTGCATCGCGTTTTTTTTTTTTTTATGTTCATCAATTAAAGGAAATTAAGGAAGAACAGGGGGGGGGGGGGGGAATACCACAAAAACAAGGCTAATTATGCAAAAAAAATAAAAAAATAAAAAAACCCCAATCAAACAAAAAACAACCCAAAACCTCCCATCAAAACTACTTACATTTTTGTAAGGTGCACATCTGCGTGCATGCTGCGTGTACACATCTGTATGTGTGTGTGTGTGTGTGTGTGTGTGTGTGTGTGTGTGTGTACTTATATTTTATTTACATCTTATGCATTATTTTTGAATGTTTCATTGTTATTATAAGCATGTATAGCATTGCATATGTATTTATTGATATTATATACACATATACATGTACGTTTACGTCAGTCAGGGGGTTGGGGGTGCTCCTACTTCTCGGTCCCAATTAACCGTGGAAAATGAGGGATCCCTGTGTATGTAATCTGCCTTGGTGTTGGAACGGATCAGAACCGAGTGTATTGAAAGCTGCTCAGTGTTCAGTACTTTGAACAGCCAATGAGAGAGAGTCTCGTACTGCGTATTGTGTTTATTCATCACATCACGGCGACTTTAACCCTCAACCCCAAGTCCTAAGAAAAGCAGCAGTGATTCTACTGGAAAGGAAAAGAGAAAAGTCGTGAGAACGTGAAGAATCAACTGCGATCTAGAGACAGAGAAGGGAAAGACACCACGCCCACTCAAGGCAATAACCCGCCCCCCCTCCATCTCTCCCTGCTCATTCATCCACATATGTTGACACATCGCAACCACAAAGCTATGTAAACAAATACAGTACATAATTAGGTTAATTATTACGTACATTTTAATCTTTTGTGCATTAATGTATGTATTGTATATTAATATGTTTCATAAATACACCCGTTTTCAAATTATATAAAACTGTACTGACAGAAGAGGAAGTTCATCTGAACGCAATAATCGACCTTTAACTATTTCTTATGGGAATATTGTTTCGCTCTTCGGACAAATCAGTAATCGACCACATTTCTGGAGTGAATTGTGTTCGCCCACCGAGGTTCCACTGTAATAATGTACTGAGCTGTAAATCAGTCCAGGCTGTCATAGACTGCATGGTTCAAGAAGATTGTACTCGTCACTTAAGCATGACAGTGTTTCAGACATAACATGCAATAAACCAGTCACTGTATGCCTATTCCCTTAAAAAAGCAAAAAAAAACAACAAAAAAACAAAACAGGTACACTCACACCATAATGGATTGCCATTGGAGTTTCATATGTGACGCGCTCCACCGAATGCAGGCGGTGTCGCAACTGACACCAGAGCTTTTGAGACAAAACACGGCTTATCCGGACTTCCGATCTTTCAAGTAAGCAAGTGAATGTTGAGTACTAAACAAGTATTCAATGCGCACTGACTTACTTCACAGATCAGAAGTCCGGATAAGCCGTGTTTTGTCTCAAAAGCTCCGGTGTCAGTTGCGACACCGCCTACATTCGGTGGAGCGCGTCACATATTTGCCAGGCAGTACAGAAAAAAACCCAAAAAAACAGACCTGCTCAGCGGACCTTCTCATCAAATGTACCATCACTACAGTGACACTATTTTTTTTTTTTCCTGATTTACACAACAATAATCCTTCAGATTGTAATCTATTTTGTTCTGAATCTGTTTGTACACTGCTGTGTGAATGTATCAAGCAGGATATGATGCTTCTCAGCCTTTTTGCGAAGATCAAGTATCCGTTGTTGTTGTATCTGTTTATAATCAGTTTAATATCTGATACGTATCTTACACGGGGAACACACATATTAAATGGATTTTTGGCACTGGGGTATGGAATAGGGTTGGGAGCAGTCATGGCCTAATGGTTAGAGGAGTGGCATCGGGACCAAAAGGTTGCTGGTTTGATTCCTGAACTAGCAGGAAATATGTCTGGCGGTGGGGAAGTGAGCTGTGCCTTCCGTTCCCCAACCTTCCAGGCTAAAGTGCCCTTGAGCAAGGCACCTAACCTCCAACTGCTCTCCGGGAACCTTAAAGTGTGTGCATGCTTGCTGTATGTATGCGTGTGTGTGTGTGTGTGTGTGTGTGTGTGTGTGTGTGTGTGTGTGTGTGTGTGTGCTATACTGTATTTATCCCAAAAGAATAAACTCTAAATGCTTGTGTGCGCCTTCCTCTGCAGGCGCTTATAGGCGCCAACAATGAGTCCGAGCAGTCCTTATTTTAATCCGACACTCCCATGGGCACTCAGACGACGAATAACATTATACTTTATCGAAAAACACAAAAGTGGGCATTCTAAGTGGCCTTGGTTGAAGGTCGTAAAATGGAGAATTTGACTCAAGTGCAAGAAACTCAACAGAACTGCTTCACAAGCAACCATTTTTTTGCGCACATGCCTGATTGGTTCATGCTGACAAATACTTGTTTACACAGAAATTCACAGCACTTTGTACTAATCTTTAGTGACGGCTCTCACTTGCTTGGTGTTCCACTCCATTTTAAAGATGCTGTTTCAGTGCTGTATAATGTCACATCAGGTTATTTGTATTATAAGTACATCCCGAGAAGCTTCTCTTGATATTTACACAGCACAGGTCTTGATTTTAAAGATTGTCGATATATACATGCAGGGATCCCTCGCTACTTCGCGCTTCAATTCATGCAGCTTCAGTGCATAGCGATTTTTAAAAATAAATAAATAAATAAATATTCATCGAATTTAAAAAAATAAGAAAATTGAGGAAGAATAGGGGAAGAAGTTAAGGAAAATGCCACAAAAACAAGACCAATTATGCAAAAAAAAAACAAAAACAAAAAAAAAACCCCTAAACAAACAAAAAACAACGCAAAACCTCCAATCAAAATTATTTACATTGTTGCGCGTATGTATGTGTGTCGTCTTCTTCTCATGCAATACCATCTGTATGTGTGTGTATTTATATTTTATTTACATCTTATGTTATTTTTATCATGTTTAATTGTTATTATAAGCATTTGTAGCATTGAATATGTATTTATTGATATTATATACTCCTACTTTGTGGATTTCGATGGTCGCCTGGGGATCTCGGTCCCAATTAACCGCGGAAAGTGAGGGATCCCTGTATATGCCTAGTTTTGAAGTGATCCACCTCATGATCACTCTGGTTGTGTCGCTGTTAAAAGCAGTAAAATAAAAAAATAAATAAAAAAAAGAAAAGAAAGCTCAAGTAACTGAACTGAGCCTGTGACGGTCTTCACCTGCCCTATTGATCTCTGACTGTGCCAGGGAAATGAATCGAGGGTACAATAAGTTTGTAAAGCATGAATCAGTGCCGGAGTTGGTATTCAGAACAGCGCCAGTTGGATTACTGACAGCATTATTACCGTAAAGACGAGTTCCAGAAAGTTATGACACGTACAGTGTCTTAAGTGGTGACTTGTTGCTGTCAAAGTAGCATGTGAGCCAGAATAGCTGCAGGAGCTCTGCAGTTTATTTAAGGTTGAAGAACTTTATTAAATTTCTCAGGCATCGCTGTGGAAAAGAAAGGATAAATAAGAGTAAGTGAAAATAATGAAATGTATTGGAATTGTGCAGAATTAAAAAAAAAAAAAAAGATTAATAATAATGAAAGGCTTATATACTCTTGGCCGTAAGTGTATCTGGAGCACCTGGGATTTCCGCGATGAAACCTGCTGTCATCTTTTGCTGTTGAAGGAAAAAGTTGTGCATTGTTTATTTGATGCGTTTATACTTTCCATGAATGCAAAATGTACTCCCAGTACTTGAGCTCCCATAGCTTCCTGTCGTCTTCCTGACCGTTCTCATCTGACCTTTTTCATCCACAAGGTGTTTTACACCCACAGAGCTGCTGCTTACTGGGTGTTTATTTGGCGTTAACTATGGAGAACTGCTGCGTTTGAAAATCTCCAGAGATCAGCGCTTTCTGAAATATTCAAAACATCCCATCTGGCATAAGCGGCCACGCCACAGTCAAAGTCAAAGAGATCATGTCTTTTTCTCATTCTGATTTTTGAAGTCATAACTGAAGGTTGAATTGTGTTCCAGCTATGTATGGGGCAGTGATGGTCTAGTGGATAGGGCGCAGGATCGCTGATCCTAAGGTTGGGGGTTCGAGTCCCCACAGGGTTGTCACTGTCCCCCCCAGTGCAGCTAACTGGGTTATCAAAGGCGGGCCATGTCTCTCACTGTCTATGGTGAGAGGTTGATGTAAAAGAACCATTGCTGACTTTTGTAAAGAGTAGCTGCAAAGCCGTCAGCGTGTTTCTGTCCCTTGCTAAAGGGTTGTGACAGGAAGGGCATCCGACGTAATTCCAAATCAAATCAATGCCAAATCAAATGTGCGAATCAAATGATTCGCTGTGGCGACTCCCGGGAAAGGGGAAAAGCCGAAAGGAAAAGATGATGATTGTCTTCCAGCTATGTGATTGGACGATTGGCTCCATCATTGGCACACTGATTGGAAACTTTGCCTCAGGCTTTTCTGGAATATGTTCTCAAACTATGAAATACATGTCGTAGCAAATAAGTCTGTGACATATGGAGAGGTGTGTCCACTAAAAAAAAAAATGGACATGGTGAAAAATGGCCTCGTGACAAGCCAAATGAAATGGACATCTTTTGGAACGGAACAAAAAAACAATTGCAGTTCACTGCTGCATTCAAATTCGATTAAATTGACCCTTCCTCTTCCTTGCCACTGACTATTAATCAGATGATAAATCAAATGTTTACCAAACTGTATGTTCCTTCCAATGCTGGTGCAGCAGAAGACTCTGTCAATTGCCAGAGTGATTAATGAACACAGATCTTCCAGTTGCCCGAGATCTCAGTAGGGAGACATTTCCAAAATGAATTATTGTAGATTAAATCAATTGTGAGTCCTAAGTGTTTAAAATAGAGCTGTGGACAGACAAAATCTTCACTTTCAACCCCCCCAGCACCTAATTTGAAAGCTTTTCGGTAGATTTTCCAGATTGAAGTGTTGGTGTTAAAACTGGGTGGCGCTCTCATCTGTCAGTATCATTTTCAGTATGTAAAATACTAATAGTCAATAGGCAAATGTGATATTTTGAGAAATTTGATATTTGGAGAATCAGCAGCATACATCTGTGAATCTAGAAGAATCAGCTTGCAGCTATTATGCTAATTGCCGAGGCCTGGAAATGTCAGTTGCCTCAGGGCTCCAAAACATTTTAAAACCTCACCACTTTACGCCCGTGTTCCCGAGATTGATTTTGCAGATAAATACATCTTAAAACAGATGCATCATGCCATGTGAAAATGCTGCTAGATAGAGCTGTGGATATACACACGGGATAATACAGCAGACAGGGCTCCTACACACATGCACACACACACACACACACACACACACACACACACACACACACTGAGGCTTCCATAACTTCAGGACATAATACATAGACTACATAGACTTATCTTAAGACTCACAAAAACCACTACTTGCCTTCCCCGAAACTTATCATTTGCACTGCATGTACAGCTTCTGGAGGAGATGCCCTTATCCGGAGCGACTCACATTTATCATTTTTATACAACTGAGTGATTAAGGATTAAGGGCCTGACTCAAGGGCCCAAAAGTAGCGGCTTGGTGGTATTGGGGATTTAACCCAGAACTTCTGAATCAGTAACCCAGAGCCATAACCATTGAGCCGCCTCACCTTATCCTAATCTTAAACCATGTTCAGTTCAGTTCATTTTCTATAATCCTAATTATGGTCGCGGAGAGGCTGGCGCCCATCCCAGCCGACTCCAAGCCAGGGCAGAGTACACCCTGGACGGCTCGCCAGGCCATCACAGGGTGGAAACTCGCTGACGGCTTTGCAGCCTACTCTTGTCGAAAGTCAGCAATGGTTCTTTTACATGCCTCACACCATAGACAGTGAGAGACATGGCTGGCCTTTGATAACCCAGTTAGCTGCACTGGGGGGGGGGGGGACAGTGACAACCTTGTGGAGAGTGGGACTCAAACCCCAACCTTTTATCACCAGATCTCATGTTACGGGGACTTGTGCTGTGTCCCCATGAAGAGGACAAGTCTCCACAATGTGACTGTGTAAAGAGATTTATGTCCCCCCCACCGCACCCCCACCCATATCTCTCTCTATCTCGCTCTCTCTCTCTCTCGCTCACTCGCTCTCGCTCACACATGCGTAATGGCATTTTGTTGTCATTGTTGGTGAACACCAGAGGAAATCCATATGGACAAGTTTCAATAAACTCTGTTATGTTTGTCTGCATGTTTAACAATGTCATGTGACCTCATGATTCTTAATGTGTCATTTTTCAATTTCATAATTCATACTATTTTTCTCGGTGTGCAACTGTCTACATTTTTGAATCACAAAGCAAATCCCGCATCATAGCCAGCCCAGCCAGGCTAGTCCCCAAGGCTGACATGCCTTCAGGGGATCTGTGCCTTTGACACGGTTGTTTCCTCTTTGACAGGATCCAGCGACTCTCTCTGACATAACCGATGGGAAAAATTGTGCAAGGAAAACACGCACTGTATCCAAAACATGCAGCATACACAGCACATATTCATCTTTAATGGAGGATTTGATCTAATTTTGTTTGCAAATGTAGTTTAGGAAAGATTCTAGAGTGTACTTTTATAAATGATCAAACTTGCAGAATATTCGACAAGTAAACATAAGGCAAATTTTGGAGCAAAACGGTTGGAGGGAATCTCCACTGAGACCTCCACTGAGAACTGAATAACCTCAAGGGGGGGATTTTTCCCCTGTGCACCACCAGTAGGGATGCTGATGTGGCGTAAGCTGGTCGACAGTTGGTATAGCAATGTAATTTCTGCTTGAAATCCAGTAACTGTTTTATTTGTTTTTCTGTTTTCAATGTTTTTCTGTTTGTTTGTTTTTATGGTTGTCAGTGCTGCATTGGCACATGTGTCTCATGGTCCTCTTGTGCTGGAAGAGTTCCTACCCTGAAAAAAGAGTGGTCTGCTGAATATCGTGAATGTTTTTTTGTTTTTTTTTAATCCTGTGAGCAGGGTTCCCTGGGTCACAGTTTTAAAGTAAAAAATATTTGCTTTCATTTAATGAGGTAGCTGGAATTTGGATTTGAGCAAGACCTGGCAACCCTTCCCAGTAGCTTCCGAGTAAAGGTTATTGTCCCAACACAGACACACACACACACACACACACACACATGTCCCGAATACCTGTATCTGTAATGGTTTAAAGCATTTTGTGTTTGTTCCAAAAAAATAAATTCTTATTCGCTTACACACCTCCAATAATTTGCTTTAAAAATATTGAGTACCAGAAAATAATCAGATGCCAGAATAGTAGAATTGTTGATTTATAGAAAGACTGGTAAAAATTCTGAGATGGTGCTCAAACTGCTTCCCTGAACGCCTTACTCTGTGCATATATTCCACTGTTTTTAAAATGTAAAGGTTTTGTGTATCACTGAAGTGTGTCAACGCGAGCTTACAAGCTGTGCCTCACATATAAGGTAAGTTTGAGTAGCGCGAGAGTTGCAAAGAATACCGGGAGCTCAGATGTGGAAAAACTTAAGACAAATTCTCATGAAGCACAAAAACCTCTAGAGTTTGGCTTGCCTGGCTCTATGAAGATGAAACAACACTCTGATCTGACCCGAAGAGGCTCTCAGCGAGTTAGTAGATAAAGAACAAACCGAAGAGAGTGAGCAGCGCGGCGTATGCTCCTGTTCATCCGTCGTTGTCTTTAGCAAAGCGTCACCCAGTCAGAAACACTTACCCATGCCTGTGTTTTCTTGTTTGCATTGTTCCTTTTCTTTAGTGCTGCCCAGTCATACATGCGGAAACCCCGGACTGATACCGAGAGGAATTATTCACGGGACGAGGTATAATATCGGGGACAAAATCCGCTACTCCTGCGTGATGGGCTATGTCCTGGAAGGCCATGCAGTGCTCACGTGTATTGTGAGCCCTGGTAGTGGTGCATCATGGGACTTCCCAGCACCATTTTGTAGAGGTAAGTTTTTTCAAAGAGTGAGAAAAAATAAGAAGCAGCCAATAGGCTAAAGTTTTCAAAGGCTTTCTGAGACATTGCGGTTTGGCCTGTACACGTTTTCATATGTTCGCCCCAAGAGTTTGGAACATTCGGTGGAGTTTTGTACCTGTGAGCAGTCCAGAGAACTTGTTACGTCTTTGGACTTGGATGCTTGAAAATGGTGGTCTAGGACTTGTTTTAAAATGTGTGTGTGTGTGTGTGTGTGTGTGTGTGTGAGAGAGAGAGAGAGAGAGAGAGAGAGAGAGAGAGAGAGATGCACTCTCAGACCCAGCCAAGTCTAGCTGTGCAAGAGAGATGTAATTAATCTGTATTCATGAGAAATTGCCTTTCATGAAAGCAATCATGTGATTCCTAGCCCCTCCCTCAAATGACCCCAGAATCAATCCAGTTCTCAGACGCAGGATTTCAGGTAAAATCATCGATAGGGCAGCGTTTAGCACACAAATTACCAGCAAGCCATTCAAACATTATGCGGAAACTTGAACAACAGCCTTGAACAAACCATACGTTCAGTGCCTAAGAAGAGCCGGCAAGCTATCCAAATGACTACCGCCCAGTTACCGTAACACCCATCATCACCAAAGGTTTCAAAAGACTTGTCTTGTCTCACGTCAAGGCTGCTGTCCCTGCTGATCTCGATCCACATCAGTTTGCATACAGAACGAACAGGTCAACAGAGGATGCTATTAATACAGAGCCCTCACACACCTGGCCAGCGGCAACTCCAAGGTGAGGATGCTGTTCATCGACTTCAGCTCCACCTTTAACACAGTCCAACCTCATAAACTTGTCCAGAAGTTGGGCAACTTGGGCCTATTGGGCTTACTATGCACATAGATACTAGACGTTCTCAGCAACAGACCTCAGTATGTCAGGATAGAACACATTTCCTCCACCGTCATCCTGAACAACAGAACATCACAGGGGTGTGTTCTTGGTCCCCTCCTCTTCTCACTTTTCACACATGACCGTTCCCACTCTCATACCAGCAACACTATCGTCAAATTCGCCAACAGCACCACTGTCATAGGTTTGATTACGGATAACAACAAGTCAGCCTACAGGAAGGACGTCCGGCATCTGTGACAATGGTGCGACAACCACAACTACTAAGAACATACAACTACCTAGAACTACATTAAAAAAAAAAAAAAGAAATGATAATGGAATTCAGGAGATCGAAACAAACTGAGCACTCTGCTCTCTACATTGATGGACATGAGGTAGAGAGGGTGGAGTACTTCAAGTTTCTTGGAGTCCTCATCTCTGCTGACTTCACCTGGATGACAAACATCTCCCACCAGGTGGGCAAAGCACAACAAAAAATGTTCGTCCTCAGAAAGTTCCGACAAGCCTGTCTACCCCAACCTCTCCTGACCAATTTTACCGCTCCGCAATGGAGAGCCTCCTGACCTACTGCTGTACAGTGTGGATCAGCAGTTGTACTACAGAGGACAGGAAGGCCTTGCAGCAGGTGGTGAGGGGACAGCAGAACAGTGATTGGAACTACACTACCCCCTCAGTGACACGTGCACTGACAGACTTCAGAGGAGCGCCAGTGGAATTACCAGGGACCCCACACAACATAGACATCCACTTTTATCCCCGCTCCCTTCTGGAAAAGGGTACACGACACTAAAAACAAAGACTAACAGACACAAGAACAGCTTTTACCCTCAAACTGTAAAATGTGTAAACACCACCACCAACAACAACAACAACCTCACACACTTACTGAATAAACATCATTCAGACCATCTTCCTGGACACTGCAATATTACTCATCTCAGTGCAATACCCATGTTTAGAGCAGATCTGGAATATCATCACATGTTAGAACCATACAAAACTCCACTCGTTATCCGATGTATATCATCCACCTTTGACTGTCATAGACCCTTCTGTACAGGATGATATCTAATATATTGATAGATAGATATATAGGTGTATATGCTATATACAGTATATATGTATATGAGAGCATATAGGTAGGTAACATGCATGTGTATAGCTTGGTGTAGTTGGGTATTTGTCTCTTGTGCACTTTCTTCTTTCTTACAGCTGCCGCGAAACTGATTTTTATTGTTCATGCAACGGTTAACAATGCAGGTCTTTATCTTTAGCTGTATCTGAAACAAATTATTTCAGTTGTGTAAATTAGTTGATTGTAATTTGCAGTCACAGTGCAAAGCAAAATATCTTGAAAAGGGTTTTGAATCTTGTACACACACACACACACACACACACACACACACACACACACACACACACACACACACACACACATGCGTCGGGTGGTGGCGTAGTGGTTAGGGTGCTGCGCTCATGATCGGGGGGTTGTATGTTTGAATCCCAGTTAGACCCCCACTGTCATAAGACCCCTGGGCAAGGTCTTAACCACAAGTGTGCCTCTGTTCACCCAGCAGTATAAATGGGTACCAGTAAAATATACTGGGAAGGTAACCTGCGATGGACTAGCGTCCCATCCAGGAGGAGTTGAACTCCCAGTCATAAGCACCGGCCTGAAGAGCCGCTATGGCTCGGGTGTAAAAAGCCCATCGGACTTTATCTTACCTTTACACACATGTATGTATGTATGTGTGTATGTGTGTGTGTGTGTGTGTATATATATATATATATAATACAGGGATCTGTTGCTACTTCATGCTTCAATTTATGCGGCTTCAGTGCATCGCGTTTTTTTTTTAAACATTCATCGAATATAAAAATAAGGAAATTAAGTAAAATGGGGGGAAGTTAAGTAAATGCCGCAAAACAAGGCCAATCATGCAAAAAAAAACCAAACAAACAAAGAACAACCCAAAACCCCCTATCGAAACTACAGACGCTCCCCGACTTACGTTTTTAATTGGTTCCGGACGTATGTGAACGTAAGTTGTTACAATGACGTGTGATATATGACGCTCATACTGTAATATACATCCATAAATATCATTACCGTGTCTCATAAAACACCCCTTAAATCAATTATTATAAACATAACATTGTAAAATAATATCAAATATATTAAATAATATCAACATTAATTTAAAATGTCACTTATTTATACCGAGTTACTTTACATGAAGCTTAAAACAGCCAATCAACGCTTATAATATGTGAGGTGCTCAATAATGTACTTGCAAAGTAGTGTACTTGCTGTGGGTTATACAGACTTCCGGTCTTTCAATTGCACAAGAGTGCTGTTGAACTCGTTTAGAACACAGCCTGCACTGATGTGAATCCCAGCGGAGAGTTCTTTCTTTTGTGTAGGTAAGTAAACTTTATTCAAGAGATGCATACAAGAACAAGTACAAATCCTAATGAATATTAATATAAAACTAAGTATACACGCTTAAGATTCTGCTAAAAGATAATAAATATCTGTAATTGTTCTGTAATTTGTGCATTCAGGTTTTCATTCATGTTACAACTCTCTTTGCTTAACTGAGTATGCATGGTAGATTGTGCCGATCTGAGCAGATAGTTAATTCATCTCTGTGTATGAGACTTGAACCCATGCTAGGAGGCTTACACTTCTGACCAACCATATTTGGTTAGGGTTACAAAAGTCCGCAAAACAGTGTAAACACAAAGATCACAGAGATGACGTCTTAACACAAGGGTAACATGCTATATAACTGATATATATATATATATATATATATATATATATCAGTATACACTCAGTCTGCAGGTTGTAAACAATGAATGCAGCATCATTGTGTCATTACGTCAGCATACTATGTAGGTACGTCTAAACTCAAAATTTGACTTTTTTCTTTTTGTTGAAAAAAAAAAAAACCATGAAATCGGAAAAACGCAAAACAGATGAACGTAAGTGGGGGAGCATCTGTACTTACAATTTTATGTGAGGTGCGCATAGGGGTGTGTGTGTGTGTGTGTGTGTGTGTGTGTGTGTGTGTGTGTGTGTGTGTGCGTGTGTGTGTGTATTTATATTTTATTTACATATTATGCATTATTTTTGAATGTTTAATTGTTATTATAAGCATTTATAGTGTTGAATATGTATTTATTGATATTATGTACACATGTACATGTATGTATATGTCAGTTGGGGGGGAGTCGATCCTACTTCACGGAATTCAGCAGTCTCGGGGTCTCAGTCCCCATTAATCACAGAAAGTAAGGGATCATTATGTATATATGTATGTATGTGTGTGTGTATATATAGATATACATAGGTCGAAGACACAATGAAGCTTGCGTCAATACTCCGTTTTTTTTTTTTTTTATATATATATATATATATATATATATATATAGCGAGAGAGAGAGAGAGAGAAAGAAAGAGTGAGAGGATGCCAGAGGAATGGAGGAGAAGTGTGATGGTGCCCATTTTTAAGAACAAGGGAGATGTGCAGAGTTGTGGCAACTACAGAGTGATAAAGTTGATGAGCCATACGATGAAGTTATGGGAAAGAATAGTGGAAGCTAGACTAAGGGCAGAGGTCAGCATTTGTGAACAACAGTTTCGTTTCATGCCAAGAAAGAGCACCACAGATGCAGTGTTTGCTTTGAGGATGTTAATAGAGAAGGTCAGAAGGAGCTGCGTTATGCCTTTGTGGATCTGGAGAAAGCATAAAACAGGGTACCGAGAGAGGAACTGTGGTATGGCATGAGGAAGTCTGGAGTGGCAGAGAAGTATGTTAGAATGGTGCAGGACATGTATGAGAGATGTAAGACAGTGGTGAGGTGTGCTGTCGGTGTGACAGAAGAGTTCAAGGTGGAGGTGGGACTGCATCAAGGGTCAGCTCTCAGCCCCTTCTTGTTTGCTATGGTGATGGACAGGCTGACAGACGAGGTTAGACAAGAATCTCCATGGACTATGATGTTTGCAGATGGCATTGTGATCTGTAGTGAGAGCAGAGAATAAGTGCAGGAAAATCTAGAGAGGTGGAAATATGCCCTGGAAGGGCAGCCTCAGTAAGTCAGAATACATGTGTGTGAACGAGAAGGACCCAAGAGGAACGGTGCGGTTTCATGGAGCAGAGATAAGGAAGGTGGAGGATTTTAAATACTTAGGCTCAACAATCCAGAGCAATGGAGATTGTGGGGAAAAAAGGTGAAGAAACGTGTGCAGGCAGGTTGGAATGTTTGGAGAAAAGTGTCTGTGTGATAGGAAGGTAACGGCAAGAATGAAAGGACAAGTGTACAAGATGGTGTTGAGACTAGGGAAAAGACAGGAGGCAGCGCTGGAGATAACGGAGATGAAAATGTTGAGATTCTCTTTGGGAGTAACGAGGATGGATAGGATCAGGAATGAGTACATCAGAGAGACAGCATATGTTAGAGGTTTGGGAGACAAAGTCAGAGAGTCTAGATTGAGATGGTTTGGACATGTACAGAAGAGGGATAGTGAGTATATTGGTAGTAGGATACTGAGATTGGAACTACCAGGCAGAAGGCCCAGAGGAAGACCGAAGAGACGACTCATGGATGTGGTGCAGGAAAACATGAAGGCAGTTGGTGTAAGAGAAGAAGATGCAGAGGATAGGGTGAGATGGAGGCAGATGATTCGCTGTGGCGACCCCTGAAGGGAACAGCCGAAAGGAAAAAAGGAGATATATATATGTGTGTGTGTGTGTGTGTGTGTGTATGTGTATGTGTGTATGTGTCTGTGTGAGAGTGTAACCTTACCTTACCCCACTGGGAAATCATTAGCATTTTCTCTCTGAGTAATTCCTATGATTGTGCAGAAATAAGCGAAATAAGCATATATTTGTTTTATTGTGATTTCCTATTTTAAAAGATTCTCACCTGTTCCGTGAGGTTTTTTTTTTTTTTTTTTTTTTTTTTTTTTGGGAGTGAAATGACTATCATGAGTTTACAATGGAATAAAATGCTTGTTTAGTTATTTGACATTATTTTTATTGTTGTTGTTGTGATCAGCTGAAGGAGCATGTGGTGGTACGTTAAGAGGAACAACAGGAACTATATCCAGTCCTCATTTCCCGTCAGAATATGAGAACAGTGCAGACTGCACATGGAGTATATTGGCTGAGCCCGGAGACACCATCGCATTGGTGTTCACAGACTTCGAGCTGGAGGACAGATATGACTTTCTGGAGATCAGCGGCACAGAAGCGCCATCAATATGGTGAGTAAACAGACCGTGACTTCCACCGGGAGCAGAACGGCTTTATCTGTCCTCGTCTGCTGCACGTGGCAGGCATTAAAAGGGACACGAGACCCCCAAATAATGAAGCTAGCTTGATCAGTGAAAAATTGCAAGCTTAATGGTGAGGCAAGTAAACGAGGCTAAATTAAAGTAAAAAGGGGCTAATTCTATTCGTTTAATAGCAGTGGGTTCCCCAGAGAGCCCCAGGGAGGTTTATTTCGAAGCTGTTGTGACTTTATTCAGTGTGTAAAGGAAACACGTTGCCATCTCAATTGATCCCGCTGATAGTTTTGCAATCACATCGCTCCGTTGCTGTTCACAGGAGTTATTTCTATTCCAGATGTTCGGTTCTTTGAGATTTACTACCATCGGCGTCCTTCTCTTTTACAGTTACCTGGTTTCTTTTTTCCCATCATGCTTCAGTCTGCCTTTTAACCTTCGCATTTCTTTTCTTTCCCCCTTTTGCCTAATGGCAGGCCAAGTTTGAGTGCCACCACACTGAGAGAATTCTGCAAGGCTACTATGGCTGAACTCCATTAACGTCACGCTTGGTGAATAAACATGTCCTCGCCCGTGATGGAGGGAGGCAGTCTGGAGGCAGTCTGGTTGACTTGGCAAACTCAATGAAGTGCTGTCACAGTTAATTTTTTTTTTCTTCTTTTGAAAATTTCTTTTGTATCTTTCCCTTTTTGTGCTCCATCACACCCGATCCTGACATCACGCATTCTTCCTGAAATAGTATTATTTCACTAGTTTGGAGATGAAATGAATTCTTTTATCCTATTTTTGCCCCCATTCGAATTGAATACACGTGGAAACTAATCCGTGCGGCTATTTGACAGCACTGATATGGTCTCTTAAAGCGATCGGTTCACAAAGAGGATCTGAAGCTCCTGCTTGCTTTGGTTAAAGTTTTCGCCATTGGGATATTGGGGCAGGTGGCAATGTGAGGATTGAGAATTCTACAGCATCATTTAATGGTCTCAGAGAGAGCGTCATTGAATTGGTTGAATGTGACTCGAATTAGATCTGCTCAAAGGCAGAGTCTGCAACATAGGCTGGGGGGGGTGGGGGGGGGGCAGGCTCTCGTGAGCATTGGTGTCAGATGTAAATCAGATTTGAGCAAAATCAATCTTGTGTCCTGCAGCCTCTCATGCTCTTCCTGTGAATGGCCCATCTGGAATGTGGCACTACCTCCAGAAATATAAATAAATAAAAACCTCTTTGCCTCTCAAACACTGCTGCAAAGCTACAGTTGCTCATTAAACAGAAATAAGTCAGGAGCGGACTTCATGTCCGTGTATTTCCTGTGGTGTCACCTGCTCGCGTTGATTTGTTTTCAGTCTAATTAAACTGTTTTGAGGGAGATCACCCTACAGTGATATTTGCTAAATGACATTTTATGGACGAGCAAAGAAATTAGCCTTGCCTCGGCTACGTTAGGTCGGAAACAAAGCTTGATTTAATGTCTGTGTGATAAAAGCTTAAATACAGATTCAGTTCTGAAGTGCTCCACCATCATACGGAATATTTTCAGCTTGGCCGTACATTGCTCCTCGAGTCTCTGGGAGGAAACGGAACTCGAGGAAACATTTCATTGTCTTTTATGTGGTTATAACTGCAAGACAAGGGCCGGCGTGTAATTGCTATGAAATGCTAATAATAAACTGTATATGCTTTTTAAATGAAAGAATTACTTTTAACCCTGAGTGACCTTGAAAGGTCAAACCCTGGATGAACAAAGTTTTTTTTTTGTTTCATGCTAATTCAGTTATACTTAATTAGTTATGCTTAATCCTAATGAGGGTTGCGGGGAGGCTGGCGTCCATCCCAGCCGATTCCGGGCAAGGGCAGAGTACACCCTCGACGGCTTGAACACATGGACGGCTTTGCAGCTACTCTTGTCGAAAGTCAGCAATGGTTCTTTAACATGAACCTCACACCATAGACGGTGAGAGACACGGCCGACCTTTGATAACCCAGTTCGCTGCACTGGGGGGATAGTGACAACCCGTTGAGAGTGGGGCTTGAACCTTTAACCTTTGGATCAATGATCCAGCACCTTTACCACCAGGCCACCACTGTCCAAGCAGTACCCATGTAGAGCCTATTTGCTGAAATATCTGTGCACCATGGTGGATGTACCCTGCGGTCTATGACTGGCATTCAACTTGGACCTAAACGTTTTTACAAAATTCGAAAATTGCAAATGTTGAAGGCTGGATGGTTGCACCCAAAAGCAATAGTATGGTTTGAAGTCAGACTACTGAGACTGTATTTTGCTTTTAAATTCTCTGTATATTTCTCAAGTATGGAAATGTGGAATGTAACTGTAACATGTGGGTATTAAAGGTGGGGTGGGCGCAATTACAGTCAAAACAATTGTATTCAGAGCTCAGAGCACAGGAATGCAGCATCAAAGAATACAGGTGCATTATAAAAATAATAATAATAATTATTCAGGTACATACCTGAAGACAGGAAACTTTGTCAAAGGGCATTAAAAAAAAAAAGACGTAGATACAGATTACTATAAAGTTGGATTGTTGTAAAGGATGTTGGGTGTTACTGCTGTAATCTTTATTGTAATCACTACAGCACTTCTACAAGGTCTAAATACAATCTATAGGGAGTCCAAGTGGGCCCATCCAGAGCAGCAGTGATACCGAGTCACTGAGCTGTAAATCAATGCAGAAGCTCGAATACTTCACTGTAAGCAGCCATTGTTTTGAGTCCTGGACTGCTCTGTGTCCTCTCCGGAACTCAGCCCCGTAATTAATTAATGTTTCAAAATCTTTGTGTCTCAACTATTTTTTTAAGTGCTGTGGCTTCAGAACCAGAGTAAATATTCATTCCTTTATTCATCAGTCGTCCTCTGTTTGAAAACATATGCCCAGAAGTGACTGTGGCTGCGTGACGAGAATCACCTGTGCTGAAACTGGTCACTTGCTAGAATAAGAAAACACTCTGACCGTGTGATATAGGAATTTTGTCATTATTTTATTTATTTATTTATTTTTAGCTCCATTGCTCTTCACTGTTGACGTTTTCCTTACCCCTGGTTCTCCGGAACAAATTCTTCCTGGTTACGGTTTATTTAAGATTTATTAAAGGCACAGGCCAGAACAGGAACTTTTTAAAAGCCGACAAAAAGGCAGAGGCAATAATGATGGAAGTTGATAGATGGCCGACCCGTTATTGCTTTTCGAACATAAAAATCTTACCCACAGCACTACAACTCTTGGGTTTCGAGCAGAACTTCTATGCTGCAGTTCACTTGCGGTGGACAAATGTGTAAAGCAACCCGTTTCATATTACACCGCAAAATGTGTCTGTTCCTTCCGTATTTCCGTTATTGTACACGCATATTATAATTTACTGGCATTCATTTAGCAGATTTTTCTCCTCCGAAGATGATTATATAGAATGAAACAGCCTCTCAATCCAAAGTACCATTTATACATCTTTTTTGTGCCAATAGTAATGTTTCTGGTATAAAATGGGTTTAAAATAGACCTTGCTGTCTGCCACATGTTTGCCATTTCATGACCATTAGTATTCATTTTATTGCAGTCCATAAATTTACATGAATTTTCTTCCTGGTTTCTCTTTTGTTTTTACCACGATCTGATGATTTTTTTTTTTATTCCCATTCTCACAGATTAAAAGTCAGAAACCTGCAATATTAGCTCTGCTTCCTATGTATAGTGGTACCTCTCCTTACGAAATTAATCTGATCTGTTCCAGAGCCTTTTTCTTAACCTGGATTTTTCGTAAATTGAACCGCATTTTACATGTAAAATGTGTGATTCATTCCAAGGCCCCCAATACTACCCGCTAAACCCTTTAAAAATTATAAAAGCATACCTTTTAAGGCCTCCTTCTGCTTCAATATCGTACCGATGGTAGACGGGTTTGGCCATATTCCTTTGCGATATCAATCAACCGCATGCCACGAGCCCGCTTCTTTCACTCGCACTGGGACTCATATGTGCGTGTCTGTGTGTGTGGTTGCGCTCATGCGTTGACCATGTCTTCTTAGCAGAGTTATAATCTCACAAAAATGTTTATGGAAGGTTAAAAGCCTGAGTCAAAAAACAATGAAACAACAGTAACTTTGTCCTTTACACGAAAAGCATTATGGGAGATGCAGATCCATAATAGCCAATGGGAGGGAGCTACGTCATCTAGCCAATTGGAGGCCAGTGGGGTGGGATGTTGGGAGGTAGTCAATAGGAGGGAGCTGCGTCATCCCTCCTAGCCAATGGGAGATAGTCAATGGGAAAGCAGCTCGTGCATTGTTTTAATGTTTGAATGGCATGTTTTAATGTTTGAATGGCACGTTTGAATGTCTAATTGGCACGTTTGGCTCATTTCGTAACGAGAACTTGTTTCGTATACAGAGACAGAAAATTTTGGAAAATGTTTTTCGTAACCTGGATTTTTCATTTGCTGGGACTGTCGTAAGGTAGTACCACTGTACCTCTATAATCTGAACATTAGCATGAGTCATGATTCAAGAATATGTATTTACTTTGAAAAAATCTAAAAAAAAAACCCAAAATGGTTGTTTTAACTGTGTTCTCTTTTGACCGTACAATGGGACAAATGCCCCAAGCCCATTTTTCCAACTATTTACCGAGCAGAGAAACAAATGAGCATCTTTTCACTGAGATTATTATGACTTCATCTCCTGAACATTATCATTATCGACAGCTGGCTTCATCCCGTCAGCATGTAGGTGTCCCCAAGTTAAAGACTTGACAGACTGATGTACTTGAATTCAGTGCTGCACAAAGCAATAGGAAGCTGGTGTAATGGCAGCTGGCATTCTACGCAAAGTTCAGGGTATGTTCTCTCCCCGCTTTGATATCCCCCCCCCCAAGAAGAGTTCTGATAGGCTTGCCTGAGTGCAGCTGGTTAAGGCTTGAGGTTTTGCTCGGGACCGAGATACTAAGATAACAGAACGAGTAGCAGGTAGGAGGTTTTTCAGGAGAGGGCTATAAATCTCAAGGGACAAACAATGACCATGTTTGGTGACATGAACTTACATATCCATATTAACCGTCTGCACATGGCTCAAACGTGACAAATTAGGCTAACTATTTGTTTATATTGGAAAATACAGTTTAAGTGGCAGTGGTGGCCTGGTGGTAAAGGGTTCTAGATCACTGATCCTAAGGTTGGGGGTTCGAGTCCCACTCTCCAAAAGGTTGTCACTGTCCCCCCACAGTGCAGCTAACTGGGTTATGAAAGGCAGGCCATGTGTCTCACTGTCTATGGTGAGAGGTTCATGTAAAAGAACCATTGCTGACTTTCGTAACAAGTAGCTGCAAAGCTGTCAGTGTGTTTCTGCCCCTTGCAAAAGGGTTGTATCAGGAAGGGCATCCGACGTAGAAATCTCTGCCAAATCAAACTGCGATGATTCGGTGTAGCGACCCCTGAGGGAAAAAAAAGGAAACAGCCAAAGGGAAAAGAAGAATATAGGAAAATAGAGTTAAACATTTCTTAACGTAATCTACAGGCAGATACACACCACCACATAAAAACCTGCATGACTAGTTTTTTAAAGTGAATATCAGTTCCTGCTATAGCCGCCGTACCAAACCACCCCCCCCCCCCCACACACACACACACACACACACACAATATGGTCACTTGTCAGTTCCCATGCATCACTTGGCTCTCCCGTCACACATCAGCTTCTAACCGGGGAAGCATAAACACTTGTACAATCTCAGTGTTAAATATATGTATGTGAATATACGGAGGGCGCTGAAAGTTCATAGCTTAGTGATGGTACAATATGGTTGCAATGGTTGCATTGTTTCAAACAGTAATATTTATTTTTGAAACCAAAATGAAGCATAACTGAGACTGAGCTACTGCTCATGCTGCATCACAGTGCATTGCAACACCCTTGAAGCAGAGCGTGGTCCACCTTCTTCCACATACTTGAGCCCACAGATGCCAACACTTGACTGGTGTCCATGTAATTCATTTGTATTTAGGCACCGTATTTTTAGTAATCTCTGCCCCAGTGCAGCTAACCGGGTTATCAAAGGTGGGCCATGTCTCTCACTGTCTACGGGGTGAGGCATGTAAAAGAACCATTGCTGACTTTCGTAAAGAGTAGCTGCAAAGCCGTCAGCGTGTTTCTGTCCCTTGCTAAAGGGTTGTGTTAGGAAGAGCGTCTCATTTGCTGTAGTGACCCCTGATAAAGAGAAAAAGCCAAAAGGAAATCTCTCATTTTTAATAATCTCTGATTTTCTTTCATTTACCAAAAAGGTGCCAGTAGATCATTGGTGTGCAACTCAAAGCCCGCAAGAGCTTTCAAAGAATATGCTTATCGTACATCTTTGAATCAACCATTACCATGAAACATCATCCTTCCACTAGGTGGTGGCAGCCTATTTCAGGTAAATACCTGGACGTCCATCGCTCAAATGATTGCATGCTAGGTTGTCGATGTTAAGCACTGTCAGAAAAAGCAAGCGAATAAAGGAAAAGAGGAAAAATACAGAAATTATTCATTTTGCCATTTGGATTTCATGATTTTCGTTGAGAATACATGTTTAGTGACTCTTTGGCCCTTGATTTCGTGACGTGGGCCTCAATGAAAATGAGTTTGACACCCCTGCAGTAGGTGGTGGTCTAGTGGTATAAGGCGACGGATCGCTGATCCAGAGGTTGGGGGTTCGAGTCCCACTCTGCACAAGGTTGTCACTGTCCCCCCCAGTGGAGCTAACTGGGTTATCAAAGGCTGGCCATGTCTCTCACTGTCTATGGTGTGAGGCATGTAAAAGAACCATTGCTGACTTTCGACAAGAGTAAGCTGCAAAGCCGTTAGCGTGTTTCCGCCCTGCGATGACCTGGCGAGCTGTCCAGGGTGTACTCTGCCCTGGCTTGGAGTCGGCTGGGATGGGCGTCAGCCTCCCCGCGACCCAAGTTAGGATTAAGCGGGTACAGAAAATGAACTGAACTGAACCCCTGCAGTAGATTGAAGGAAATGATGAAGCAAAAGAAAAAATAATAACATTTCTACTCCGTAACATTGGTTGGAATACAGGAAAGATTCACCCTCGTAATCGTGATGTTTAAAACTCCGCACGCTATCTCTGCCCATCGTAATCCAATACATAGATGTTGCTCTCAACACTTATCGCCAACATTCCGTAATGTAGGGATGAGCTTGATGAATATTGCAGCAGCCTCTAAATAAAATAAAGACTTTCCCGTCTTTGAAGACTTTACTGCTTTTTAGTTATTTATTAAAGTTCTTACTTAAGGATTTCCTCAAATTTACCATGTTTATCAAAGATGTATCTGGTGCTGCTGTGTCTCATCTGAATATTTTTTTGTATGAAATTAAAGTGTGTTCAGAAATAGCTGTGCTGAATTTACTCAACAATCATACATTGTCACGTTCTGCCACAATTTGGATCAAGACTGTATAATATGTAAAAGTATGCTGTGTGTACTGAATCGTGCTTTCTAAAAGCTTGCAATTGCCTGAAAATAAAAGATGAATACGGTTGCGGGTATCATTGGGATGCGTAACCAAACCATGGATTGAAGTAGAAAGTAAACTATGCATAAGAATGATTGGTTTTGAAAAAAAATCTTTCTTAAACCTTATAAATAAAGAGTACCGTCCTTCAGTGTCTCCGAGAAGCAAACTCGTCTTGCTCTTTCTTATCCTCTGCTTGCTCAGCACCGACAGCCCCTTTTACGCTCCACTGAGCTTCACTTTCCTGAAAAGAAATAGAGGGGACTCGAACAGCACCCTATGTTAATTGCAAGTCACAGCGGCTTAATACCAGAATTCAGTGTGTGCACACCAGCCAACTCTCTCTCTCTCTCTCTCTCTCTCTCTCTCTCTCTCTCTCTCTATCTCTCTCTCTCTCTCTCCCCCTCCTTGCACTAGTTCTCTTACAGAGGAAGCAGAAAGTGGGTCCCCAATTCATTAATTCATTTTCTGTAACCGCTTAATCCTAATTAGAGTCACGAGCAGGCTGGCGCCCATCTCAGCCCACTCCGGATGAGGTCAGAGTGCACCTTGAATAGCTCGTCAGGCCATCTCAGGGCAGAAACACGCTGACGCCTATGCAGCTACTGTGGTCAAAAGTCAGCAATGGTTCTTTTACATGAATCTCTCACCATAGACAGTGAGAGACATGGCCAGCCTTTGATAACCCTGTTCGCTGCACTGGGGGAGGTACCCCAATAACTGTGACTAATTTTTCCACACCTGAAGAGTTGAACAGTTTAATTTCAGTATTCCGGATAAAATTTAGCCGTTTCATTTTTCTTATTAGAATGGCATCTAATGAGCCTCAAAGAAAAGCCTACAGTACTTTAAAATGTCCACAATCCCGAGATGGCTGTAGTAGGAGCTAGTGTCTTCAAGTGCGGTAGTGCGATATAGGCCGTGGTGGCTCAGTAGCTATGTCGGAAATTATCATGTATACAGTGATACCTCTGCTCACGAACATAATTGGTTCCCAGAAAGTGTGTGTGAGGTGAAAAGTTCATCTTCCGAACATTTATTTCCCATAAGAAACCATTAAAATGAGAATAATCCGTTCCCAGGTCCCCATAAAACATAATTTTCTACTAAATAAGCCTTAAAACTACACAAAAATATACCTTATTTTATGTATAATAAATGTGCTATTGTATTGTAATTAAAGAAATAAACTGTACTGTATAATAAAGTCGTTTTATTTACCTTTGTGATGGTAGTTGACGGTTTGATGGAATGGAGTGGGAGGAGGAGGGAGGGAGGGACTTACTGTTTGGAAGGAGAGTTTGGAAACGCCTACTGTTTGGAAACACCCTTAGCCACACACGCACCCTTAATAGCTTCCTTGTTCTTAAGGATGGGAGCAATGGTAGACTTAGTGTACTGGTACTGGGACGCTGAGTCACACAAACGCACACCTCGTTCGTGTTTTTCAATGATCTCCGCCTGTGGTGGCGTCTTTTTCGGTCCCATAATAGCAAAAGTACACTCAATATGGTCCAAAATGTCTAGCAAACACAAACCACTTCCGCACTCAAAGAAAGGGGGTGACGAACTGTGACGCCGTGAGCGTGCGTCAGCTTCTCGTGGCCGCCACCGTGGCGCTGTTCGACCGCGTGGTTTGATTCGTCCGCCGAAAACTAGTTCGTCAGCAGAGACTATATGCTCGCAAATTTAATGTTCTTGAGGCGAAAAGTTCGTGAGCTTAAGCGTTCGTCAGCGGAGGTTTTACTGTATATTATGCAAATATTTTGCGTATATTCTTATCACAAATGTGTTCTGTTTCTCAGAGAAGCATCGAACAGTTGAATACGAGTACAGAATCATCTGCTTTTCAAAATACTGCTCTGTACAGAGCCATAGTGCTGGATTACTAGTAAATCTATCTTGGCATTATTATTATTATATGTTGATTTTTTTCAAAATCTAATTTTGCATTTTCTTTTTAAGATAAAAAGCCATGTGCATTTTAAGCTGATCACTTTGAAAACGTGTAATTAGTTCTCTGTTCCACTTTTCTTCTGTCCGCAGTAAAACTGCATTATTTTCACCTCCAGCATGACATCTGAATCGTCGTTTGAATTTGAAAATGTGTTTTGCTGTGCAGACAGGGGAAATGGACAGTATCGGAAACCGTGATGTATGGCTCGTGCTTGAGACGCCAAGACAAACATCTTGGGTAAAGTCAGTCAGTGCTGCTTTGATGTTTGCACATTTTATTTAAATTACTGTTTTGGTTTGGAGTAGATGTAGAACAGGGATCACCAACGTGGTGCCCGTGGGCACCAGGTAGCCCGCAAGGACAATATAAGTTGCCCGCGGACCTGTTCACTGCTATTTTTAGGACAGGCCCATTTTTAGGACAGCGCCACTCTCCATTGAGCTGCATATAATTTTTTTGAATATATTTTTAAATCAAGTCAATATCTTCACATAGATGAATATCATTAATTATTAATAATAACATCTAATTAAATCTAATTAAATGTAAATTGAGCAAATTTGTAATTTCAGAGGTGTGTATCGACCTAGTAGCCCTTCGCATTAATTGGTACCCATGAAGTAGCTCTCAGTTTCAAAAAGGTTGGTGACCCCTGATGTAGAACATACAAGACCAGTGTTTTCTAATTTACCTTTGTTAGTGCAGACATAGACAAAGTCAACATAAATTCAACAGATGAAAAGGGCACTTCCAGAAGCAGCATTTTATTTTGCTGGAGCTGTTGCTATGAGATTACATACTAAGCAGAAATGGATTCTGAATATATGCAGAATGGCGGAGAGACCCCTGCTTGAGTATGGAGAGTTTTAACATTTTTATATCAAAAGTAATCATCAGCTGAGGAAAATCTCAATAGTAACAGGATATTTCATTCCGATCAGACTTTTTACTTCAAGATATTTCATTCTGATTGAGCTGGAATTAATTATTAACAGATTTTTAAGCTCCATGTTAACAGACCTGACTGCTCAGGCTGCTGAAAAGAAGGTTGCGGGTTCAAGCTAAAGTCACACCAAGCTGCCAGAGAGTAGTTCTTCAGCAAGGGTCATAACCCTGTTTTGCTCTGTGGTACTATATTAATGCTGGTCCTGTAACCTGACCAAATGTATGTCTCAAGAATTAGACCTGAGTTTAGTTTCCAGATGCTTTAGATAGATAGATGAATAGATAGATATCCCTATTAATCCCAGGGTGAAATTTTCATTTTCCTACAGCATTTGCAACAAAACAGCTATACATATGTCTGTGTGTGTGCATGTGTGTGTGTGTGTGTGTGTGTGTGTGTGTCTGTGCATGTGTAATATACTGTGTGTGTGTGTATATATATATATATATATATAAGATGTCACGTGAATGTGAAGATGTCACGTGGGCAGTCATGACGTTGTGCATAACAGAGGAGGGGGAGGAGAATTTTGTGAATGTGCATGCTATGAATGAGAGTGAGGAAAGACTCGAAGTGAGGTCCCACAAGGCCAGTGCTTCTCAAATAGTGGGGTGCGCCCCCCTGGTGTGATGCCCTGGGGAACATGCTTTTTTGCCATACTGTACTAGAATTAAGTTTAATTGTGCATCCTCTACAGTAGATGGCAGTGGCACTCTCACAGTGTTCCCTATGGTGTAGGGAATGAATTGAAGTGCAGTAAACACTATTTATAGTCCCGCGCGTGTTTTTTTCTTCCTATAGGGGGCATCACAGAAAATAATTGAGAAGCACTGCACCAGGTGTTCTCGGAGTGCAGAGGAATGCATGCGGAAGAATACAAGGCTAAAAAAAAAAAAGCAGAGCACATAAATCAAAATTTTGCCCATTGGATGAGGCAGAGTTTTGATGGGATCGAAGCTCGTATCATGGAAAATTCATAATAAAAGACACTTGTAAATCAAGGTACCACTATATATATATATATATATATATATATATATATATATATATATATATATATATATATATATATATATATATATATATATATATATATGCAGGGGCAGTGGTGGTCTAGTGGTATAGGGCGCTGGATCGCTGATCCAAAGGTTGGGGGTTCGAGTCCCACTCTCCACAGGGCTGTCACTGTCCCCCCCAGTGCGGCTAACTGGGTTATCAAAGGCAGGCCATGTCTCTCACTGTCTATGGTGAGAGGCATGTAAAAGAACCATTGTTGACTTTCGTAAAGAGTAGGCTGCAAAGTCGTCAGCGTGTTTCTATCCCTTGCTAAAAGGGTTGTGACAGAAAGGGCATCCGACATAGAAACCTCTGCCAAATCAAACGTGCGAATCAGATGATTCGCTGTGGCGACTCCCGAGTAAAAGGGAAAAAGCCGTAACGAAGACAGACAGAACTTGATATATATATATATACAGTGATACCTCTGCTCACGAACATAATTGGTTCCCAGAAAGTGTGTGTAAGGTGAAAAGTTCGTCTTCCGAACATTTATTTCCCATAAGAAACCATTAAAATGAGAATAATCCGTTCCCAGGTCCCCATAAAACATACTTTTCGACTAAATAAGCCTTAAAACTACACAAAAATATACCTTATTTTATGTATAATAGATGTCTATTGTATTGTAATTAAAGAAATAAACTGTACTGTATAATAAAGTCGTTTTATTTACCTTTGTGATGGTAGTTGATGGCTTGATGGAATGGAGTGGGAGGAGGAGGGAGGGAGGGACTTACTGTTTGGAAGGAGAGTTTGGAAACACCTACTGTTTGGAAACACCCTTAGCCACACACGCACCCTCAATAGCTTCCTTGTTCTTAAGGATGGGAGCAATGGTAGACTTAGCGTACTGGTACTGGGACGCTGAGTCACACAAACGCACACCTCGTTCGTGTTTTTCAATGATCTCCGCCTGTGGTGGGTCTTTTTCGGTCCCATAATAGCAAAAGTACACTCAATATGGTCCAAAATGTCTAGCAAACACAAACCACGTCCGCACTCAAAGAAAGGGGGTGACGAACTGTGACGCCATGAGCATGCGTCAGCTTCTTGTGGCCGCCACCGTGGCGCTGTTCGACCGCGTGGTTTGATTCGTCCGCCAAAAACTAGTTCGTCAGCAGAGACTATATGCTCGTAAATTTAATGTTCTTGAGGCGAAAAGTTCGTGAGCTTAAGCGTTCGTCAGCGGAGGTTTTACTGTATATATATATATATATATATATATATATATATATATATATATATATATAAACTAAGAATACTTAGCATATGTAATATATATGTAATATAATTTTGTTTTCTGTATTGATTTGGATTTGCCTTGAAACTTGGTCTTAATCATGATCCTTGTCTCATTGAAAACTCGAGTGGCACTCCGAGTGCAAGGTCCTGCCATCTAGAACAAACGGATTATGGTAGCAGGTGCATTGATTGCCTGGAAAAATCCGCAGGTGCCATTACAACATGGCACAGTTATAATAAAATTCCTCCCTACTAGTGGGAATCTGGTGAACATCCATTCACGCATAATTTCAACTTTCTGACTTGAGTGGATTGATAATGATCCCATCCATGGATCACCCCCATATTGTATTGATTTGTTACTTGTACCGTACGCCACTTTTGAAAAGAATTTAATTAAAATCAATGCGTAACTTTTTACGTTATATTGCACACAAACAAACAGACAAACCCACAGAGGTGAAAACATAATCTCCGAGCAAAAGGCAGAAAGGAACAAGTCAGGAATGAAACCATGTAATTTAAGTCCAGGTTTGAACTGAAAAATCAGTTTATGATTTTCAGGCTTGGTTCTAACTCAGACTTGTTTTGTTCTTCTCAAACTTTGACATGGTTCCAACAGCTATGAGGTCTTCAAGTCGTCTGTTAGTTCTGGTGATAGACTGCAGAGTGGTGGTCTTAACTGCATTGTTCTATGACTTGGAGGTTTCCATTGTCGAAGCATGCTTCTGAAAATGTGATGGATAAGTTTATAAAGCTCAGTGTAGGTCAACTGCGGTGTTATTCCAGATTCTGAAAGCGTTAGTATCTGAAGCATAAAAAATGGGATTTTACTGGTGGGTTGCCATGAAAAGTTATGAATCTAACTGCAACATAACATTTTTTTTTTTTGTTTAAAAATTGACAAGTTAAGCATCAACCATGTTTCTGAAAGGGATACCCCAGAGCCTCATAGTCTTGCTGTCATTGTCTCAGCAGTGTGCAGAGCCCTCGCCATGAACCGCAGTCAAAGGCATGGAGAGAGCTCACATCACATAGTACAAAGTTTACACACCTTAAGCTTCACCAGAGGAGAACTTTTAATAGGCTCCCTGGTACATGTGAGGAAAAGAAAGAAATAAGAGGGAAAAAAGAGCTTTTTCTGGAAGATGATGCATCGGGAAAAGATCAAAGAGGTGTTGCAACTGAATCGTCCTTTGTGTTTTAGGAAACAAGATGTTCTGATTTTTCCCTTGTGAGAAGTCCAATGTTCAAATCATATTTTGTAAGCTGATTTAGTCACACTGCTTAATGGTGCTGTTCACACGGCATGGCGACTGAGGTCTCCTTTGACTACTGAACTATATAAACATTTATGAGGGATTATTCCAACAGGAATTGTGTTGACTTGCTGACACAAAAGTCGACGTGCATTGAGCTACAAAGTCAGTTCAGAAAATTACCCAACGAACATACCGGGCAGTCGTGGCCTGGTGGTATGCCTGGATCGCTGATCCTAGGGTTGGGGGGGTTTGAGTCCAACCCTCCACAAGGTTATCACTCACACCCCCCCCCCCCCAGTGTAGCTAACTGGGTTATCAAAGACCGGCCATGTCTCTCACTGTCTATGGTGAGAGGTTCATGTAAAAGAACCATTGCTGACTTTCGACAAAAGTAGCTGCATAGCCATCAGTGTGTGTCTGTTCCTTACTAAAGGATTGTGTCAGGAAGGCCGTCCGACCTAAAAACCTATGCCAAGTCGCGTATGTGACTCATTCATATGACTTCCATGAAGATGGAGGCAGATGATTCGTTGTGGCGACAGCTGAAAGGAAAAGAAGACGACGACCCAACGAACACACCGACGCTTGACCTTACGTCAGTCTCGTTTTTATGCCGGCTCAGTAGAACATGTACCAAATGAGAAACTGTATGTTTCTGAATTCTGAAGAATTAAAGTCAGCTGCAGAAATTACCCCAATATGAACACAAGTTTTTTGTAAACGTTCATGAATGTTGTCTTAAATTTCTTATCAAGTTAAATGTCTGTAAGATTTATTATTATTATTATTATCATTGTTATTATTATTATTATTATTATTATTATTATTATTATTATTATTATTATTATTATTATTATCATTGTTATTATTACCATTGTTATTATTATTATTATTGTTGTTATTGTTATTATCATTGTTATTACCATTGTTATTATTATTATTATTGTTGTTATTATTATCATTGTTATTATTATCGTTGTTATTATTATTATTATTATTATTATTATTATTATTATTGTTGTTGTAACGAGATCCTAAGCCATGAT
>CM045736.1:10318390-10423390 GCA_024760905.1 Plotosus lineatus | reverse complement strand
TGAAAAAGGTTTAATCAGTTAAGGACTGTTCATGCACTTCTTACAAATCCTCTCACCTGCTGTTAGGCTCACATTACAGACAGAAGCTCAGCCAGGGAGTCATGGACTTGATTTAAGCCTGACTTACTTTATGGTTTCGGGAACTGAACCTAGAAAGGTGTACTGTGGTGACATTGCCTTGCTCTAGCTCAGTGCTTCTCAAATAGTGGGGTGCACTCCCCTTGGGGGGGCACAGTGTGAAGCCGGGGGGGGGGGGGGTGGATCGCGTAACATGCTTTTCTGAAATAGTGTCTGAGAATGAAGTGTAATTGCACTTCCACTCCAGTAGATAGCAGTGGCACTCTCATTGTCGCGCTGTGGTGTTGTGGTTTTTTGCAAGAGCAAACGATATGAAGTGCAGTAAACAACCCCTCAAGAAACAAAACAGAAAGCTTTCTAACAGGAATGAAGAGAAAGGTGGAGACAGACGGAGATATTAAGACAAATAAATTGAACGAGTTTAAATAAGGATGTATTTTTTTTTATTATTTCAGGCACATTGGTGCACTTGAAATTTTTTATTAAAAACAATGTTAATGAAGTTTTTCCTTTTTTTGTAAGTTGAACTATATTTCTTTCTTTTTTGTTTTTAATGTTAGTAAATATACAATGTTATGCAGAGGTGTACTGATAACAACTTTATGGACAAATAGTACTATGTATAATCGCTCGCGGGGTGTGATTTTTTTTTTTCTTCCTAAAGGGGGCGCCACAGAAAATAATTGAGAAGCACTGCTCTAGCTCTACGGTTACGGTTACGGTTCTGACAATTCCTCAAACTCGGCTACATCACTCGGATTAATGATCGAATGGTCTTCTTTTAAACTGACGTTAAATTATAAGGGTCATAATATAAAATATTAGTCGCGTAATATCGGCCATCTTGATCCCGAGCAGGCATTTAGTAAATATAAGGGATAATGTACATCAAACTGGTAATTAGCGCTAAAAATAAAACCTGACAGTGATCACAACGAGGTGATGTGAAGCGGACCGGCTCACTGTCCATTCAACTGCTCGTTACCTGGCGACTTACGAAGGAAATCAATAATTTGACACCAAATATTGATTTAAAGATGATTTTACTGCTACCGCTAACGATGTGCTCCACAGCAGTGGTCTTTCATCATTAACGATGGTGTGTTCTACTGTTCGGCTCGAAAACAACCTGCGTCTCACAGAATCCCCAGTGCTGGTGCACCACGATAGTCTTCAGCAGATGCCTCCAAGATGTTTGTAGAGAAAACAAAGCAGTGCATCTTCTGTTTGTATTTCACTATAAAAGTCTGCGCTCATTTATGAACTCTCCACCTCGTTATTGCCGACTTGAGATTCGATACGCGATCGAGGAGTCAGGAGGACGCTGCTGTAACCCCAGAAAGTCCATTAATATGTGTTGACGTGGGCTTGGCTTAGGTGTGAAAGTGAATGAGCTGCTTCTTGATCTCCACCTGATAGCACTGGCCTTGAGCAGGTCGTGCAGTTCTGATAATTAAGTGTGTAATATATTCAAGATGATCCTCAGAATGATGAAAAACTTATTTATTTTTTTGTTGCGACCTTAAAAAGGTGTGTTTGCTCCTGCAAGAAATTAAGTTTAATCGAAATTATCAAAGGAAATGTTTTTGATTTTCAGGGTATTGTTTAAAAAAAAACGGTTTCAAAACGCTCCATTTGAAACAGTGGAGAAGGAAGGAGAAGAGCTCAGCGCCTGAAGCAGAGGCCCAGACACGACCTGCTGGGATTTTGGCCAGTAAATGAATCCGGTAGTGCCACAGACTGAACCCCGTAGTGCCACAGACTGAACCCAGTAGTGCCACAGACTGATGTAGAGTTTCAGGTGGAACACACTGAGGCTCGGGACAGTTCAACAACCTGATGGACGTGTGCTCTGATCTTTTCTTTCTCTTCCCAACTTTTCTTTTACTTCCTTTTACTCTGTTTCTCTCACTCATGCATTCACTTTGCTCACTCTCATTCTCTCTCTCTCTCTCTCTCTCTCTCTCTCTCTCTCTCTCTCTCACTTAATGAGTTCACTTTGCCCACCCTCGTTCTCTCTCTCTCTCTCTCTCTCTCGCTCTCATTCTCTCTCTCTTTCTGTCTCTCTCTCTCTTGCTCATTCTCTCTCTCATTCTCTCTCATTCTGTCTGTCTCTCTCTCTCTCTCATTCTCTCTCTTTCTCACTATCTCTCATTCTTGCTCTCTCATTTTCTCTGATTCTCTCTCTCTCTCATTCTCTTTCTCATTATCTCTCATTCTCTCTCTCTCTCTTTCTGTCTCTCTCTCTCACATTCTTGCTCTCTCGTTTTCTCTTATTCTCTCTCTCCCTCTCATTCTTTCTCTCTCATTCTCTCGCTCTCATTCTCTCACTCTCCCCCCTCTCTCATTCTCTCTCTCTCTCTCATTCTTGCTCTCTCATTTTCTGTCATTCTCTCTCTCTCTCTGTCTCTCTCATTCTCTCTCTTTCTCACTCTCTCATTCTTGCTCTCTCATTTTCTCTGATTCTCTCTCTCTCTCATTCTCTTTCTCATTATCTCTCATTCTCTCTCTCTCTCTCTCTCTCTGTCTCTCTCTCTCACATTCTTGCTCTCTAGTTTTCTCTTATTCTCTCTCTCCCTCTCATTCTTTCTCTCTCATTCTCTCGCTCTCATTCTCTCACTCTCCCCCCTCTCTCATTCTCTCTCTCTCTCTCATTCTTGCTCTCTCATTTTCTGTCATTCTCTCTCTCTCTCTCTCTCTCATTCTCTCTCTTTCTCACTATCTCTCATTCTTGCTCTCTCATTTTCTCTGATTCTCTCTCTCCCTCTCATTTTCTCTCTCATTATCTCTCTCTCTCTCTCTCTGTCTCTCTCTCTCTCTCTTTCTGTCTCTCTGTCTCACATTCTTGCTCTCTCGTTTTCTCTTATTGTCTCTCTCTCCCTCTCATTCTCTCTCTCATTCTCTCTCATTCTTGCTCTCTCATTCTCTCGCTCTCATTCTTGCTCTCTCATTTTCTGTCATTCTCTCTCTCTCTCTCTCTCTCTCTCTCTCTCTCTCTCTCTCTCTCTCTCTCTCTCTGTCTCTCTTATGGAAATAGCCTTGAGCCTCTGATCGCTCAATCCCTTGTCACCACAGAAAGAGTAGGCACTTCATCTATGAATGCAATCCAGCATTGCACACTGAGACACCTTCCTCCGGCCTAAAGGAGCCACGTTAATTCTGTAGACTGGTCTATTTGTTGTTTCATGCTGCTCTCTCTCTGTCTCTCTCTCTCTCTCGCTCTCTCTCTGTCTCTCTCTCTCTCTCGCTCTCTCTAAGGTCCCTGTGCCAGTCTCATAAACTACTTGGAAATTTGTTGTTTCTTTCTTTATGATTTTACGCTCTTGGCTCTTTTAGGAAAAGTCTCTGTTCTCGTACCCTGACATGTGGTGTGACATTTTTTGCATTTCCCAAATGAACTGTTTAACTTCGAAACAAACTGAATGGAAATGAGGAGCAAGTACAGTCAGGCGCACGTTGCTTCGTTCCTGTAGCGGTTGATTTTATCGCCCGATAGAGTGAAATTTCACGTTGATTAAAGCTAATGGCCCTGATCTTGTTATGACATGAAGAAAGAAATGTTTCGTGTGATTTTTTGTAAAACTGTGTACACAATTTTTTTCCACCTTGCTAAACACATTAAGCTGCTTTATCAACACCCCACCCCCGCCCCCCACACTATGCTGACTGTAAGGTGTAATTCTCAGAATGATAAATTTGTATTGCGTTGCTGAAGTGTCTCAGCTCATGTTCTGTGGTACGGGTCTGCCCCCCACCCCCACCCCCACCCCCTTCCTCCCCCGTCTCTTCTTGTGTACCATTTAATTTCCTCTCCTTTCATGCAGTGAGCCAAGGAGGACTGACGGCAGACATCTGTCCGGATCCAGGGATTCCAGAGAACGGGAAACGAATCGGCTCCAGCTTCCAGTAGGTGTCCCTCTACTCCCCTTATCTGCTGCACTTGCCCCATGTAATGGGAGTTTCATGGCACAGCTGTAATTAGAGGCAGCCCTGCTGTCTGACATTATGTAGTTTGATCCTCCGTCGTCACTGCCGATGACATAAAAGTCAAAGCCGCTCAGTAGGTCTCGAGCTCTGCTGGGAGATGATTCCTTTGTGGAGCTCAGGTCCGATCAGTGCCGCTCAAGTCACAGCAGGGCTCGGTAGTCCTAGATCTCGAGCCATTTTCATTTCCTCAGAAAGATAAAAAGGGCGCATGAGAATCACTTCTTACAATTTTGAAATATTGATGTCATCTTTCAGTTTAGTTTTTAAATTACAGATTACTTATAATTCATTTTATTTTAAGTAATTGTTGTTTTTTTAATTCAGTGTGAAGTTTAAATTTTGAGCACATTACTTCTGAACCTCATTCGTTATGATCTCATCTTCATTTTTAAAGTGGTAAAGCATTGACACTGCAGGCTGAGCAGTGTAACGTAACAAAAATTAAGCTGATTTTACCGCTCAAGCATATTTCACTGAACTAATCCTGGAGCGAATAAAGTTAACATGCCGAAAAACTCATGGAACTAAACACGTCTCCGTTATTTAATATAGTAAATTGGTATACAGCAATCCCTCGCTACTTCACAGTTCAGTTTCTGCGGCTTCAGTGCATCGTGGGTTTTTCAAAAATATTAATCGAAAAATGAAAAAAATAAGGAAATTAAGGAAGAATAGGGGAAAAGGCATTTAAAATTCCATAAAACTCGGCCAATTATGCACAAAACAAAACAAAACAAAAAAAAAACAACCCAAAACCCCCCAACAGAACTACTTGCATTTTTATGTGAGGTGCGCGTCTGTATGTGTGTGTATTTATATTTTATTTACATCTTATGCATTATTTTTGAATGTTTAATTGTTATTATAAGCATTTATAGTGTTGAATATGTATTTATTGGTATTATATACACATATACATGTACGTATATGTCAGTCAGGGGGGGTCGATCCTACTTTGCAGAAATCAGCGGTTGCAGGGGGTCTCAGTCCCCATTAACTGCGGAAAGTGAGCTATGTATCTGCTCACCAAGGTAGATGATGAGTGGCTGCAGTGTAGTTTGTTGGAGAATAGCTGTGGTTGTACCTGGTCACACAGGATTGGGGAAAGATGGCGGTAGAATAGGGTGGTGGTTGTCATGTTATTTTAATTTTTTTTTTTTTTTTTTTTTTTTGGGTGGGGGTGGCCGTTGCCCTGTGTGCAGGCTTTTGAGATTATACTCCACACGTCTGGTAGTTATGGGAGTGGAAAAGAATACGGCATTTTTTTATAAAGTCAAAAGAATATTTCTCTTATTTACAGTAATCTCATATTTGTATCAACTGAGTAAAACGATTATTTTTGATAAATCAGAATAATGTGAGAGAAGGAAAAATAGGGTTTGATAACTTTGAGATATATTTAATCATTTATTTATTTATGGTGGAGGCTACAGGAATGAAACTGCATGCACTATTGAGAGCAGAATAATAATCAGACCAAAGGAAAATGTTTATTGACAGTAGATGAAGGTCCAAGCGCTGCTGATCTGATTTATTTACACCTATTTTCATGACCGATAGTAATAAAACTTCAGTACTTTCTACGTGTCTCTTTCTGACCATTTTTGTTTGTTTGTTTGTTTGCTTGCTTTATTCCTGTATTTATTTATTTATTTTTGCATTGTTTCTCTCCAAAACCACTCTAGTGTTGGAGCCAGCATCCAGTTCTCTTGTGATGACAGCTATGTGCTGCAGGGATCAAAGAGCATCACTTGCCAGAGAGTGACAGAGACCCTGGCCGCCTGGAGTGACCACAGGCCGATCTGTCGAAGTGAGTGCGAATGCGGCCCTCAGCAGACACTTTCTGTAAAGATGCTGTCAGATCCTGTTAAGTGAGATGTGCAGTGCATACCAATGGGGAGCAAGAGAGGTAGAGAGAGCATTTTTTATCAGGGAGGTACAGAAGTATATACACTGTATGTATGCTATAAATGTACAGGTCGTGAAGGAAGGACAAAAAGCGCATGAACTCAGCTCGGTATTTATTATGGCAATTTGAAATAGTCATAATCAATGGCAGTAGCTGCGGATGGAAAACAGCAATGTAACATCAAGTGAGGAAAATTCTTAATAGTGTAAACAAACAGGACTTGGGAAAATGAATAAATATGGTTTAGTAATGCGCAAATGCTTTCAGTAAGTGTTTGTGGGGAGGCAAAGGGAACAAAAGGTAGAAATGGACAAAGTAATTAAACTAAAGACTGAGCAGCTGAAAGAATTAGAATAATTAACCAATAACAAGATGGAAACCCAAGTACAAAGGCTTGCTAAATATGTAAACAAAAGCAGTGGAATAAATATATAAGCGGAAAAAGTTCTCACCGTGCTGGGCGCCACATACTGAGGGAGGAAATTGGTGACAGTCATTTTGCTTATAATATTCTACAGTATATTATGGGACCGAAAAAGACCCCACCACAGGCGGAGATCATTGAAAAACACGAACGAGGTGTGCGTTTGTGTGACTCAGCGTCCCAGTACCAGTACGCTAAGTCTACCATTGCTCCCATCCTTAAGAACAAGGAAGCTATTAAGGGTGCGTGTGTGGCTAAGGGTGTTTCCAAACAGTAGGCGTTTCCAAACTCTCCTTCCAAACAGTAAGTCCCTCCCTCCCTCCTCCTCCCACTCCATTCCATCAAGCCATCAACTACCATCACAAAGGTAAATAAAACGACTTTATTATACAGTACAGTTTATTTCTTTAATTACAATACAATAGCACATTTATTATACATAAAATAAGGTATATTTTTGTGTAGTTTTAAGGCTTATTTAGTAGAAAATTATGTTTTATGGGGACCTGGGAACGGATTATTCTCATTTTAATAGTTTCTTATGGGAAAAAAATGTTCGGAAGACGAACTTTTCGCCTCACACACACTTTCTGGGAACCAATTATGTTCGTGAGCAGAGTTATCACTGTACATATATATATATATATAGGTATTGAGGTTGCCAAAAAGCTCCTCGGTGGTCGAGCTCCGGGGTTGGACGAGATCCGCCCGGAATACCTCAGGACTCTGGATGTTGTAGGACTGTCTTGGTTGACACGTCTCTGCAACATCGCGTGGTCATCGGGGGCTGTACCTCTGGATTGGCAAACTGGGGTGGTGGTCCCAATTTTTAAGAAGGGGGACCGGAGGGTGTGTTCCAATTATCGGGGAATTACACTCCTCAGCCTACCTGGTAAAGTCTATGCAGGGGTACTAGAGAGGAGGATCCGACCGATAGTCGAACCTCAGTTCAGGAGGAACAATGTGGTTTTCGCCCTGGCCGCAGCACTCTTGACCAACTCTATACGCTCGACAGGATTCTGGAGGGGCGATGGGAGTTTGCCCAATCTGTCCACATGTGCTTTGTGGATTTGGAGAAGGCTTTCGACCGTGTCCCTCGAAAGATCTTGTGGGGCGTGCTCCGAGAGTACGGCGTTCCGGATCCGTTGCTACGAGCTATTCGGTCGCTGTATCACCGAGCCAGAGTTTGGTCCGTATTGGTAACAGCAGCTCGGATTCGTTTCGGTGGGAGTTGGAGTCCGCCAAGGCTGTCCTTTGTCACCGATTCTGTTCATAATTTTTATGGACAGAATTTCTAGGCGCAGTCGAGGCGATGAGGGGTTCTGGTTCGGTGGCCATCGGATATCATCTCTGCTTTTTGCGGATGATGTTGTCCTTTTGGCTTCATCAAGTCGGGCCCTCCAGCTCTCATTGGAGCGATTCGCAGCTGAGTGCGAAGCAGCCGGGATGAAGATCAGTACCTCCAAGTCCGAGGCCATGGTTCTCAGTCGGACAATGGTGGAATGCACCTCTGGGTCGGGGATGAGGTCCTGCCCCAAGTGGAGGAGTTTAAGTATCTTGGGGTCTTGTTTGCAGTGAGGGAAGGATGGAGCGAGAGATCGACAGACGGATCGCTGCAGCCTCTGCTGTTAAGCGGTGCCTGTACCGGTCCGTCATCGTGGTGAAAAAGGAGCTGAGCCGCAAGGCGAAGCTCTCAATTTACCAGTCGATCTACGTTCCAACCCTCACCTATGGTCACGAGGTGTGGGTAATAATCGAAAGAACAAGATCATGGATACAAGCGGCTGAAATGAGCTTCCTTCGCCGGGTGCTCCCTTAGAGATAGGGTGAGAAGCTCCGCCATCCGGGAGAGCTCGGAGTAGATCCGCTGCTCCTCCGCATTGAGAGGGGCCAGTTGAGGTGGCTCGGGCATCTGGTTAGAATGCCCCTGGACGCCTCCCTGGTGTGGTGTTTCGGGCATGTCCAACCGGGAAGAGACCCGGGGTCGACCTAGAACACGCTGGAGGGACTATGTCTCTCGGCTTGTCTGGGACCGCCTCGGTGTCCCCCGGGAGAGTTGGAGGAAGTGGCTCGGGAGAGGGATGTCTGGACCTCTTTGCTAAGGTTGCTGCCCCCGCGACCCGACCCCGGACTAAGCGGAAGAAGATGAGATGAGATGAGATATATATATATATATATATATATATATATACATATATATATGTATATGAGAGAGCGAGAGAGAGAGAGAGTGGGAGACAGGGGTGTGTGTGTGTGTGTGTGTGTGTGTGTGTTAAAAAATTTTTAATAATGGTTTAATTAATAAATATGTTCATTAAAATGATTTAATATGTTAATAAAATGTTTAAATTGTTTAATAAATATATATTTTTTATTTTTAACATATATTTCATACAAAATCGATGTACTTTTATGATTTTTAAAGGGTTTATGGGGTTTATCCAGTCCAAATACTGGAACGAATTAGGCGTTTAACATGAAAAATGCTACCCCTACTTATAAAATCCCCTCAATACGTAAATGGCTCTGGAATGGATTAATTTTGTAAGTTGGGGGCCAACTGTGTGTGTGTATATATATATATATATATGTATATATATATATATATAAATATATATATATATATATATATATATATATATATATGATTTTCTGAGTAGATTCTTCCGTAGGAGAGTGCTCAATACTTTTGGTAGAGCAAATAACAAAAATAAAGGACAGGACAAAGACTTTCTATTGAAACTCCATTTATCACTACAGATCTGTTTCGAGGGGTGGTGAAACCATCCTCTCTCTTCAGGTGATTATAGAAGAATATTCTTCTATAATCACCTGAAGAGAGGATGGTTTCATCACCCCTCGAAACAGATCTGTAGTGATAAATGGAGTTTCAATAGAAAGTCTTTGTCCTGTCCTTTTATTTTTGTTTATATATATATATATATATATATATATATATATATATATATATATATATATGCATACATACATACACACACACACACACACACGCACACACACACACACACACACACGCACACACACCGTATTCGACGTAATAAGCACCCAGAGTGCTTTAAAAATTGGAGTGGGTGGGCGCTTATTACAATAGTTACCAGTGGAGTGGAACAATAAGTGCTTATTAGCATTGAGGTGGAAAACATGAATAATAACAATAAAAGAGTTTTACTGGTATTTGTGTTATTCATTTCGTGGTATCAACCAAATTACTTACATAAAAGCTGAAAATAAACAGAAAACAGCATAAATTAAAAATAAAAGACCCCTTACTTTTCTCTCCCTGTGCTGTTTTTTAAATATTTCCCCGGAAGTAAAATCGAGCCAATCAACACGAATGTTAACTTTAGCACATGGCACGTTGAACCAATCAACACGAACATAAACAAAAGCACATGACCAGGAACGTCTTTAAATTTATGAAGTTACTGAGCAGGAGAACCGGGTGAAAAATACTTGTCATCACTTTCTGATTGGGATCCATATCGGGCTCATCACTCCATTCATTCAGAGCATCCCATAGTTTTGCTGTAGCAGTTTCTAATGGTTCATTGTTTGTTGGACATTTACCAAGAGAACACAGCAAAATATTTTCCTGTTTTTTAAAGTACGGCGGAACAATCAAATGTGTTGTTACTGATGAACAATACAGACATTCCCCAGTGGCAGGGGGTCTCGAAATACTGTGTAAACTCACTTTTACAGGCAGTGAATGCCTCATTGTACGATTTTATGGTATTAGACGTAAAAGATTATTATTATAAAGATTGTATGTATATATATATATATATATATATATATATATATATATATGTGTGTGTGGGTGGCAGTGGTGGTCTAGTGGATAGGGCGCAGGATCGCTGATCCGAAGGTTGGGGGCTCGAGTCCCCACAAGGTTGTCACTGTTCCACCAGTGCAGCTAACTGAGTTATCAAACTCCGGCCATGTCTCTCACTGTCTATGGTGAGAGGTTCATGTAAAAGAACCATTGCTGACTTGCGTAAAAAAGAGTAGGCTGCAAAGCTGTCAGCATGTTTCTGTCCCTTGTTAAAGGGTTGTGACAGGAAGGGCATCCGACATAACCCATTCCAAATCAAATGTGCGAATCAGATGATTCGCTGTTGCGTCTCTCGAGAACGGGAAAACGCCGAAAAGAAAATAAGATGTATATATGTATGTATGTCTGTAAAATATGCAATTTATTTCACCTTCTTTAATACACTGCCTACAGAACAAAGGCACATAACACCAGAAATTGGCATTTTGGAATTATTTTATTAATTTAAATAAATTCAAAAAGATCAGTCACATGGAAAAAACTGAGGTCAACCTAACATTCATGAGATTAGAATCAGTCACTCTACATTAAGTGCCATTAACTAGAACATACTAAAGGTGGAGCTGATCTTATTTTAACCTGATATCTAGGTTGTGATCTTTTCTTTGCTATTGAAGTACAGAATGTCATCATGCCAAGATCTCAAGAGCTCGCTCAGACCCTGAGAGAATAAATACGTTGTGGCTGCCTGCAAGTTTGACAATGTAAAGTGAGATAGACTTCAAACAACCGCACATATTTGTCTGATTGTCGAATTTTATCCTGATCAACCGATGGTAGAAGTAGGCCGAATGGTACACCAAAATTGAAATGAAATACTTGCAGATAATTCCTGCAACTGTTGGCGTGAAAGTGAATGTACGTCAGTTATCAGAAATAGATCGGACAAATTTGATCTACAGAAGGGCACATACATGGAACAAGGTTGGAGACATGTATTAAAGATGAGTAGTTGGGCAGTGCATATGTAAACAGGAGAACTTCATACCAAATTAGAAAACATGGTGGAGGAAAGTTACGCTTTCTGGTCGCTTCGCTGCCTGAGGGACTGGGCAGCTTGTAGTCACTGACTCAACAAGGAATTCTGCATCGTATCAAAGAGTGCTGGAAGATAATATGAGACCATCTGTCTGAAATTTTACATATTAACCAGGAGGGGGACCTTTTAGCGTGGTAAACCAATGGAGAATTCTGCAAAATACCTACAAGAAGTAGAATATTTTTATTGTAAAGGATGTAATGCCTACTTTATCCGCAGAAGAATATTACATTCATTGATATGTGATATTGATATTGATATATGATAGTTGAATAAATGATTGTATTGGCTAATATTCTGTTAATGTGTTTCTACTCATGTGCATTTCTCAAATTCGGACAATTATTTGTACAACATTCCTAATAATCGCTCATTAAGAACAATACATGTTTCGCATTCCACTCCAAATAAAGACGATTTTTTCGAAATAAAATTTGAAAATCATCATTTTTATTCCTCAGCCATCATGCTGTTCGGGTATTATCATTGCCTGTATTGATGTCCCCAGTCCTGTTTGCTGTCCACATTTTTTCTTGGCCATTTCTCAAGAGTTGCTGCATGTCTTTCATTCTAATATTCTGCATGCGTGTTTCCTCTTCTGTAAAAGTGTGTGTCGGCCTGTCAGGTTCTCTGCTTGACCTTTGACTTTGTCAAAATTACCTTGATCTTTTTCTATTTCTCAAGAACTTCTAGGCAGCCAGCCGAGGTGGGGGTTTGTGCAATCTCTCACGGCTGGTTTTATTTTAAAATAAGGCCTTCTTAAAAACCTTTCCTACAACAAAACATATGTAACTTGTGTCTGTGGTTAGTTTCTGGTCAATTATTCATTCTTTGTTTTCCATCCATATTCAATATTTTCAAGGCATCCGTCGAACAAATTAATTAGGCATGATGTTTTGCTTTAATTATGCACTGTCATTTTGAGCACCTACCCACCGTGCCTCTCTTTGAATCTTGCAAATACATTAACCTGGACAGAAACCTCATTTAAATGCACAGGTTTAATTAAAGTTTTGCTTACTTTGGCAAAGGTGTCTGATGGTAAATTCATAAGCAGCGGTTTGAGGAAAGAGCTCGAATATAAGCTGTGGATAGAGAAACAGATTCGAGTCATGCGTTCTCATATTTTTCACGAGATATCTTAAAAGGTGATAAAGTTTTAATACACCATGCAGTAAAGGAATCCTTGGCTAGATTTAGCACAGAGGATTAAATATATGATGTATATCTGACCATTTTTACTAGTTGACCATTAATTGAAAAATAAAATTCTAATAGTTGACTAGCTGTCATTTTTATCGCGAAAGCAAAAAAAAAAAAAAAAAAAAGTTTCAAGGTTTGTCCAATTTATGTTTTCAACAAAATATGTTTCCAACTGCATTTGAATGATAAAAACAGATATACTGTAGTTAGGGAAAGAGGAACGCTTGGGTGCCACATCAGTAGAAATTATAGTAGGAAGGCGGCATGGACAGTCAAAACACACATGAGCCAGAGCTCTCAGATCTTCTTGTATAAAGCTGTGTTGTTATGATGAAATAACTGTGCATGCTGTTGGATGCAGGAGAATGAGCACACACTACACCTCGACCTGAGCATATTAGGCATGATCATATTTATTTTTATTTATTTACTTATTTTTTAAAGGTGTTCCCTGACATTATTTGCCTAGAAATATGTGTAGTGATGTAATCATGTTGAAAACTTTGAGAGATGAATAGGCATTTATTTCTTGCTTCTGATATGTCTGTTTTGCGATCTAATGTGCAGGAGGAGAGAAGGATTTTTTTTTTCCCTGTAAGCCAACTATTTATGTATTTATGTATTCATGAGTTTCCATTTTCTCTTATTTCTTTCATTCATTCATTTTCTGAACCGCTTAATCCCAATTAGGGTCACGGGGAGGCTGGCGCCCATCCCGGCCGACTCGGGGCGAGGGCAGAGTACACCCTGGACACTCTCCAGGCCATCGCAGGGTGGAAAAACACCTGTGGGCTATGCAGCAACTATTGATGAAAGTCAGCAAGACATGGCCGGCCCTTGATAACCCAGTTAGCTGCACTGGGGGGTGACAACCCGTTCACAGCGGGGCTTGAACCCCCATCCTTGGGTTCAGTGATATACCACCTTTTACCACCAGGCCACCACTGCCCCTCCTATTTCTCTCAAATATTTAAAATATTTGGAAGCCAATCAATACCATTCATAAATTTGCATTTGAATGGAAGACATTTTGTGGCGTCAGAGATGATATAAGTATTTTTTGTTGCAGTCTTGGATTCAGTATTCAATACTGTGCTCCTGTTTTTCTTCTGAACGGAAACTTTTGGTAAAATAAGTTTGTGATAAGTTTGCCTTCTATGACTATATTATGACATGATAAAGATATAATTCACAACTGATGCTTCAAAAAACAAAACAAAACAAAAAACACTTGCACCTGCTGAAACCTGGACTGTTCCCGCCCTAAAAGACAAAGAGGAATTTCCTGAAGAAGCGAATCAAACTGATTTTACTCCTCCGGATATTGATATTTATATTTTGGCATTTTGTGCAAATTTGGTAGATTTTCCCATGTAACCGCCTTCGAGATAATGCGCCACAGCTTTCCTGGGTTAAGTAGAAAGCTGTAGGTGGATGAAACGTAACATTAAACTCTTTAGCCTCTTTATTTAATAATTCGTCCTGAATTTCTGGTGATCTCAAGAGATTATGTCGACTTAATTATAGAGGAGGCTTTAGACCTGCAAATGAGGAATGAGCTTCTTCCCGATGCTCATTCAACATGCCGGCTGCCGCTTCATTCACAAACACTCTGCTTTTACTCTTCGGTTTTCAGAGACATGCGTAAGATCAAAACATAAGTTTGTATATATACAGGGAAAGAAAATATTTTTAAAATAGAAATTTTTTTAATTAGTGATTAAATTATTAATTTTTTAAAATAGATTGTTTTAAAAAAAAAAAGCATTATTTTATACAGCAGTGATATGTACAGTAATAATCATGAAATGACAATATTGCCTCATACAGCCTGTCCTTGATCTTTGATTTTTTATGTGCAGATTTATTTTCAGATGTTCACAATGTCCCCAAACCATCCAGTATCTCCGACTTTACCTTTTCACACTCCACATTTCCACAGCCCTGACGTTGTCCCACTGAGGATCAGACCGTAAAGATCCCAGGCTGTTCTTTTAAGTTGTCAAAGATAATCTGAGACTAAACACGAAGAGCAGTTAATACCTCTACAGAATACGAGGAGTATAAAATAAGTGTTAAAAATCAGCTTCAGTAAAGCACGTCAGTTCTCCATTTTGTCAGAACTTTTAAATTATAAACATCTGTTTTTATTGATATTTGTTCTTTAAACAATGTCACATTTATAGGCTGCTTCTTTGTATTGTGTTGTACTGGATTCACTTCGGCTAATATTTATCAGATTCATATATACAGTGGTATCTCGACTTATAAGTGTCCCTTATAACGAATTTTCCATGATACAAGCTTCGAGCCCACCAAAAGTCTGCCTCATCCAACCAGCAAATTTTTGACTTACAAGTTCTGATGAGGAAATGGCTTTCCCAGGCCTTTTAGCCTTCTATTGTTCCGCATGTATTCCTCCTCACCTTTTTGTAGTGCTTCCCAATTCTTTTCTGTGATGCCCCCTACAGGAAGAAAAAAATACCCCCACACACGCACGTGCCACACACCACCTGGTGTAGAGGATGCGCAATCACATTTAAGGCTGGTCCAGAATGTTTAAAAAAGCATGTTCACCAGGGTCATACGCACCAATTAGCCTCGTTAAAACAGTTTAAAAATCCAAAAAATTAAAAAGTAAAAAAAATTGCAGTGTAAGATATCTTAAGTGCTATTCTTAAATTCAGGTGTACTTACTGTATTATTTATAGACTTATTCTTTATTCTTTTTATTATTATTTATATTAATTACAGTATTATTAATGTTACCTTACATGTGTTATTATTGTGATAATGTTTATTGTTACATGTTTATCTTAAATATATTGCATCAAAAATACATGTTTATGTCAGGTTATGAGTTTGGGAGGGGGTTAGAATGGATTAATTGGTTTTCTCTTGTTTCCGACAAGAATTTTTGTTTCATCTAACCAACGTTTCCACTTACGATCTCACCCTCGGAACGTTTAAAATTTGTAATGTTAAAATTTAAACTTACCTTCAGGTAGAACTTTGCTCACGTTGTGTGTTATTGAGTATCAGAGCAAAATTAGACGTACATTTGCTCTCAGCCAGAGATGTTATTTCTATTTGTTCTTCTACAAATTTTCAATTTGATCCTGTCATAATTAATTCTTTTTCATTACAACAGCCAGAACATGTGGCTTGAATCTACGAGGTCCCAAAGGTGTGATCACCTCTCCGAACTATCCCGTCCAGTACGAGAACAACGCCCACTGCGTATGGGTCATCACAGCACTGGATCCTGAGAAGGTCAGTTTGTGTTCTTTTAGCTTTCTGTTTAAACTGTGCACAGAATTATCAGATTGGGACACGAATGGGAGAAACGGTTTCCTCACTGAAGACAACAGATATTGTTTTGGACATAATTCAAGAATTATGAGGCTATGGATCCAGGAGCCCATCTGCATACCCTTCAACCTGTATTGTATTGCAAAAATAAAAATCCCTTTTACCATTAGGTTTATATTATGCCTGCCACTTGCCCCCCCACCACCATCGTCCCTTGGGAGGAAAGAATGTTGTCAGTAAGCACATTATGAACCCAGTGCTTCACAGAGACCTGATGATTTAACATGTATCAAAATAATGTATTTCTGATGTAGAATTAGACTTACATAATTTGTGTATGTGCCCTGCAATAGATGCTGAAGTGATTTAATGTGAGTTGCGTTTATGCGTAAATTACCTTATGCAACTGCACCCACTCACCTTAAAATAAATGTTCTAATGTGGTGAGTTAGTGCTAAAGTGTTTCTTCCCCCCCTTTTAAAAAATTTAGTATATTTACATTTACACTAACACCTATGACTGTTGGCAGAAGACTTTATTCTGAGTGATTAGAGAAGTGCTTTTTGAAGGTATCAGTGAATATATTCTATTACTGGCTTATTGAGGCACATACTAAGTATATTATAAGTCAAAACTCAGTGGGTAGGGTTTTTCAAATTCATTTTATATAAAAAAAAATAAACCAAAGCAGCGCTAATACAATACTTCTTAAAGACACTCTGTGACTTGAGGGGATGTGATCTGAATGAAGTGTTCGGAAGCAGGGGGGTGCAGGTCCATTTTTGGCTTTGTGGCGTTAGTGTTTTTAAATTATATGCGAGCAGCTACAGGAAGCCAATGCAGTGAATGCAACAGTGCATTAGTTTGCGAGAACTTGGGACGCTTGGGGAAGAAAAAAAAAGCCAAGCCACTACATTCTTGATCAGTTGCAGAGGTTGGATAGTGCTCAAAAAAATAAAAAAAAACCTGAACCAACACAAAACAAAAAAACAACCCAAAATCTCCCTTCAAAACTAGTTACATTGTTGCATCTGTGTGTGCATGCACATCTGCGTGTATTGTCTTCTCATGCAGTACCATCTGCATGTGTGTATTTATATTTTATTTACAACTTATGCATTATTTTTGAAAGTTTAATTGGTTTTATAAGCATTTATATCTTTGAATATGTATTTATTGATATTACATGCACATATACATGTACGTATACGTAAGTCGGGGGGGGGGGGGTGATCCTACTTCGCTGATTTCGATGGTTGCGTGGGGATCACGGTCCCAATTAACCGCCTCAAGTGAGGGATCCCTTTGTGTGTGTGTGTATATATATATATATATATATATATATATATATATATATATATGTATATGAAGGGAACAGCCGAAAGGAAAAGAAGATATATACATACATACATACACACACACACACAGAGTCAGTTGTAGCATTTTTCCTGCTGCTTACCCCCTAAAAAGTAGAAGAGAATGTTGCCTTTATAGATTCAGTACTGTCTCCAGTATGATACAGGGGCATCACAGCCATTTTGACAGCCAGCATCTGATGATAAACCGTACCGATTCAGCTTATGTCTGTTTCACTATGGCACATAGCTCTCTAACCACTCGATCAAGGTTTGACATTCACTGTGTGAGGAAATAGACATCTGTGAGCACTGCAGATTGACTTCATGCAATGTTGTGCTCTTGAAAATGGTTCTTTCTCCATAGTGATATTTGTGGTTAAATTATCAATTCAAGTTAAGTAAGTAGATAAAAATGTTTCATTCTCCTCATAGCTGTGGCTTCTTTGCTATAATTCTGCATCATGTAGCACATTTCCCCAGAACAACAAGCACATTTAGTTAAGTAATGCTTATTAGGCACTGTTATGATAATTGAGTAATGGCTAATCAAGTTTAAGTGACACTTAAATTTGTGAAGTGCATTCTGGGCATCTACTACTTAAACCACTTAAGCAATTATAAAGTGTTCCTGAACGGATGTGTGTCATAAAAGTACATCATAAATAATGGTTAAATAGTACAAAGAGAATATGTTAATGAGTCGTTTTGAAAATAAGAAGTAAAAATAAATATATAAATAAAATGAAGAGAGCAGAAAAGGCATAAAAACTGTGAACTGGCTTTTACAGCCTGGAGTCCTGACAAGCATGCAAACAGCCATTACACTACAATCCAATATGATGTCATATTTTCCAATATGAAATAGTAAAAAATAATAAATAGACTTTTGCTGATACATAAAATATGCAAATAATTATTGTAGGCATTAAGTAGTTAAGCAGCACTGTGCTGGTTCAACTTACAGAATGATTACATCATATTTACTATGCTTACAAGTTTAAGACTTATTTGAATACATTCATTATCTAGCAATCCTTTATCTGTCTACACTTATACACAAATAGGGGACCCTAGAGTAGCCAGTTGATCGAATGCATGTTTTTGGACTGTGAGAGTAAACAGGGCAAAGGAGATTTGAACCACAGACCTTATTGCTGTAAGGGAGCAGTGCTCATGAGATTCTTAGTAATAATGAAAACAATTACCGTATTTGACGTAATAAGTCCCCCCCCCCATATACATATATACCGTACACACATACATATACATATATACCGTATTCAACGTAATACGTGCCCTGCTCCAATCCCCCCTCCCAGTGTTTTCGATCTTACGTCTAATAACCACCCATGTGTACTGGGAGCAGAATCGTGGATCAAACTTACCAATTTTATTCGGTCAGTCTCTGTAACAGTAAAATGAGGCGTTTACTGCCTGTAAAAGTGAGTTTACACAGTATTTCAAGACACCCTGCCACTGGGGAATGTCTGTAATGTTAATCAGTAACAACACATTTGATCGTTCCACCGTGCTTTAAAAACAGGAAAATATTTTGCTGTGTTCTCTTGGTAAATGTCCGACAACCGATGAACCATTAGAAACTGCTACAGCAAAACTATGGGATGCTCTGAATGAATGGAGCGATGAGCCAGATATGGACCTATCAGAAAGTGATGACGAGTATTTTTCACCCGATTCTCCTGCTCAGTAACTTCATAAATTTAAAGATGTTCCTGGTCATGTGGTTCTGTTTATGTTCATGTTGATTGGTTCAAGGTGCGATGTGCTAAAGTTGACATTCGTGTTGATTGGCTCGATTTTATGTCTGGAAAATGTTTAAAGGAACAGCACCGGGAGGGAAAATTGAAGGGTCTTTTTTAAATGTATGCTGTTTTCTGTTTATTTTCAGCTTTCATATAAGTAGTTTGGTTGATACCTCAAAATACATAATACAAATACCAGTAAAACTCTTTTATTGTTCTGTTATTATTCATGTTTTCCACCTCAATGGTAATAAACACTTATCGTTCCACTCCGCTGGTAACATTTTAATAAGCGGCCACCCACTCCAATTTTGTAAGCGCCCTGGGTGCTTAACACATTGAATACGGTATGTTCATTGTTGGTACTGTTAATTGTTAATATATGAATTTCGTAATGCTAGATTTCTGGTTGAAAGACATTATTATTATTATTATTATTATTATTATAGTCAGTGTTAGTTGTGGTGGTGGGAGTATTAGTACAAGTATCAAATGTGAGTTTTAATCATATATAAGAAATATGCACTGAACACTATGGGCAGGTTAACACGTGTGTAAGGTAAGGTAAAGTTTGTTGGGCTTTTTACACCTGAGCCTAGAGCCTCATCAGGCCGGTGCTTATCCCTGGTTTTCACAGTGTGAAGCTACCAGGAGGTCAACTCCGCCTGGAAGGGACGCTAGTCCATCGCAGGTTACCTTCCCAGTATATTTAACTGGTACCCTGTTAAACCTGGGGTGTGTATGTAGGACCCAGAGATGCGGGAGACCAAAAGAAGATTCAAACGATGTATTAAACACTAGGGATAGTAAATTATGGGAATACTAAGTCAAGGGAACTGGTCGAGCACGAAGCAAGAACCGAGTCAAAGAGAAAGCCAAGGAGCAGAATCACAGGAAAACAATCTTCTGACATCGGAGGGAAGCGCGCTGCTCCCATTTATGGCCAATCTTCTGACATCGGAGGAAAGCGCACCACTCCCATTTATAGCTGGCTGCTGCTGATTGCAGATAGGGACCAGGTGCGCTCTGCTTGAAACTCGCCTACTGGCAACCACCACGCTTCTTGCCAGCGCCTGAAATGAATTAAAGAAGAGTTAATTCCACCAGCCAGCACAGACCATAACAGTACCCCCCCCCCCCCCTTAAGGGGCGCCACCTGGCACCTGACCAGGCTTGTCCGGGAACTGGCGATATAATTGAATAGAATGGAGGGGACTTTCTACCACGGCTTAATTAGGGAAGCATGAAATACTGGGTGTATCTTGAGTGAGGGTGGGAGTCGCAGTCGGTGTCAGGGCTCGGTGGCGATCGGCAATCTTCTGGTTTTGGGCCACTGTTCGTTCCAGGGCAGCCCGTGCTTCTTTCTAGACCCGGCGTGCTTTGTGAAACTGTGCCTGGACCGATGGGACAGCCACCTCGAGCTCCTGGCTGAGAAACTGGGGGGGCTGGAACCCATTAATCACCATGAAGGTGGACATTCCGGTGGCAGTGCAGATCAGAGAATTGTGTGCGTATTCGACCCATGGGACGTGTGTGGCCCAGGAGGCCGGGAGGCGGGATGCGACGCAGCGCAGGGAGAATCTGAGGCTTTGATTCGCACGTTCCGCCTGCCCATTTGACTGAGGGTGGTAGCTAGAGATCAAGCTGCAAGAGACTCCCAAGGTGTCGCAGAACGCCTTCCAAACTCCTGGATGCAAACTGGGGGTCTCGGTCTGAAACGACCTCCTGGGGGATGCATGTTGGATTAGGAGACCAGCTGTTTCCATTGCCGAGGGGAGTTTGGGTAGCGCAACGAAATGGACCGCTTTGGAGAACCGATCCACTATCGTCAGGATAACAGTGTTGCCCTCAGACGGGGGTAAACCTGTGACAAAATCCACCGCAATGTGCGACCAGGGGCGATGGGGAACAGGTAAGGGTTGGAGGAGACCCGTGGGTGCACGATGGGAGGGCTTGCTCCGGGCACAGATGGCGCAAGCTCCCACAAACTCCCTGGTGTCAGCTGCCATCGTTGGCCACCAGAAGCATTGTCGGAGCAGGAAGAGAGTTCGGTAGGCTCCGGGGTGGCAGGTTAACTTTTAGGAGTGAGCCCACTGGAGTGCTGGGGTTCTGGCCGGCGGGGGAACATATAGTCGACCTTGGGGGCACCCGACGGGCTCCGGTTCCCCCTGGTTCGTGTCCCGAACTTGTCATTCTACCTCCCATTGGGCTGCTCCGAGTATACAGGAGGAGGGCAGGATGGTCTTGTCTTGTCCATGGTAGTGTCTTCACCCGAGGAGAACTGCCTGAAGAGAGCATCTGGCTTTGTATTCTGGGAGCCAGGTGTGTATGTCAGTGTGAAGTTGAACCTCCCCAAGTAGAGTGACCATCGTGCCTGACGGGAGTTCAACCTCTTGGCTGTACGGAGGTAGGATAAGTTTTTATAGTCAGTCTAGACCACAAAGGGGTGGGCTGCCCCTTCCAGCCAGTGCCTCTACTCCTGGAGCGCAAGACCACCGCCAACAGCTCGCGATTCCCAACATCGTAATTCTGTTCCGCCAGGGACAAGCGACGGGAGAAGAAGGTGCATGGGTGGAGCTTCTGGTCTGTGGGAGACCGTGAGGTGAGGACCGCCCCCCACCCCTGAGTCCGAGGCGTCGACTTCCACCACAAAGTGCAGCGAGGGGTCCGGGTAGATCAGTACGGGTGCTTAGACGAATTTCGCCTTCAGCCTGTCAAACGCCGCCAGGGCACTTGGGGACCACTGGAACAGGGTCTTGGGTGATGTCAACTGTGTGAGGGGGGGCTGCTAGGCGGCTGTAGTCTCGCACGAACAAGGCGATAGAACTTCGCGAACCCCAGGAACCTCTGCAGCTGTTTCCACATCCCCGGAGTCGGCCACTCTGCCACTGCCTTCACCTTCGCCGGATCGGGTCCTATCGGCCCCTTTTCCACGTTGAAAGCCCAGGAAGGAGACTGAGGGGACATGAAACTCGCATTTTTCTGCCTTAACGAACAATCTGTTCTCCAGGAGCCTCTTCAGTACCATTCTCACGTGGCGGAGATGTTCGTCTTGGTCTCTAGAGAAGATCAGAATGTCATCCAGGTATATGAATACAAAGCGGTTCAGCATGTCCCTAAGCACATTGTTGACCAGAGCTTGGAAAACCACCGGGGCATTGGTTAGTCCGAATGGCATGACCAGTTATTCGAAGTGCCCCAGGGGCGTGTTGAATGCCGTCTTCCACTCGTTCCCCTCCCGAATTTGGACTAAGTGATATGCATTTCTCAGGTCCAGCTTGGAAAAAACGGTAGCATCGTGGAGAGGGGTGAAGGCTGAATTGATCAGGGGAGAGGGTGCTTGTTTTTTATGGTGATCTGGTTCAGGCCCGTGTAATCGATGCAAGGTCTCAGGGTCTTGTCTTTCTTTTCGACGAAGAAGAATCCCACACCTTCCAGGGAAGATGAGGGCCGAATGAGGCCTGCAGCCAGCGACTCGTTAATGTATGCCTCCATTGCATCTTTCTCCGGCTTAAGAGAGGTTGTATAGTCGCTGGGAAGGGATGGTGGAACCTGGGAGTAGGTCAATGGCGCAGTCGTATGGTCGATGAGGAGGTAAGGAGCGAGCCCAGTCTTTGCTGAAAACCTCTTGCAGGTCGTGATATTCTTTGGGCACACCAGCTAAGTCCAGATCCTCCAGGTCGACCGGGGTTCCTGAGGCTTGGGAGTGTACGGATGCCATTAGGCAGTGTTGCAGACAGAAGTCACTCCAGCTGGGTATGGTGAGGGTGCGCCAGTCAATGTGGGGATTGTGGGTCTGCAACCATGGCCACCCCAACACTAAGGGAGAGAGAGGCAGGGAGAACAAACAGTTCCAAATATTCCTGGTGGTTACCGGACAAACTGAGCTTAACTGGCTTGGTTTTGTGCGTGATGCAAGCGATGAGTCGGCCATCTATGGCCACTACCTCCTTGGGGGTCTCGAGTTCATACATGGGTAGGTCATGGAGCTCAACCATCCCCGGATCAATAAAGTTAGCGTCAGCGCCTGAGTCAATAAATACGTCTACAGGATGAGAGTGTTGCGCGGAGTGTAGTGTACCTTGAACTTGCAGGCGCTTTCCGGGTGCCATGGAGGATTCTCTCGTTGCTGTCGGGCTCTGCCGCGCGGGGCACTGGGCAAGGTAATGGCCCTTCTCAGCGCAGTAGATGCAGAGGCGGTTGGCCAGCCGCCGGTGCCTCTCTGCAGCCGCCAGTCTGGTGCGGTTCACCTGCATGGGTTCTTGGCCATCATCCTCCTTCAGAGGGGGAAATGGCGAGTGAGTTCGAGGTGGGGCCCCCTTCCGGGATCTATCCCTCTCTCTCATCTAGTTGTCCAGTCTGGTAGACAAGGCGATTAATTCCTCCAGAGTAGTCGTCTCGTCTCAGGCCGCGAGCTCGTCTTTCAGCCATTCGTTGAGCCCCTGCAGGAAAGCCCCCTGAAGCGCGGGGTCGTTCCAGCCACTTTTAATGGCGAGAATCCAGAATCAGATGGCGTACTCCGCCACTGACTGTGAGCCTTGCCGAATACGTAGGAGCTGGGAGCTCGCCTCCTCCCCTTTCGCTGGACGATCGAAAACCTTCTTCATTTCTCGCATGAACTGATCTACCTGGGAGCATAATTCCGGGGTATGGGTAGCGACCACTAGCGCCCAGGACGAGGCTTACTCCATGAGTAGGCTCATGATGAAGGCGGTTTTAGCTTGATCAGTGGCATATGTGAGCGGCTGCTGACTGAAGACGAGCGAGTACTGGTGAAGGAATTGTGTGCAGAAGCCGATCGCATCCGAATACCTGGCTGGCGCGGGGATGAGAGGTTCTCGGTGCGTGGGGAGTATCACTGGCGCTGGCGCTGCTGCCAAAGCGGAAAATGAAGGGTGAGGGGATGGGGTTGCGGGGTTGTGGCAGCGAGGTGAGTGGCGACAGCGTCCATCCTTCTGCCGAGCTGCGCCACGCTGGTGGTTATGTGCTGGAGATCCATCATCTGATGCAAGGTGTTGACGTGTTGTCCATGTTTCAGGTCAGAAGATTCTGTTAAACCTGGGGTGAGATGCAGACCCAGAGATGCAGGAGACCAAAAGAAGGTTCAAACAATTTATTAAACACTAGGGATAGTAAATTATGGGAATACTAAGTCAAGGGAACTGGTCGAGCACGAAGCAAGAACCAGGGGTCAAAGAGAAAGCCGAGGAGCAGAATCACGGGGAAACAATCTTCTGACATCGGAGGGAAGTGCGCCGCTCCCATTTATAGCTGGCAGCGATCCGTCTGTCGATCTCTCGCTCCATCCTTCCCTCACTCGTAAACAAGACCCCAAGATACTTAAACTCCTCCACTTGGGGCAGGACCTCATTCCCGACCCGGAGGGTGCATTCCATCATTGTCCGACTGAGAACCATGGCCTAGGACTTGGAGGTACTGATCTTCATCCCGGCTGCTTCGCACTCAGCTGCGAATCGCTCCAATGAGAGCTGGAGGGCCCGACTTGATGAAGCCAAAAGGACAACATCATCCGCAAAAAGCAGAGACGATATCCGATGGACACCAAACCAGAACCCCTCATCACCTTGACTGCGCCTAGAAATTCTGTCCATAAAAATTATGAACAGAATCGGTGACAAAGGACAGCCTTGGCGGACTCCAACTCCCACTGGAAACGAATCCGACCTGCTGTTACCAATACGGACCAAACTCTGGCTCCGGTGATACAGCGACCGAATAGCTCGTAGCAACGGATCCGAACGCCCGTATTCTCGAGCACGCCCCACAAGATCTTTCGAGGGACACGGTCGAAAGCCTTCTCCAAATCCACAAAGCACATGTGGACAGATTGGGCAAACTCCCATGCCCCCTCCAGAATCCTGTGGAGCGTATAGAGTTGGTCAAGAGTGCTGCGGCCAGGACGAAAATCACATTGTTCCTCCTGAATCCGAGGTTCGACTATCGGTCGGATCCTCCTCTCTAGTACCCCTACATAGACTTTCCCAGGTAGGCTGAGGAGTGTAATTCCCCGATAATTGGAACACACCCTCCGGTCCCCCTTCTTAAAAATTGGTCCCCCGCCTCCTCCGGAACGTGGTTGTAGCTCTGCCGGAGGTGGGAGTTAAAGGCCTCTCGGACAGGGGGCTCCGCCAAACGTTCCCAGCAGACCCTGATTACACGCTTGGACCTTCCAGGTCTGGAAGGCAACCTCCCACACCACCAAAGCCAACTCACCACCAGGTAGTGATCGGTAGACAGCTCAGCTCCTCTCTTCACCCGAGTGTCCAGAACATATGGTCGCAAGTCCGATGACACAACTACAAAGTCAATCATCGAACTGCGACCTAGGGTGTCCTGGTGCCAAGTGCACTTATGGACACCCTTATGTTCGAACATGGTGTTCGTGATAGACAAACTATGACGAGCACAGAAGTCCAACAACGACACACCATTCGGATTCAGACTGGAGAGGCCGTACCTACCGATCACACCCTTCCAGGTCACACTATCGTTGCCCACATGGGCGTTGAAGTCTCCCAAGACAACGAAGCGAGTCTCCCGAGGGAGCGTTCTCCAACACCCCCAAAGACTCCAAAAGGGTGGGTACTCTGAACTGTCATTTGGTGCATAAGCACAAATAACAGTCAGGACCCGTCCCCCCACCCGAAGACGGAGGGAAGCTACCCTTTCGTCAACCGGGGAGAACCCCAACATTTGGGCACCGAGACGGGGGGCAACAAGAATACCCACACCGGCTCGCCGCCTCTCCCCATGAGCAACTCCAGAATAGAAGAAGGTCCAGCCTCTTTCGAAATGGATGGTTCCAGAGCCCAAGCTATGCATTGAGGTGAGCCCGACTATATCTAGTCGGTATCTCTCCACCTCACGCACCAAATCAGGCTCCTTTCCCGCCAGAGAGGTGACATTCCATGTCCCGAAGGTCAGAGTAAGTAGCCGAGGATCAGTCCGACAGAACCCATGCCTTTGGCTGCCACCCAACTCACACTGCACCCGACCCCTAAAACTCCTCCCACGGGTGGTGGGTCCATGGGAGGGCGGACCCATGTCTCTTTTTCGGGCTGGGCCCGGCCAGGCTCCATGGGCATAAGCCCGACCACCAGGCGCTCGCCTTCGAGCCCCTCCCCTGGGCCTGACTCCAGGAGGGAACCCCGGTGACCCGCGTCCGGGCAAGGGAGACTGATTCCTATGTTGTCTCGTGTCTTAGGGGTTTGTTTTGAATCGCACTTTGTCTGGACCTTCACCCTGGACCTGTTTGCCTTGGGTGACCCTACCAGGGGCATTTGCCCCCGACAACATAGCTCCTAGGATCATTAGGTCACGCAAACCCCTCCACCACGATAAGGTGGCGATTCAAGGAGGGGATAAGGTGGCGATTCAAGGAGGGGATAATTCAAGCAAATAAAAATGTGGTGACATGAAAAGTGGTGAGCGATCATGGTGATCGTTTTCTCGAGATAGTGTGTATTGAAATATAGAGGCGTGCTAGACAGATCATGTATATAAGGAGTTTGGATTTTGAGGTTTAAAAAAATGCATATTAAATATATTAAAGACGAAGCAGTGGGCGATTATACTCAGAACGCCAACAGAGACGCATCAGATCAAGCTACCAGAGCAGAACGTATTGACGTAGCCTATATACCGTCATGTCATAAACAATTAATCGTATTCGATCCTTCATGTGTGGGATTCTTATTGGGTTAAATTTGTCAGGGAATTGATATCAGGGTGGGGTTAAGTGCCTCAGTGGTTAATTCCCCCATTTCACAGGAGCACAGCAGACTTATGGAAGCAAAAATGTTGTCATCCGCAAACGTTCCGGAATTATTCCCTATGTTCAAAAGCATGTTCACGGAAAAAAATTCCGTGAGTGTTCCGTGGGGTCACTTTGGCGTACTTTGCCGTACCTGTTCCGCACATGCTGTGAACGTTCCGAGAGTGTAAGAATTCCCACTTTTCCGTAGGATTTTCACCCATTTTCCGTGTAAAAATGCTGAAGCTCTTCTGTAGACTGTGTTCCGTGCCTTTCCGCTACACGGTCCTTGCATGCCGTAGTCCAGTGAAATGGGGGTATAAGAATTTCCACTTTTCCGTAGGATTTGCAGCCGTTTTCCGTGTAAAAATGCCGAAGCTCTTCCGTAGACTGCGTTCCGCATCTTTCCGCTACGATCCTTGCATGCCGTAGTCCAGTGAAATGGGGGTATAAGGCTCTGGGTTGCTAATCTGAATGTCAGGGCTTTAAACCACAGTATCACCAAACTGCCACTGTTGGGCCCTTAAGCAAGACCCTTAATATTCATACTGCTAAGTTGTTTACCTAATTCTGTAAATGCAGCTGTCATAATTCTTTGGGACGTATTTACTATAACAACATTTGCTCAAAAAAAAATGATATGAAAGCAACCCAAGCAGTGTTTTGTCATGTAGTTCATAGTTCCTACAATATTCCCGGTGTTATAAATACTGTATTTTGGACTAGACTGTGCTTTAAAAACAAGCTTGTATCAATTCTGCATTGCTGCACAAGAGTTTTTTTGGGGTTTTTTTGACAGAGGTTGAGTTTAATAATATAAATAACAGTAGGTCTGACAGTTTTCTTGAAAGTCTATTTTATATATTCTGTCAGTAATATTGTAGAAATCCAAGCATTTAATTCTTTTTGATCCAGCGCCGAGAGATAAAGGTGACAAACTCGTCAAAAACTACAACGTATCTTCGCTTTTTCATTCATTTATTTCAAATAAAAATCAATCAATATAATATAGCCTTTGTTGTGTGTTCTGAAACATTTGCAAGTTTCCTTCCCCTCCATAATATTTATTTCACATTTACATTTTGCAGATGCCTTTATCCAGAAGCTTTACCGTTGAGCCACCACTACCCTGTGCCTTATTTTAAAGCTTTATTTTGCTGAATTTGTTGGTGTGTTTTTGATCATTGTCCTGTCCAGAGGTCCACTAGAGATTAATTAATACCTCCTGGTCGCCTGTTGCTTAAGGCATTGACGTAACCCTAAACCATCACATGAAAAACGTGTACTGTGATTGTGGCCAGACAATTCAATTTTTGATTCATCTGTCCAGAGCACATTATTCCAAAAGGTGTGGTCTTTGTTTATATGTTTGTTGGCTGACTAACCTTAATGTTCTTTTTGGACAGCCGAGATTTTTTTTCCTGGAGTGCATCCATCACAGGGCAAATTTGTGCAATTGCTTTCTGATTGTAGATGTATGCACTTTCACACTAACAGTTGCTAGAGTGGCCAGTCCTGAGCCAGCTGGCAATCCTTTGAAATCTACACCATTTATCAAATATTTGGAATGGTTTCTTTAAAATAATTTAGAAATCCCAAACCCATAGACATCTACACCTTTTCTCCCCTTTTTCTGGGGCCATATTAAGGTCTTGAATTGGATCATGACTTGATACCACTCACGTCAATAGCAGGGACACCACCACACTCCAGATATCAATGTTAATTAATGGAACCTAATTTGGAAAGCCTAATTTTTATTTAATTGGCTTGTATGAACTTATTTTCCATGTAATGACCGTGAATTGTCAATTATGTCATTTGTTAAAGTATATCACATATAACTGAAGACACTCTTCTTCTTCTTTTCCTTTCGGCTTTTCCCTTCAGGGGTCGCCACAGCGAATCATCCGCCTCCATCTCACCCTATCCTTTGCATCTTCTTCTCCTACTCCAACTACCTTCACGTCCTCCTTCACCACATCCATAAATCTCCTCTTTGGTCTTCCTCTAGGCCTTCTGCCTGATACTTCTAACCTCAGCATCCCACTACCAATATACTCACTATCCCTCCTCTGTACATGTCCAAACCATCTCATTCAGTGATCCCTCACTACTTTGCGCTTCAGTTTCTGTGACTTCAGTGCATCGCGGGTTTTTCAAAATTATTCATCAAAAAAAAGGAAATTAAGGAAAAATAGGGGAAAGGGAAATTCCACATGTGTCTGTATATGTGTGTATTTCTATTTTATTTACATCTTATGCATTATTTTTTTAATGTCTAATTGTTATTATATGCATTTATAGCATTGAATATGTATTTATTGATATTATATACACATTCCATGTACGATTACGTCAGTCAGGGGGGGGGATCGATCCTACTTCATGGAAATTGGTGGTCGCGGGAGGTCTCAGTCCCCATTGACTGCGGAAAGTGAGGGATTCCTGTATGAGCCGCACCAACTAAATCTCAAAAGAAAAAAAAATTGAACCTATATAGGCCACACCTCTTTATAAGCCGCAGGTGTCCGTCTCGCGCTTGTGCTTCCTGCTGGAGCACCCATGGAGGCCGATTGCCTGTAAAAATCTATAGCAGGAGTGTCAAACTCATGCCACAAAGGACCATGTGGCTGCAGGTTTTTGTTTCATCCAAGCAGCAGCACACCTGACTTTCCTCATTTAAACAAATGATTTGTCTTCAGGCATTTGATTGTTCAATCTGTGTGCTCTGTTCAGAGACTGACCAATCAACTGCCTGAAGACTCAGTTGTTTAAATGAGCAAAGTCAGGTGTGCTTGCTTGGTTGAAACAAAAAACTGCAGCCACAGGGTCCTTTGTGGAATGAATTCGTGAACGAATCCGTGTGGCCCTTTGTGACATGAGTTCGACACCTGTGATCTATAGATTAGCCGCACCAATGTTTAAGCCGCAGGGTTCAAAGCAGGTGAAAAAAGTAGCGGCTTATAGTCCGGAAATTGCAGTAGTTATTTGTCTGGGAGTGTAACATAAGAAAGTGGAGATCTGTGAACTGGTGTGCATATAAATTAAGCATTTTAAATTCCAGAGTTTGATAAGGCGAGGGTTAATTCTACAGCTATTAGGCTAATGAAGAGATACAAAGTGCACTTATGAGAACATGTGCAGAAGCTAAATGATGAATCCCAGAGTTCACAAACTGTGCACCACAGTCCTGCGTGCACAGCGCATGGTTTCCTGCTTTGAACAAACTTATTTGGAACCACATTCTCATCAAGTCACTACATGTGTGCAAATTTTATCTGAACCTATTACAAGAAAGTGAGCTTTTTATGTGCCGACAAATTACTTTTTTCAATACACTTCAATCACTACATAATCTCATAATCATTCATCTCGAAGGGTTTTTTTTTTGACCTTGTTTGATGTGTAAATATGACGAAAGTGAAAGAGTGATGTGTGACAATGGAAATAGGATCCATGAAAGGGTTTATTGTAACTGGTGTTAAATTGAATTTGTTCTTATTTGTGATGGCTAAACTGAGTTGCTTTTTTTTTCATCACGTAGCATATTGAACTGAAAAATAGAAAGTGAACAAAAATATGGCAACTTTGAAGACCTCAACTGCACAGGCAATTTTAATTATCTGAAAGGGTCGCCTAGAAAATCAAGTTAAGCACCTGTGAAAGCCTGCTGTGAATATAAATAAGTTTCCCTGCATAAATATTGATATAACTTTTGAACTTTTTGAGTCACTGACCAATTCTGAATACCTAAGTACTGTCTTATGCCTGGATCTGTCTTATGGTGTCTCCAGACTGTAATATGTTAGCAAATGTATAACTTTACTGCATCTCAGACTCTACAACGTTAAATATGATAAACGGTGTTATGACACATGTATGAAGAACACACTAAACTGTTGGCTCCGAGACACAAGTAGGTAGATTAGAATAAAAATCATCCGCATACATGATCCGTCTGAGCCACTATAATGAGAAGATTGTGGTTTACATGTATTAAAAAAAAAAATCATAAAGTCAAATTATTTATATTATAGGTATTTATATACACACACTGCCCTCTATAATTATTGGCACCCATTTAAGATGTATTCAGATTTGTTTCGTCCCGTCCGTCCCCCCTCAAATAATATTGGACCACAATGGGGGAAAAGAGGAAAATCCAACCTTTAATTCAAGTACAGTAAAAGCTCTGCTGACGAACGCTTAAGCTCACGAACTTTTCGCCTCAAGAACATTAAATTTGCGAGCATATAGTCTCTGCTGACAAACTAGTTTTCGGCCAACGAATCAAACCACGCGGTCGAACAGCGCCACGGTGGCGGCCACGAGAAGCTGACGCACGCTCATGGCGTCACAGTTCGTCACCCCCTTTCTTTGAGTGCGGAAGTGGTTTGTGTTTACTAGACATTTTGGACCATATTGAGTGTACTTTTGATGTTATGGGATCGAAAAAGACCCCACCACAGGCGGAGATCATTGAAAAACACGAACGAGGTGTGCGTTTGTGTGACTCAGCGTCCCAGTACCAGTACGCTAAGTCTACCACCATCCTTAAGAACAAGGAAGCTATTAAGGGTGTGTGTGTGTGGCTAAGGGTGTTTCCAAACAGTAGGCGTTTCCAAACTCTCCTTCCAAACAGTAAGTCCCTCCCTCCCTCCTCCTCCCACTCCATTCCATCAAGCCATCAACTACCATCACAAAGGTAAATAAAACGACTTTATTATACAGTACAGTTTATTTCTTTAATTACAATACAATAGCACATTTATTATATATAAAATAAGGTATATTTTTGTGTAGTTTTAAGGCTTATTTAGTAGAAAATTATGTTTTATGGAGACCTGGGAACGGATTATTCTCATTTTAATGGTTTCTTATGGGAAATAAATGTTCGGAAGATGAACTTTTCGCCTCACACACACTTTCTGGGAACCAATTATGTTCGTGAGCTGAGGTATCACTGTACATTAATTTAGTGGGGGGGGGGGGTCCTACATTTAGAAATAATTATTTTAAATGCCTTTTACCAAAACAGCACCCAGTCATCTCCTATCATGTTTCATAAAATGGGAAAATACAAAAAGGAGGACTTTGGACTATTCTTTTCTGCACAATCTTTCTAAATCCTCCAGTGACCTGGGTCCTCTCCTCTGCACGTTCCTCTTCACTCACTCCACAGGGTTTTAGTGGGGTTGATGTCTGGGGAATGAGGTGGCCATGGGGAGAAGCTTGATTCTATATCCTGTGAACCATTTCTGTGTAGAAATTTGGCCACATGTTTAGGGTCATTATCTTGCTGAAAGACCCAGTGATGACCCATCTTCAGCTTTCGGGCACCAGACTTTGATTTAAAAGCATTCATGATGCCATGCAGCCTAACAAGGTTCCCAGGGCCTCTGGAAGAGAAACAGGTCCACAGCATCACCGATCCTCTTCCATACTTCACAGTGGATATGAGGTGCTTTTCTGCATTCTCATCTTTTGTGTTCCGCCAGACCCACTTAGGGTGTTTGGTACCAAAAAAGCTCCATCTTGGTCTCATCTGACCAAAGCACAGGGTCCCAGTTGAAGTCCCAGTACCACATAGTGAACTATAGGCATTAGCATGTATTATTGTAAGTGAGAAAAGTTTTTTTTTTTGTTTTTGTTTTTTGGCTCCCAAACAGCTTGTTAGGATGTAGATAATGCCTGATGATTATTTTGGAGACTTTATGACCCCAAGATGCTGCCATTTGTTGCAATTCTTTAACAGTGAGTTTTGGGGGGGAAAATATTTCTCTTATCACCCTCCATACTTGTGCGTGGTGGCGAAATAGTCTTGCATCCTTGTCCAGGCTTGTTTACAACTGTTCCACTTTTTAATGATTCCTCTGGCAGTAGATATGTGCAGGTGTGGGCAAAGGATGATTTTCTTGTAGCCATTGCCTGAATTGTGAAAGTCAACACATACGTGCCTTACTTGAATGTTGTGTTCTTTTGTCTTTCTCATGTTGAAGAGTGGGTGAGAGAAATGGTCTCTGTGTCACATCATATTTATCCCAGGAAAACAAGAATTGGTGAATTATAATTAAATGTTCCTAGATAATCTGAGCATCTTTGTACTGTAGAAATAACAGAAATACTTCAATTACATTTATTTCCTAGGAATTGTAAGGGGTGCCAATAATTATGGAATAGGCACTTTTATGAAGAATAATGAATAATAATTTCTTCATCAGGGATTTATATATATATATATATATATATATATATATATATATATATATATATATATATATACACACACACACACACACACACACACACACACACACACACACACATATATACAGGGATCCCTCACTTTCCTTGGTTAATTGGGACTGGGATCCCCCCGTGACCACCGAATTCCATGAAGTAGGATCAACCCCTCAATCATCACCTGACTGACGTATACGTACATGTATATGTGTATATACTATCAATAAATACATATTCAATGCTATTAATGCTTATAATAACAATTAAACATTCAAAAATAATGCACAAGATGTAAATAAAATATAAATACACACATATACAGACACACGTGGAATTTTTGCGCCATTTTCCTTAACTTTTCCCCCATTCTTCCTTAATTTCCTTATTTTTTGAATCCCATGAATATTAAAAAAAAAACAAAAAAAAAAAAACACGATGCACTGAAGCCACATGAAGCACGAAGTAGCAAGGGATCCCTGTATGTGTGTGCGTGTGTGTGTGTGTGTGTGTGTGTGTGTGTGTGTGTATATATATATATATATATTGTGTCAAGTCAAGGCTGTTGGTGCATTATTTCTTATTTCTTGCTGATTTTTTTTTTTACAGTTGCCTAGTAGCTGCAGGTCGTAACTCCTCTGACATGATTATGGTGAGATTACTGATCCTCTCAAATTTTGTCCCAGGCTATCTCTGGTCACAAGACCTTTGGTGGCCAATTTGGAGCCTTGAACAAAGACATCACTACATTTCTTTCAAGCTACTGACCTTTCATCTAGCAGAGCCTAAAATCTTAATCAAAATATTGTGTATACCCAAAATAAAAGAGAGTTGCATTTGTGTAGTTGTATTTGAATGACACACCTTTTGTCATTTTTTGAGTCATTATCCTGAAAAAGGCAAACAAAAAGGCTTTGTATACAACTCTAGGCTGTTATGAGGGAGATAGCCAGTAATAGAAAAAATTACAGAAAAGGACTTACTGCTGTCTTCAAATACTTGATGATACAAGTTGAGGCAGACGATTGTGTGAAACGTACAACTATCACCATTTGTTATAACTCTGATTGCATTTGAGGGCTTTTTTTGGGTTTTGACTGAAATTAGCAAGCTAACTACTACTCATCCCCCAGGGTGGGTAACCACCAGGGGATAATCCCATAGTGGTTGTCAAAGTAGTAGCAACAGTAGCAGCAAGCTAACAAAATTCGAGGAAATTGTTCCCCTCAAATGTGTGCACTATGTCATGTTGCCTGAATGCTACAAGCGCAATCCAGCGTTAAAATCATTCATATTTCATTGCGAAGGCACACAAAAAAGAAAGAAGAAAAAATGCTTTCAATAACAACACTCGGTATCCAGCTTCAAACTCGTCTTGAAAGGTGGGACATCAGTATCTCAAACACATGATGTAATGAACCACACTTCCAATATTTCTTGATAGCTGATTCTTTCTGAAAGCCATGTGTACGATAGTCCGATATTACCAATCCGAGATACTTTATTATCTATGGCAGCTAGCTGAGGCCGGTCTCGAAACCCCTAGGCTCCTGATTAAGTCCTAGCTTAATAAAACCTGACAAATAGTAAACTGGTCTCACAACATTCTCTATGAGATAATCAGTTTATGATTAAATCTCTTGTGTTGCATGGAGCAGCATGACATACGCAGTGAACAGTCGAGTCGAGTGGAACAAGAAATATGACGACATACATTTAAGGCATATGAAGCAAAATTGCTATTGAAAGCCACTTTATAACACTAATTTGGCCTGTAATGATTTATGAGGATGTTCATGGGTGCAGCCACGGTCCTTTTTCTGTGTAATAAACCATTAAGAACTTTAAGGCCTGGTATTAGTATGTTCGCATTGTTAGCAAAAAGACTATTCAGCTGCTTGAAAGGATTTTATACACACCAAATTCGGCTGATAATCATTTAGGAAGGTGGTCAGATATTTATAATTAGAATAGAATATGGTTGGGTTGTGTGTGGGGCCGGTGGCATAGTGGTTAGAGTTCTGCACTCATGATCGGGAGGTTATGTGTTCAGATCCCAGTTAGACCCCCACTGTGCTAAGATCTGTTCATCCAGCAGTATAAATGGGTACCAGTAAAAATATACTGGGACGGTATCCCGCGATGGACACATCCAGGAGGAGTTGTAATTGTAGTCGCTTCCCGCTTCAAGCACCAGCCTGATGAGCCACTATGGCTCGGGTGTAAACAGCCCAACGGATGGTTGGGTTGGACAGAATACACTCGTTTTAAGGCAAAACAATTAAGAAAAAAAATTTGCCGTTTTTAAAAATGATTATATATCACCATCAATTGCTGTAGAATACTGGGTAACAGGTATTTCTGGTTCCTTAAATATTTATTACCTCCTCCATGTTTTACCCTTGCTTTGTGTTTGTTAGAAGGGTCATGCAAAAATGTATTTGCAGATTTTTCTTAACTTTCAGTGAGAGGTGAGACTTTAGACAAGGAAGACGGTTAGATTTCGAAGATGATCTGGCTCAAATTGTAGATCCGAGTTTGTTAAAGGATTCTTTAACCTTGTAAGAAACTATTTATTTCTTGACATTTTGGTTCATATGGCTTGGCAGAGGTTTGCACTCCAAGTGCTCTTGTTACAAATGTTCTTCGTAATTTTTTTTTTTTTTTTTTTTTCCTTTCGGCTTTTTCCTTTTTTCAGGGGTCGCCACAGCGAATCATCTGACTCGCATGTTTGATTTAGCATAGGTTTTTACATCGGATGCCCTTCCTGACGCAGTCCTTTTTAGCAAAGGACAGAAACATGCTGACGGCTATGCAGCTACTCTTGACAAAAGTCAGCAACGGTTCTTTTTACAGCCTCTTACCATCGACAGTGAGAGACATAGACGGCTTTTGATAACCCAGTTAGCTGCACTGGGGGAACAGTGACAACCTTGTGGAGAGTGGGACTTGAACCCCCAACCTTAGGATCAGCAATCCAGTGCCCTTTTACCACCAGGCCACCACTGCCCTGTTGTCCGTAAACGAATGGAGGTGAATATACATAGTTCCTGATTGTTGTCCATGTAACATTGTGCACTGGTGTACGTTTATATAGGTGGACTGTTCTCACTTACAAAACTATTTGATTTACACTAAATAGGCTGATTGCATTTAAGCATTTTGGGAGTTGAATTAATTATACAAAGCAAAAGAAATAAATAAGTAAAAATGGGAAGGAAGCCTGAAAAATCATGGCAAGAACACCACACTGGGTGATAGAATGGGAGACGGAGACGAGTTATGGCTTGTGTGGTTTGTGCTGTTGTGTCCTTTGTCAAGGTGTGTAGTCCGAGTGCCTTCTGAGCAAAAAAAAAAGTTGTACTAAAACAACATGCCATATGGAGGGAAAAAAACAGTAAACAAGGAAAGGACTCCAAGGCACAATGCAATCACAAACATTTTCTGTAATAAGCATTTGAGACCATCTTCTGCCGGAAAGCAAAAAGGTATTGAACCAGTTGTCAGGTTTTACAGTTTTGTATTAAACGTAGTGATTAATAGTGGTCTAAAACGTTGTAGTTAAGCCAGTTTGAAGGAACAATCGTTTAGATGTCCTGTCACGTTAGGATTGTGTTTATAAGGAATGTGAGTGGTGATTTTTGCCTCGGGCGAGGTCTTGTGTTTAAAAAAAAAAAAAAAAAAAAAAAAAAAAAACATCTTTACTTTTTGACAGGATAATTTAGGGAGCTGGGATTTAGACTTCTCATTTGATGCCTCACCAAGCAATTCTCCCTAAACACAATGACATCTATACAGATTGCCTATTAAGTACTTCTGAGGTTCACAGCCCCATGGAAAATCTGTGCTTGTTCAACTGCCATGACCTCTTGCTAGCCTGTATTTTGACTTCTCCTGTTAACAAATAATTATGGCTTTAAAAAAAAAAAAAAAAAAAAAACACCACACATTGTGTCTAGGGGTATGATAGATTTAACATGGGGTATTAAATCAAAGTCACTGCCCATTCAGATTAAACTATGATCAATTAGATGCGTTTCTATGGGTGCAGTAGAGAATTGAGAGCATGTTTCAGAATTACAAGTGCACTTATTGTTATGCTCAAAGCACCGCCAATTACTTTCAAATTCATCGTGAACCGAATCAGGTGACACAGAACTCCCTTAAACGATCACATATGAACTGATGATCTGCGATGTGGGAGTTTGTTGACAGGTTGAGTTACATTTACTGCATTTGGCACACACGGTTATCCACAACGACTTACAATTATCTTTTTTTATTTTTTTATTTTATATACAGCTTGAGCAATTGAGGGCCTTGCTCAAGGGCCCAACGGTGCGGACAGAACCGCTGATCTTCAGATTAGTAACACATCGAATCAACCGCTAACCACCAATACCCTGAGTTCTACTACCTTTCTTCATTCATCCAATAACGTTGCACCATCTGCTAAGGTTGTGACTCCACGAAAGACATTTGAAAAGAAAAAGAAAAAATAAAACAGGAAGGAATATGAACAAGAGCAATATCTCTTTAATTGCCCAACTGAGAGAATGTGAGAATGTTGATAATGTGCCTGTCCTAATTATGCTTTATTTTTAATTATTTATTTTTATTCCCCATGTTGGGTTCCTCCTTCAAGCCATTTTTCTGGAAATGCAATTTTCTTTCACTCACACTTCAAATGCTCATGTCGCCTGTTTGTCTCCAGGCTTTGTTCTTTTTCTTGCACCAAATGGCGGTGACTTGGTTTTGATTGCAACAATATTAAGTTATAAATCCTTATTATTTGTGTCCAAACATGCACTCCACTGGTCATTTTAATTCTACTCACTCAGTTATGCAGTTTAATTCATCAGTCATGTGATTTCAGGACATAACATTTGCTTACATATGCAGATCAAAAGCTTCTGTTAATGTTTCTGTTCAACATCAGCTCTACTTTTCTGCTGACCTCAGAAAGAAAGAGTGATTACCTGTGTTATCATAGACCTCCTGTCTGCCTGAATGAGTCCACTTATTCTCCTCAGACCTTTAAAATACAAAACCACTGCTCACAGGAGGGGTTGTTTATTGTTGTTTGTTGTTGTTGTTGTTGTTTCCACCATTCTGAGTGAACCCATCAGCTTGCATTGTGTGAAAATCACACAAGTCTGCAGCCCCAGAAATCCTCGACCCAGCCTACCTGACACACGCGACCGTGATCCCTGGAACCCTATTCAGTTTTTTCAACATGATTTTAGACATAGTGGTGCTGCCACCTGATTGGCTGATACTTGCATAAATAAGCTGGTGTGCAGGTGCTCTGATTCACTTTTTTGTTTCAGCTAGTATCTCACGGAGCGGTTTTCAATGTTTTTATCATATTCCAATTTTTTGCAAATGTATTTTTCTGCAAAGCAGTCGAAATCATTGGCTCATGGTTGTGACACAGGTCACTGAGGTTCCTTTTGGTTATCTAAGCGGTGAACATAATGTTGGGGGGTGGGTTTGTTCACCGATTTTGTTGGGTTGGGTGATTCAATTCTAAGATTCGCCTGATATTCTCCTGGTATTTTACCAGGAGTTGGCAAAAGGTATCAAATGTTTCCAAACAGTGACAAATAGTCGCTGATCATCACGAGCACTGTTGCTAACCATCATGTTTACCATCTATTCAGTGTTGCTAATTGTCGCAAAATGCTGATGTTGATGGAGGCCAGCCCTGATTTTCACACATATTTGTCAAAGAAGTGGGCGGATCCAAAAATCCGTCTGCGTCCGCCGTTTCCTGAGACACTGACTTAAGTGTATAAAAAGATATCATGTGTTTAACAGCAGATTTCAACGTAGCTTGTGAAGAACCAACTGTCTCTTTATTGTTGTGCAGGTCATTAAATTGGCCTTCGAGGAGTTTGACCTTGAGAGAGCCTATGATACATTAACAGTGGGTGATGGAGGAAAGATCGGCGATGCCAGAAGAGTGCTCTATGTGTGAGTTTCCAGGGCCCACCTTTACCTCATGAACATTTACAGACATCGATACGGAAATTTTATCCTGAATATTATTGTGACATGTTCCAAAAATATGTATTTCTAAATCCACAGATCTTATTGAAGCTTTATTCAGACTGAAACAATAACACATGACTGGGTTTTTTTTTATTTTTATTTTTTTTATGTCTTTATTTCAGTCTGACAGGCTCCAGTGTGCCTGATTTGATTGTAAGTATGAGCAACCAGATGTGGCTGCATCTCCAGTCTGATGACACCATCGGCTCGCAGGGCTTCAAAGCTATTTATGAAGGTTAGTAAGAGTTACAGCCATGGGAAATAGAACTCTAAATAAATTAATATTCCTTATATTTTAATGTAAGGAATCAAAGCAATTTTTGTATATATCATATTGTAATGTACTGCCATTATAAATGGGAATTATTTTTATTTTTATTTTACCACAAATTTGCAGATAGCAGGTATTTATGTATGATGTACAGCTCATTGTATATATTGCCACATTATCAAACAGAAGAGATGAAAATACAAGGAGTGGGATGGACTTTCCGATTCATTGTAAAGTGTACTCTGTAAACGTATCAACAGGAGGAACTACACCAGCTTCCATCAACACAAGTAACCCTTCCATAAACCATCCTGCACATAAATGTCAGGATGAAGAACTCGTTGCTAGAAGGACACGACAGCAAACCATACAGGCTCGGCCAAAATTCATATCTACAGATATCAGTGAGATGATTCAAGGATCAGCTGTGCCGAAGTGTAAAAGTGCGGGATTTCAGGAACAACCCAACACCACAGAATAGATGTCGTTCGTTACCCGACCCGGGGTGTCCACAACGTCCGCAATTTCAATGATTTGAATCGCGATGATCTTAAGAACCTGGTGGATTTGTGCCGGTCGCACCGATTAATTTGACTGTTAAAAACCTCCGGCAATATTACTGTGATGTCACAATTAGACGCTGAATTGTTACAGAGCATAAGAAGCACAGTCGAGCTTCACAGATCCGAACAGAGTGGAACAGGCCTTGGTGCAGCAGCGTCGGGGATCTTGATGGACTTGGAAACACTATTTCAAGTTTCATCTCTGGGATGTACGCCGAGTCCTGTGTACACCGCCACCGTGTTCCAAAGGTGGTCATAAATTGTGAAGTTCCACCCCTCTTTTTTTTGTACAGTGGGGGATTTCAGACATTGTGCCTCAGTGTCAAGCCAAGCTTCCATCCATCAGTGATGCTTTCACCTGTGTTTTGTTTGGTTGTTTGTTTGTGTGCCATCAAACGCAGAAGTCTGAATTAGGATTGATTTCGACTGTATGGTGTTGTACAAGTGAGGAGAAAAGGGTGGGGCAGTAAATTTTGTCCCCGCCGCCAAAAAAAAGGCTTATTCTTTATTATGCAGCAAGATGATCATCAGACATAAAAATCCATTTGTGAATTGCTGAGTTACTACTCCGAGTGCCACTCTGCTTTCTGTTTGATTTATTTATTTACTTGTTTATTTACTCAAAATAACAGTATATTAGTTTAAACGAAACCACCACCGATCTCAGTCAGGCGGTTATTCCGGCCGATTTAATGCAGAACAATAGCGCCACATATACAGGGCAATAGCTATTGTCTTTCTCTCACCCTTATATAACCCCCCCCCCCCCTTCTCTCTCTCTCTCTCTCTCTCTCTCTCTCTCTCATCTCCCTTCTCTCTCTCTCTCTGTCTTGCAACTTTATTTGTTTATTCCCGCCCATTAACTGATGAATACCTCTAGTGATGGCCCAGATGCCCCAAGAGGGGGAAAAATATTATGTCATCATTATTATATGTTCTTTTAATTTTTTGTACTTTTTTCACAGCTAGATATGAATTGTACTGCTTTTTCTTCCCTTGCAAAAACGTCTCGGTCATCAAAGCGGTTGAGTCATGCCAGCTTTGCCAGAAGCGTGCAAATTGAAAACAAATGGAGCAACATATGTGTGCAGCAGACATGCTTTAAATGCTTGAATGAAACACACTACCTGGCTTTCGGTGTGTATGAAAATAGCATTAAAAGAAGCCTGGTATTAAATCAAGGCGTCTGTTTTTATAAACGTTTGCCAAGTTGCCAATCCGGCATGTTTCACACAGCCTCCAACGACAAACCCCGGCAATGTTCAGTGGAAATGAGCCGTTTAAATTTGGAAAGCATCAGATTTCAATAATGCTGAAGTGGTGATGGACCTCCTCTGTGAAATAAATCCCAGCATCAGGGTATTCAGATTTGCAACAGCGTTATTAATTAACGTAAAACCTTCGGATCTTCTTTTCGCTCCTTCCATTCGGATCACGGTGTCGAAATAAAGTCCCCAGTCCCTTCAGCGCTCTTCACCCAAAACTGTAACCTCACATTCGAGCAAATTCTCAGTGTCTGGATAAGCCACCACACAATGACACCAACCCAATTAACTTTGTGTAAACCCAATTTCACACTTGTGCTCTTAGTCACGTCTTTGTATTTGACAACAGTCGGCAGGATCAGCTGGACATTTCGCTTCAATACTCCGTGGCTCTTGCGTACAAATACAAAAGTTTACTTGTTTTTCTTTTTATGACACTTGATTTTTTTTTTTTTTTTTAACTTTCATCTGTCAGCTGAATCAGAGTTAATGACAGGAGTGGAGTTTTGATGGTGTTGAGTTCAGAGGCCAATTAATTCCACTTGAGCATAGTTCACAAATATGCCAGTCCAGAACGATAAATGATACGGTGACATCAGGATTGACGTCTGATGGAGCGCACGGACCAAATAGAGACGAGCTACAACTAAACAATTAACACCAGGGCACTCATGAAACTGAAACGTTACTTCCACCATACAAACACACACACACACACACACACACACACACACACACACACACACACACACACACACACACACACTCAGCCCAGCTTCACAGATGTTCAAACCATCTGGTCATTTCCATATTCCCTCAGATTTTTGTAAAGCCCGGATGATTGGCTGCTGTCCTTTTGCCTTTCTGAAATTCTGCTTTGAATACTAGATTACATATGCATTTGCGTATGCATGGATACGTGTTTTTGTGTAATTAAAATAGATTGTGCCGTTCTTATTTCGGTGGATTTATTTTTTATTCGACTTTTGCAATCACAAGTGGCTTGATTAGTGTATATGATTGGATATGGGCATTTTTTTTTTCTTTTCAAAAATAGGGACGCCAGCAATGTCAGGTGAACCTTCCCCGATGGAGCATCACTGCCATTACTGAAGAGCATCATAGCTGTTTATACCATAGCGAACATCCGAAGGATTCTCTAACCGCTCGATCAGTGCAAAAGACTAATGCAGATGTTTCCATTAATGCACGTGGTCGTTATCTTCATGATAACACCGCGTTCAACCGGACTTGTATAGGTGAAGTTTTAGATCCCATCAAATAATTTAATAAAGAAAAACGTACGTATGAACATTTAGGTAAAGACGTTTAATCTGTCATGGGGGGGGGGGAGTCTTCAGTTTCTCAGCAGCAGAACCACCTGCTTTATTTTTTTTTTTCTCATTAAATTCATGAAAAAGGGAAAAAGAACAGGGAACAGCTGTTTAGCTGCTATTATGCAAGTGATAAAAGAAACTAGCTTGTCTCGCTGATGTTTTATAACATTAAATGTAGCCATAAATGTAATAAAAGGAACAATTTTCTGATTAATAAATGAGAAATTGTAATCATTGGCAAATCAGTGGGGTGTAAAAGGAATGAAACAGTCCAGCGTGTGCTGCTGTTGGAAAACCTATCCTGCGTTATATGTTTACGTTTCAGTTTGAGACCCGTCACATGCCTTCAGAGTCAATTTATTGCTGCATTTGTATAACGCGCATCACTTACATTTCCACTCATATATTCAACAGTAGGGAAGGAGCCAAATCGAAATGTGTAAGAAAAGACATCCCGCCATTCCAGATGGAAACTTTAAAACTCATAAATCACACACAATATGCTGGAAATGCAGATATTTTGTTTTTTGCGAGTGAGATAAAGAGATGTGCATCATATCACATGGAAGCACACTGAGCCGACACTTGGGTGGTTGTGCTCATGCTTGTATTAGGACTTTAATAGCCTGAGAACTTTCTCTTACCTTAAAGGTACAGTGATACTTTGACTTACGAGTGTCCTTTATAACAAATTTTCCATGATATGAGCTTTGATCCCACCAAAAATCTGCCCCATCCAAAAAGCAAAAGTTTGATTTACAAACTGGGCAAATGGCTTTTCCGGGCGATTAGCCTCATATTCTTCCGCGTGTATTCCTCCGTGCTCCAAGAACCCCTTGTACAGTGCTTCTCAATTATTTTCTGTGATGCCCCTCTAGGAAAAAAAAGAAAAATCACCCCCCCCCCCCCCCCTTAGCGCCCCACGTGCAACTATAAATATATCGTTTGCTCGGTACTAGTTCTCTACACCATAGTGCGACAATGAGAGTGCCACTGTCAACTACTGTAGAGGATGCGCAATTACACTTAATTCTAGTACAGTATGGCAAAAAAAGCATGTTCCCCAGGGTCACACCCCCCCATCATCTCACCCCCTATTTTACCTATTGTTCCCCTATTTTTGCCCCACTATTTGAGAAACAAAGGCCTTGTGGGAGCTCACCACCATTATCTTTCATCGGTGGCATTCGTAGCGTGCACATGCACAAAATTCTCCTCCTCCTCCTCCTCCACTGTTGCCCCACCTCCTGCCTGCCCATATGATATCTTCACCGCTGTCGATGATCGGAAGGTTTAGTTGACTTATTGTTTATTCTTGTTTTATTATTATGAATTATTATTGTTAGTGTACATGTATTATTATTATTATTATTATTATGTATTTAATGTTTTTAGCTGTTTTTCTTTAACATATTAGATTAAAAATACATGTTTGTGGTAGGTTATATGAGTTTTGGAGGCAGTTGGAACGGATTAATTGGTTTTCTGTTATTATGGGAATAATTGTTTCATCTAACCAACTTTTCGGACTATGAGCTTGCCCTCAGAACGGACTAAATTCGTAAATAAAGGTACCACTGTATTATCATCTCGGGCGGAATGGTGGTGAAGGGAAGGGGTTACATCAGCTTCACAGCAAGATGGTCCCATGTTTGCATTTTGGGCTCGGCAGGGGCGTTTCTTTATTGACTTTGTTCTCGTGATGTCTGTGAAGGCTTTCACTGGCTACTCTGGTTTCCTCCCACAGTCTAAAGACTTGCAATTTTGGGTCAGGATTAAGCAGTTCAGCAAATGACTGAATTTATCATCAGCTGATCATGTATTTTATTGGGTTATTTTGGGGAAAGTTATGTAGTTTCAAGTTCTAAAGTTGAATGTAGTATAATCCCCAATAACAGCAGGACCTCTTATGTTTTATTCATGTCATAAGATTCCAAATACCATATGACTTGTGTAAAAGGGTGAAGTGGTTTCTCCTGTGTATTCTGACAACAAAAGGCATCCAAAACAAGAGAAAATTATACAATATAACGCTTTCAAAATTCCATGCACACTCAGATATTTGTGGACACCAGAATATTTCACTCATTTGTGTTTTTTTTTTTTTTTTTTTTTTTTTGAACATCCAGACTTGGTTTACATTTCCTGTTGTAACAACCCACACTCTTCTGCAAAGGATTTCCACTATATGTGTTGCCATAGGGACTTTTATAGAGCTCATTTAGCTACTAATGGAGGCTATGGGTCTTGAAGAAGGCCTGGGGTGGAGTTGGGGTTCCAGGTCATCTGAAATGTGTTTGGTGGAGATGAGTGCAGAGCTCTGTGCGGGCCACCGAGGTGATTGTACTCCAATCTTTACAAATCATGTCCTCATAGATCTCACTTTGCGCACAGTGGGCAATGTCAATGGGTCCCTGGCTTGGGGAAAGGAAATTGTTATGTGATGGCACATTGTGTCATTTTGTATAATTGTAACAACAGTTTAGGGTAATCAGACATAAATGGCTGGGATGGTTTGGTGTCCACATACCTTTATCCATATTGTGTAAATCAGAAAGACATTATAAACAGTATATTTTTACATTTTGATACTGAAGTCTTACATGATTATATTATTATTATTATTATTATTATTATTATTATTATTATTAATATTATTAATAACAACAGCAACAGCAACAACAACAATAATAATAATAATAATACAAACCAGATTCCAAAAAAGTTGGGACACTACACGAATTGTGAATAAAAACTGAAAGCAATGATGTGGAAAAAATTCATGGTGTCAACAAATCTTAAAAATGTTGGAACAGGTAGTAGTAAGAGGCTTTAAAAATCAATTGCACGAAAACAAACAGCTGGAAGACCAATTCCTCTAATGAGGTCCATTGGCAACATGACTGAGTATGAAAAGAGCTTCTCAGAGTGGCAGTGTCTCTCAGACACGAAGATGGGTAGAGGACCACCCATTCCCCCAATGTTTTGCAGAAAGACAGCGGAGCAATATCAGAAAGGTGTTTTGAAAAATTGCAAAGAGTTTGTAGTTACCATCATCTACAGGGCATAATATCAACCAAACATTCAAAGAATCTGGTACAATCTCTGTGCATAAGGGTCAAGGCTGAAAAACCATACTGGATGCCCGTGATCTTCAGGCCCTTAAACAACCACAAACAGGAATGTTACTGTAATGGAAATCACAGTATGGGCTCAGCGATACTTCCAGAAACCATTGTAGTGACGACAATCCACCGTGCCATCCACTAGTGCCAGCAGAAACTCTACAGTACAAAGAAGAAGCAATTTCTAAACAGGACTCAGAAGTGCAGGTGTTTTCTCTGGGTGAGGAGTCATTTAAAATTGAGTGTGGCAAAGTGGAAAACTGTCCTATGGTCAGACGAATCATGATTCGAAGTTCTTTATGGAAAACTGGGGCGCCATGTCATGTCCGGACTAAAGAGGACAAAGACAACCCAAGCTGTTATCAGCGCTCAGTTCAGAAGCCTATATTTGTGATGGTATGCGGTTGCATGAGTGCGTGTGGCATGGGCAACTTGCACATCTGGAAAGACACCGCTAGTGCAGAAAGATATACAGTATTCAGGTTCTAGAACAACATACGCTACCATCCAGACGTCATCTCTTTCAGAGAAGACCTTGCATTTTTCAGCATGATGATGCCAGACCACATGCAGCATTAATTACAACATCATGGCTGCGTAGTAAAAGGATCCGGGTATTGAAATGAAATGGCCAGCCTGCAGTCCAGATCTTTCACTTATAGAGAACATTTGGCACACCATAAAGTGGAAGGTGTAACAAAGAAGGCCCAAGACAGTTCAACAGTTAGAGGCCTGTATTAGACAAGAATTGGACAGCGTTCCTATTTCTAAACTTGAGAAACTCGTCTCCTCAGTCCCCAGATGTTTGCAGACTGTTGTAAGAAGAAGAGGGGAAGCCTCACAGTGGTGAAAATGGCCTTGCCCCAACCTTTTTGTGATTTGTTGACACCGTGATGTCACAAAATGATACATTTTCTCAGTTTAAACTTGTGACCCTGTCATCTATTTTCTATTCGGAATAAAATACTGAAATTTGGCACTTTCATACCATTGCATTCAGTTTTTATTCACAATTAGTATAGCGCCCCAACTTTTTTGAAATCCGGTTTGTAATAATAATAATATTGATGATGATGATGGTGGTGGTGTACTGTAGCTCCATACCTTTGCAAATGTCCTAAAGCCTTAAGCTCGATGTTCTTGTCATGCCCGTGTTTATGTGCCTACACATCCAATAAATGATGGGGACAATAGACAGTGGTACCTCACCTTACGAAAGTTCCAACAAACAAAAAATCCAGGTTATAAAATGCATTTACCTAAAATTTCTGTCTCTTGATACAAAACAAATTCACGTTACGAAAGCGCCATCTCAAAAATTCAAACAATGCGCAAGTTGCTCTCCTATTGGCTATCTCCCAACATCCCGCCGTGCTGGCCTCTCATTGGCTATCTCCCAACATCCCACACCGCTGGCCTCCCATTGGCTAGGAGGGATGACGCAGCTCTCTCCCATTGGCTATTATGGAGCTGCATCTCCATAATACCCATGATGCTTTTCGTGTAAAGTACAGAGGTACTGTTGTTTCATGAGTTTTTTTCACACACACACACACACACACACACACACACACACACACACACACACACACACACACACACACAAACACACATACACACACATACACTCACACACGCGTGTGCGTGATTCTCGGTGCAAGTGAAAAGAAGAAGCGGGCTCGTGGCATGCGGTTGAGTGATATCGCAAAGGAATATGGCCAAACCCGTCTACCATCAGTACAAAATTGAAGCATAAGGAGGCCTTAAATGGTATGCTTTTATAATTTTAAAGGGTTTAGGTGGTAGCATTGGGGGCCTTGGAACGAGTCAGGCCTTTTACATGTAAATGTGGTTCAACTTATGAAAAATCCAGGTTACGAAACCACTTCTGGAACGGATTAATTTCGTAAGGTGAGGTACCACTGTACATCCCCACGTGAGTGTTGCTACCTTCTGCACTGAGTGCACTTGCACATATGCTCTTAACTTATGCTCTTACTTTATTCAATTTAATTTAGTTTTATTTGTATAGAGCTAGGGGCAGTGGTGGTCTAGTGGTATAAGGTGCCAGATCGCTGATCCAAAGGTTGGGGGTTCGAGTCCCACTCTCCACAAAGTTGTCACTGTCCTCCCAGTGCAGCTAACTGAGTTATCAAAGGCCGGCCATGTCTCTCACTGTCTATGGTGTGAGGCATGTAAAAGAACCATTGCTGACTTTCGACAAGAGTAGGCTGCAAAGCCGTCAGCGTGTTTCCGCCCTGCGATGGCCTGGCGAGCTGTCCAGGGTGTACTCTGCCCTCGCCCTGAGTTGGCTGGGATGGGCACCAGCCTCCCCGCGACCCTAATTAAGATGAAGCGGTTACAGAAAATTAACCGATGAACTGATTTGTATAGAGCTTTTTACAGTTGACTTTTCCACAAAGCAGCTTTGCACATTAAAAGTAGGGCTTCCAAAGTCTAAAAGAATTTAAACATTTTCCATAACGTTGCCCACGGTGATGGTGGTAAGGAAAAATTCCTTCAGTTGACGTGAGGAAGACACCTCAAGAGGAACCAGGCCCAAAAAGCAAACCCATCCTCTGTGGATAAAACCATAAAGATATAAACCCTATATGAGAAATTCATTACAGTCCAAAATGTAGTCCAGTTGGTCATACAACAACTGTACGTCTTAAATACTTGTGAGAAAAGGGTTTATATCACCAGCAGTGAAAAGTCATGTTCACAGTCTCTGAGTGCACATTTAAATCCATATAGATCTTCATCAGCCGTAGGGAGGTGCTTAAAAGATGAGAACTTCGGCCAGTATCAGGACAGACCACAGGACTCAGAAAGCAGAAGGATCAGAAGGCATCCATGTTTACCAGAGAGAGAGAGAGAGAGAGAGAGATTTACTCATAATAGTGGAATGGAAACAGAAGATTGTATTATTGCAGAGTGCAAGCAGCGAGTCTGGCATGACTGGCTATGGCTGCATAACTAAAAGAGAGAGAACCAGAAGGAAGGCAGGCATGAGGGCACCTTGTTCCGCTGGGCAGTCAGCCACCCCACTGCCAAATGGACCTGGGTGAGCATGTAGGGTGAGGGAATGACAGCATCCCAACATCACAGTTTACCAGAACTCTGTATGCCTGGAACCCCCAGATCTGCTCCTTTACCTAATAAAAGCCTATGAACAAAATGCTTGACTGAACAAGTTGGTTTTCAGCTTCATCTTAAAAACAGAGACTGTGTCTGAGTCCTGAACATTAACTGGAAGGCTGTTCCATAACTGTGGGGCTCTGTAAGAGAAAACTCCGGCCCCTTCAGTAGTTTTCATTATTCGAGGTATCACTAAGCATCCTGCAGTTTTTGATCCAAGGGGTACGCCGGATCATAAACGTCAAGATGTTCACCAGGATAGTGTCGCACGAGACCATGAAGTGCTTTATAGGTTAAAAGTAGTAATTTGTACTCTATTCGAAATCTAACTAGGAGCCAGTGCAGTGTAAATAAGATCAGGGTGAAATGCTCGTGTGTTCTGGTTTTACTAAGGACTCTCGCTGCTGCATTCTGGAATAACTGGAGATTTTTAATGCACCTATTAGAACATTCAGACAGTATTGCATTACAATAATCTAATCTTGAAGTAACAAAAGCATGAACGAGTTTTTCCGCATCATGGAGTGACATCATATTCCCGAGATGAAAGGGCTAGTTGAGTAATATTATCTACATGAGCTTCAAATGAAAGATCTGCGTCAATAACCACTCCAATGTCCTTTACTGCTGCACGTGATGAAACTGCCTGAGATCCGAGTAGAAGTATTTCTATTTTATATAAGAGGAAGTTTGTAAGCATCCAGTGTCCAATGTCCTTTACACATTTCTAAACTCCATTAAACTGATGTCTCTCATCTGCCTTTGCTGAAAAATGTAACTGTGTATCATCAGCATAACAGTGAAAGCTAATACCATGATCACGAATAATATCACCCAAAGGGAGCATGTATAGAGAAAAGTGCAGTGGGTCTATCACACAACCTTGTGGAACAATAACTTAACATGTACAACTTTAATGTACAGAGAAATCACCATTTACAAACTGATAATGGTCAGTTAAATAAGATTTAAACCAGGAGAGGGCCGTTCTTTTAACTCCAACAACATTTTCTAATCTGTCAAGAAAAATTGTTTGATCAATTGTGTCAAAGACTGCAGTAAAGTCAAGTAACACAAGCAGGGACACACAGCTGTGGTTGGAGGCCTCCAGTAGTTCATTTACCACCTTGATGAGTGCTGCCTCTATGCTGTGATCAGGCCTAAATCCTGACTGATGCATTTGGTGAATGTTATTCCTACAAAGATACGAACATAACTGCTGCTCTACAGCTATTTCTAAGATCTCAGAGAGAAAAGATAGTTTTGATTATTGGTCTGTAGTTGGACAGCTATTATGGGTCGGGATCAGTTTTTTTTTAATCAGAGGTTGATAACGGCTAGTTTAAAGGCCAGTTAAGGTGGCTCTGACATCTGATCAGAATGCCTCCCGAACACCTCCCTGGTGTGGTGTTTCAGGCATGTCCAACTGGGAAACGACCCCGGGGTCGACCTAGAACACGCCGAAGGGACTATGTCTCTCGGCTTGTTTGGGAACGCCTCAGTGTCCCCCAGGAAGAGCTGGAGGAAGTGGCTGGGGAGAGGGACGTCTGGACCTCATTGGTTAGGTTGCTGCCACCGTGACCCGACCCCGGAATAAGTGCAAGATGATGATGATGATGATGATGATGAAAGTATTGATCACCTCTGATAGTTTTTGTTTAAAAAGCGTGGAGATACTGGATCAAGCACACGGATATTAATGCGATTATTTCTGTCTTTTGAATGCGGCTAAAACACTTTTGTTGTGGATCTGATCATGGTGTATTATTAAATGTTTTTGGGACTGATATATCTGTCTTTAAGTTTAGGGAATTTATTTTTTACCTGATATTTAAAATTTTAGCATTAAAAAGTTCATAAAGGCCCTGCGATGGCCTGGAGAGCTGTCCAGGGTGTACTCCTGCACTTGCCTGGAGTCAGCTGAGATGGACGCCAGCCTCCCTGCGACTCTAATTACAATTAAGCAGTTCAAAAAATGAATGGATGAAAGATTCATAAAGTTGTCACTACTATAAGTTGATGGTCTATATGTTTTATTCATGATCTTATTCCTAGTTAATTCTGCAACAATATTAAATAAGTATTTAGGATTATTTTGTAATTTTCAGTTAGATTTGAGAAATATTCTGCTGTAGCAGCACCAATCACTTTTCTGTGATTAAGGAGACTTTCCTTCCATTCTAGCTGGAATATCATTAATTTAGTTTGACGCCATTTTCGTTCTAGTTTGCATGTGCTCTGTTTTAGTGGGCGTGTTTCATCAGTGCACCAGGCAGATCATTTGTTCTCGCTTGCTTTTTTCTTTTAGGAGGAGATGCATTATCTACTGTATGTCATAAATTTGACTCAAAGGACTTGATGGCTTGATTGAGTTCTGTGGGGTATGATGGTGCTCCATTCATAGTTAATAATTCTGGAAGATTATTAATGGAACTATGTGCAGTAGTTGGTGTAAAAGTATGTTTAAGGTGATAACACGGTGAGGTGTATATATTAGTACTAAAAGGTGTGTAAGCGAGATAAGATCTGGAATAGTTTCTGACTGTGGAACTGCGACTATATTTTAAATAGTTAATCGAAAAGTTAGTACCGTATTTTCCAGACTATAAGTCCTACTTTTTTCATACTTTTGCTGAAGGTGCGACTTTTACTTCAGAGCGACTTATATGTGAAATTATGATATATACAGACTGCCCCTACTTACGAAATTAATCCGTTCCTGAGCCTTTTTCGTAACGCGGGAGTTTCATAAGTAGGGGGTACATTTTACATGTTAATCGTCTGATTCATTCCAAGGCTCCAAGACTACCCCATAAACCCTTTAAAAATTATACAAGTACGCCAATTTTGTATGAAGTATGTGTTAATAGTAAAAGAAAATTATTTATTAAACCATTTAAACATTTAATTAAAATATTTATTAATTAAACCATTATTAAACATTTTTATTAACACACACACACACCCGTCTCTCTCTCTCTCTCTCTCTCTCTCTCTCTCTCTCTCTCTCTCTCTCTCTCTCACACACACACATACACACAGACACACAATACAGTACGCATTAAATGTGTATTGTATACACATTAAAATGTTTATTGTGGCACTGTGCTTCAAGCCACGCCCACAAGCAGAATTTCAAAGCACAATTCTATTTAAATGTTTAAATGGACTGGATGTTTTATTTAAAGCAGAATTACAGAACCTGTTTGAAAGATCAGAGGTCCTCATTCAATATTAACTTGCTCCCTTGTGAGATCGGAGGTCTTCTCCCACGGAGCACTTTGTTTTAATATCATGCCGAAATAATCGCCTCCGTCACTGTATTTCTGCTTTAAGGTCTCCTTCTGGTTCAATATCATCCGAATTGTAGAGGGGTTTCAGCGATAACGAAATATAACACTGCATGATCAATCTCAGAACAAGCCAACAGTCAACTCTCCTTCACGCGTGTGACAGAAAGTTTATGTAACGTTCAGCTGCGTCATCTCTCCTAGCCAATGGGAGGCCAGTGGAGTGGAATGTTGGGAGACAGCCAATGAGAGAACAACTCGCGCAGCATGTTAAATTTTGATTGGCGTGTTTGAATTTTGAATGGCGCATATGACGCTTTTCGTAAGAGGAGGTTGTTTTCGTATCTCGGGGACGGAAACTTAGGAAAATGTTTTTCATAACCCGGAATTTTCATACCGAGAGGGTGTCGTAAATAGGGGGCCGACTGTAATTCTGTTCATCATAATAATAAGACATAATTTCACATATTTGTTATTTTTATACTCACAACCGCAAGAGGGCACTCTAGGCTTGGGTACCAGTACCTGTTCATCCACCACTGAAGAAAGGTCCTCTAAAAGAAAATTCTATTCTGTGGACTACAAGCTGCAAGTAGTGAAATATGCAGCAGAAAAAGTAATCAAGCAGCAGAAAGAAAGTTTGGAGTGACCGAGAAACTTGTGAGGGACTGCAGAAAAGCAGAGATTATTATTACTGAAATTACGAAAAAAAAAAAAAGCTAAAAGGCTAAAAGCTAGATGGTCACAGCTAGAGGAATGAGCTCGCACATGGGTGCTTGAGCAACGTGCTGCAGGGAGAGGCTTGTTAACAGTGCAGTTGTGTCTCCACGTCCAGGTAGTGAAATTATTATTGTATAATTCTGTTCACCATAATAATAGCGAAAGTAATTTCACATGTTCATTTTTACACTCACAACTGCAAGAAGGCAACAAGAGGCCAGAAAAGCAGAAATTATTATTACTGCAATGAAGAAAACAACAATCAACAATTGTTTATCTTCGTGTTGATTGGTTCGATGTTCCATGTGCTAAAGTTGACATTCGTATTGATTGGCTCGATTTTACTTCCTGGAAAATGTTTAAAGGAACCGCACCGGGAGGGAAAAGTAAGGGGTCTTTTTTTTTTTAATTTATGCTATTTTCTGGGGGGGGGGGGGGGGGTTTCAGCTTTGATGTAAGTAGTTTGGTTGATACTACAAAATGAATAACACATATACCAGAAAAAACTCTTTTATTGTTCTGTTATTATTCATTCCACCGCGATGGTAATAAGCACTTATCATTCCACTCTACTGGTAACCATTTTAATAAGTGCCCACCCACTCCAATTTTTTAAGCACCCTAGGCGCTTATCACAGCAAATACAGTATATCTGGCAGGACTCAGCTAATTTAATGCTACATACGTTGGGTTTAATCCACGTTTCTGTTAAACACATTATACTAAACTTCTGATGAGTAATCATTTCATTAACATTAAGTACATAAAAATAATAGTTTAAGTATATCATTTATGTATCTAGTGGTATAGGGCGCTGGATCGCTGATCCAAAGGTTGGGGGTTCGAGTCCCACTCTCCACAAGGTTGTCACTGTCCCCCCCAGTGCTGCTAACTGGGTTATCAAAGGCGGGCCATGTCTCTCACTGTCTATGGTGAGAGGCATGTAAAAGAACCATTGCTGACATTCGTAAAGAGTAGGCTGCAAAATCGTCAGCGTGTTTCTGTCCCTTGCTAAAAGGGTTGTGACAGGAAGGGCATCCGACGTAAAAACCTCTGCCAAATCAAACGTGCGAATCAGATGATTCGCTGTGGCGATTTCCGAGTAAAAGGGAAAAAGCCGAAAGGAAGACATTTATGTATATATTTATATATGTATTTATGTTGGGGCGGTGGTGCCCTGGTGGTAAAGGTGCTGGATTGGGGGTTTGAGTCCCACTCTCCACAAGGTTGTCACTGTCCCCCCAGTGCTGCAAACTGGGTAATCAAAGGCCGGCCATGCCCCTCACTGTCTATGGTGAGAGGTTCATGTAAAAGAACCATCGTTGACTTTCGACAAGAGTACCTGCATAGCCATCAGCGTGTTTCTGCTCTGTGATGACCTGGTGAGCTGGCCATGGTGTACTCTGCCCTTGCCCGGAGTCAGCTGAGATGGGCACCAGCCTCCCCAAGACCCGAATTATGATTAACCCTTTAATGCCCAACAGGACCATATGGTTCTCTTTCAAAAAATGCTAACTACTAGACGCATTCTATACTTGTTGTGGCGTTGTCAGATGCAACACAGCTTGATCCTACGTGCCTCAATTAGCTGTAAGATGACATTGAGTTCGCCGGATTGTGTTCATGAATTTGAGTGTTATTTGTTACGTTATTAGTGTTGTAATTTTGTTGAAAGAAATGTGTTCAGGTGTTTTCTTAGGCCTTTTTTATTCGGAAAAACTAGTGGTATATTTTTTTTAACTGCAAAAAATAATTCGGGCCTGAAAGGGTTAAGCAGTTACAGAAAATGAAAATGAATGAATGTATTTATGTCTATAATAATTTATGTATTCAGTATGTAATTTATGTATTTATGTGTTTAGTAAACCTGCATATGCAAAAATTTTTTGGAGCTCCACTTTTAGGCAGTGTGGAAATGTCTGTTAATTAGTTTATTATTATTTGAAGATTTTTTAAATAAATGAAGCCTACCCAATGGACTTTTTTTTTTCGCTAATGTGCCTGGTCTGTGTCCTGGTGACACAGTACCAGTACGTATTTACCGACATTGTCTCCAGAGCACTTCTGTAAGTTGCTCTGGATAAGGGCGTCTGCTAAATGCTGGAACTGTAATGTAATTGTTAATGTTAGTACTATAAGTAGTTGTAGTTATTGTTGCTGTTGTTTGTTATTATTGTCTAATCAAATTAATGTTTATCTAGATTCAGCACTAGTTATAAAAATGTGCACGGATCTTCTGGTGAATATAGTTAGTTTCCCCAATTTTTGATTAAGAGTCAGATAAGGAACATTTCCAACCGGGTGAGCATTAAGCCAATTGTACACTTAGCCGATGGCTTCTCGATCATAAGATCAGCGTGGGTTTAATTTGAAGCCGATAGGCCCGGCGCCTTTGTAAATCTGACCACTAATTGCTCCTGACGGCTTCAAAGGTATTTTAATTGTAGTTAACGTCTTGTGGAGAAAATTCTTCCCTTGTAGATTACAAACTGGTTAAGTCAATGAAGTTCTCGCTAGAAACAGTACTCGCCTAAAATGATGTTCGCGGATTATTATTTCACATTTTATGATGTTCTTTCACAAAATAAATGAATGAATGTAAAGAAAAAAAGTAAATGAAATAAAATGAAATGAAAGCATCCACAGCAGCCTATGAACATGAATGTGTGTGTGTGTGTGTGTGTGTGTGTGTGTGTGTGTGTGTGTGTGTGTGTGTGTGTGTGTGAAAGCGGGGCAATCGTTCACCTTCACATTCTCTCTCGGTGCGATGTCCACCTCTTTGCTGAAGGCCATTATTCAGCCAGAATGTAAAGTATTTTCTACCAGAAAAGATCTTTAATCCTCTGGAACTGTGGAACACGGCATGTTGTACAAGATACTCAACCAGTCAATACATTATGTTTAAATGGTTCAGAGAGACAATGAGAAATGCTGTTCAACATGGACAGTCTATACCTTTTGGTTTTTTTTTTTTCCTTTTTTTCCTTTGGGTAAAAGGGTTAGTTTTATATCGTATACATACACTAACAAGGTCAAGCAGATTCCTTTCACCTGAGAGGAGCTCTACAGTAACGCAAGTGACCGCCACTCTTCACACTCATTGTGAGCAGAAAACCAAATGAGAAATGCACAACTTTCTGAAGTTGGAGGACGATGAGCTACATACAGCATGCGGAATCTAAAAATAAATTGTACTCGCTCTTTTGTCTGTAGGTTATTGGTGTCTGGTTTAAGTTTTCTCTGCAGAGAATTACAGCATCCAGTTTCTTCCTTTTCAGGCAATGACAAAAAAACACTTATTCCGCCATGCTGAACCCTTGTCAATGCGAACCATTTCCGACTGCTTTATATTCATAGATTCACGGGTGTGTAGCCTTCCCTGTTTGGTTCAGACCCCAGGTCTTTAAATCTCGTGGTTCTGGCAACAATTTCTGTGTGATTTATCATATTGGAGGTCATTACTTTTCCAAATGATCGATTTACAGCTAGGTGCTGACCTTCTGCTTAAAACCACCAAGTTTCTTGTTTGTTTGGTTTTTTTTTTTTTTTTTTTTTTTTTTTTTTTGGTGCAACATGGTGGCAGCAATCAACACTACAGCCAATAGTGGTAAACTGCTAATATCAGAGCAGCCCCACGGCAACAATCGTTTACCGCTGTACTATTTCAGCTTTTTTTGTTGTTGTTGTCATTGTTGCTTTTTTTTTTTTTTTTTTTTTTTTTTATACATTGCCTGTCTTCTACAAAGCCAGTAAATCTGAAATTTACTATCTTTCTTCTTTACCTTCTCCCTTTCTTTCAGAGATTGACAGAGGAGGTTGTGGAGACCCAGGAGTTCCAGCTTATGGCAAGCGAAAGGGGGACAGTTTTTTGCACGGCGATGTGTTGACCTTTGAGTGTCAGGCTGCCTTCGAGCTGGTCGGAGAAAGGACTATATCATGCCAGCAAAATAACCAGTGGTCTGGAAACAAACCCAGCTGCGTCTGTAAGTCCTCTTCCAAAATGTGCAGCTATAATTAACGATCTGCCATTTAGAATGATGAACACACTGCATTGGAGAAGCTTGACAGATCGACGATGCCAATCGGAATGGCAGCGAGTTGGCTGCCGTTTCTGAGCTGACACGTTTCGTGATCCATTATAACATCATTTGTTTTGTATGCCATGTTTTTACAGGAAGAATGCTGCTAGCTCCTGGTCATGGTGCTGATGTATTTATTGTAGGAGTTTTCCCCCCCGTGCCGGACTGCTTTGTAGTTTGGGCATCCACCTTATAAATGAATCATTTTGGTTTTGTTTGTTGCCTTTTGGGTTGTTGCCAAACTTGAACTACTTAAGTCATCCGCCAAGAGGCTTATTCGCAAATTTTAGCCTTTGTACAAGGAAAACTCCACCCTGAACTGTGGAAGAGGACACTGCCTGGCCAAAATTATTTCACACTTTCATATTTCATTGGACTGCCTTTAGGTTTGATTTATGGCATGCATTCGCTGTGGAATTATTTTGGTGACTTTATGCAATATTTATTAACATTCAGACTTGTATTTGTTTTTGCTAAAATGTTGACCCCTGAAAAAAAATGTGAAAAAGCCGAAAGGAAAAGAATAAGTTGTGTTGCTCACAGAAGAGATAAGCCACCCATAAAGTCTTACTCCAGAATATTCCTGAGATTTTCACCGGGGTTAGACTGAGGACTCTGTGGCTAAAACATACCTGTGAAGAAAAAAATCCCATGAACCTATTCATTCATTTGTGGGGCTGGTGGCATAGTGGTTAGGGCTCTGCACTCATGATCAGGAGGTTGTGTGTTCAAGTCCCAGTTAGACCACCACTGTGCTAAGACCCTGGGCAAGGTCTTATAACCACAAATGTGCCTCTGTTCACCCAGCAGTATAAATGGGTACCAGTAAAAAATATACTGGGAAGGTAACCTGCAATGGACTAGCGTCCCATCCAGGAGGAGTTGAACTCCTAGTCGCTTCACGCTACGGAAACCGGGGATAAGCACAGGCCTGATGAGCCACTAGGCTCGGGTATAAAAAGCCCAACAGACTTTACCTTATTCTTTCATTCATTTCATTTTCTGTAACCGCTTAATTCTAATCAGAGTCACGGGGAGGCTGGTGCCCATCCCAGCCGACTTTGAGCGAGGGCAGAGTACGCTCTAGATAGCTTGCCAGACCATCGCAGGGCTTAAACACGCTGACGGCTATGCCGCTACTCTTGTTGAAAGTCAGCAATGATTCTTTTACATGATCCTCCCACCATAGACAGTGAGATACATGGCCGGCCTTTGATAACCGAGTTAGCTGTACTGAGCGGGGGGCAGTGACAACCTGTTGATAGTGGGGCTTGAACCCCCAACCTTAGGATCAGAGATCCAGCACCTTGACCACCAGGCCACCATTGCCCCATTACCCTGTTCATTTAGCACATTCAGATCATTTCATTGTCATATTATGTCGCTTGACCTCAGCCTGACTAGCTGAACTAACTCCAGACCACAACACCGCCCATTGAAGTTCGTATGGTGGTGACTATGCATCATAGGTGTATCAATTTATGCACATCCCTTCTCACTGTGATGTCGACTTCACTCAGATGAAGCGTAAATATTGGCTTATCAGCTCATATAATCCTTTTTCGTTGCGCCAGAGTGCAATCCGAGGCCTTTTTTTGTGATTAGCCTCACAAACAAGTGGGTTTCTTGATATTCAGTCCAAATTCTGTGAGTCCTTTTATGGATTGGATATGGAAATGATCATACTTTTACGTATTAAACGTAGCCTTCTACTGGAAATTTCACCAAGAATTTAAGTGAACTCTGAACACGGTCAGTCGAGAGTCCTTCTGTGCCGTTGTTGATGCACTCCTACCAATTTTTTAATAATGGGTTGGGCAGGTCTTGAACCAGTAGCGGTCTTTTTACCAATCTCTTTCAGCTGTATTCAGAATGTGTCTCCGTATGTGGTTGTTTAATAGATGAGAAGCTACTCACTGCATCAGTTGAAAAGAATTATTTTCAGCTGAAGCACATCAATTGCTGCAAGAATTGCCGTATCTTGTTAAAGACACCATGGTGTTGACGGTAGTATTTGCAGTGATTAAAGTTAAAGCATGTCAACGGCTGAGCAGCCAGATACGGAGGTCAAAGGGGTTGTAGGTAATGTCGGAAACCGTTAGCGAAACGTATTTAAAAATTGCTTTAAAATATTAGAAAATGAATCGAGGACTGCGTTGAAGGTCACATTAATAATAAGAACAGTCTACCCTGTAAGGTGTTTTTATCTTAAAGACCTCCTGCTTCCTCATGGAATACAGTGTTGGGTCGAAAAGCTCGCAAATAAATTCTTGGTAAACGTTTTAGGAATAAAAATAGAATCTTGTTTTTGCAAGTGGGTAAAGGATGGATGGTTATTCCAATTTCTCTCGTTCCCTCTGCAGTCTCCTGCTTCTTCAATTTTACTGCGCCGTCAGGCATCATCCTCTCCCCCAACTACCCTGAAGAGTATGGCAACAACATGAACTGTGTGTGGCTCATCATAGCCGAGGCGGGCAGTCGGATCCATCTCATTTTCAGCGACTTTGACGTAGAGCCTCAGTTTGACTATCTCATTGTGAAGGATGATGGGATGCCCGAGCCTACCACATTTGGTACCTTCTCTGGGAAAGATGTGCCCTCACAGATTGCCAGTAATGGCAACATCATGCGCCTGGAGTTTCAGTCCGACCACTCGAACACGGGGAAGGGCTTCAACATCACCTACACAAGTAAACACTTCATTTTGTTATTGACCTTTTCTATTGAGATGTTTTCTTTGTGTATTTCTGGGAGATGTCAGTAATGTCTAGTTGTCCTTAAGTGTAATCGGTTCACGGTGAAAAAGTGAACTGGAGTGTCTTCAATTTATATATGTGAGTGGATAGAAAACCTGGCCAATCATGTTGATTAATTCCATGCAAGGTTGCGTTGCACCGAGTGTGCCTTGCTCATATTCAGTGTGAGCATGCTTACAGAAATTGCTCTTTCAATAAAGGTTTTCGAATTATTTCTTTGTGTTTTCAATGTAAGAAAGGCTCTTTTTTTTTTCCAATCTGTGCTTGAGCGTGCAGTTTGCAAATTAACCTTTTAGTAACACGCAGTCCATTTTTCCAAACAGTTTCGAAATCATTAAATCTCGGCCTTTGTGAATTTTTCGCTGTTTCTAATGTACTTATAAAACAAGAGACACGTACCTCAGTAGGTTACAGAGTTGTGTGAGATTTGGCTGGGAGACCTGATGGAAATTTGTCACTAATTGCAGTGGAAATTTAGAAACCTACAATTCAATTTAGTTGTCACATTTCCACACAATAAAGGAATATGGCCAGTAAAAGTTTTATCGTAATTCCCTGACTATTGAGCGCACCCAGATATAAGCCGTGCCAACGAAATTAAAAAAGAAAAAAGAATTTGTACATGTATAGGCTGCACCTCTTCATGAGCTGCAGGTGTCTGTCTCACTTTTGTGCTTTCTGCTAGAGCACCCCCTGGAGGCCGTTAGCCCGTAAAAAAAAATCTATACATTTGCCGCATTGTCGTTTAATGGTTCAAAGCGTGTGAAAAAAGTTGCGGCTTATGGTCCGGAAATTACGGTACAGGGATCCCTTGCTACTCCGTACTTCGGTTTCTGCAGCTTCAGTGCATCGCGGGTTTTTCAAAAAATATTCATCAAAAATTTTTAAAAATAAGGAAATTAAGGAAGAATAAGGAAAAGTTAAGAAAAATGCTGCAAAACCAGGGCAATTATACAAATAAAAAAACCCAAACAAAAAAACAAAAAGCAACCCAAAACCCCCCAACAAAACTGCTTACATTTTTATGTGAGGTGCACATCTGTGTGTGTGTGTGTGTGTGCGTGCATGTGTGTGTGCGCGTGTGTCTGTATGTGTATTTGTATTTTATTAACATCTTATGCATTATTTTTGACTGTTTGTTATTATAAGCTTTTATAATGTTGAATATGTGTTTTGATATTATATACACATATACATGTAGATATACGTCAGTCAGGGGGTCGATCCTTCTTCGCGGAAATCAGCTGTCAGAGGCGTGTCTCGGTCCTGATTAACCACAGAAAGTGAGGGATCCCTGTATATTAATAAACCTGATTTGACAGATGCAAAGGTGTTATAAACAACGTACCTCAATTCCGTGCCAAAGTATATCTGGGCTACGTGTCTCAGCCACTCGCATCGTGAACTTTTAAATTGGTGTATTAATGCAATTTACTGTGTCTTACCATCCCCGTGTATACGTGTACGTAAATGAAAGGTTCTATTTTTGCGGATGCACCCAGGTGGCTGGTTGTTTGACAGCACCTGGATTGACATCTCACCAGTAGAGCCTATAATTATGAAATTCAGGCCCTCTTGGACAAGACATCATGTCTGAGTGTAGAACAAGAAGGCTGCTTGGTTGTGAGCTTTGGTCCGAGGCCATCGTTTCCTACGCATTAGTCGTCTTCCTATCACAGGGCAGACGTTACTCTCTAACTGAGGGCTAGAAAAAAATGACTTGGAGTGGAGATTCTGTACTTGCAGCTTTTTTTTTTTTTTTTTTTTTTTTTACACATTGCAAATAATTGAAGAATCCTACCTGACACATCGGATACCCTTGTGCCACTCAGTGCACCATGCACATCTGCCTTTGGGGAACAAAAATAGACATACTCACCAGAAGTTCGGCCCCATGTCCTCCAACTCAAGATTGAGTCCTCCACACACGGCATAAAAAAATGTATAAATGCATAAGGCCATTGTAGATAAGGAAAGTAGGTCAGTACAATCAGGAGTTGATGTATTTGGTGCATACACCCTTTTATTCCGTCCAACCAAGATTTCAAGCACGAGATCTAATGTGACCTGCATTGTGCACTCTGAGATTTCTGCTTTTTCTGACACAGACATTGATTTCCACTTTCATCTTTCTCCGCCAGCCTTTGGCCAGAATGAATGTCATGACCCAGGAATCCCAATTAATGGCCAGCGCTTCGGAGAGCATTTCTTACTGGGAAGCTCAGTCCTCTTCACATGTGATGAGGGCTTCATCAAAACTCACGGCTCGGAATCCATCACCTGTATCATTCAGGACGGTAACGTGGTATGGAATGCAGCCGTGCCCCGTTGTGAAGGTAGGCCATATAGTTACGTTGCTCTAAAAAAGACAATGAAATGTCTACCCCATGACGCTCCCACCTCATTCACCTCGTGCAGTTTATGAAAGTAAAGGCGGATCTGATTTTATTTTTATTTTATTTTATTTGCTAAAGCTCCCTGTGGTGGCCATTTAACCGCGCCGGTTGGAGTTTTGTTGTCCCCTGGCTGGCCTGGCTACTACAAAGACTCTCTGAACTGTGAATGGGTGATTGAAGCCAAGAACGATCATGCAGTCAAGATTTCTTTTGAAAGGTATCTATCTATTCGCTGCTCAAGAAAATTAATATCTGTTGTCTCGCCGTCCTTCACGTTCATTCTGAAAATGTAATGGCAGTCCAGTTCAGCTATGAAATAACCAGACCCCCCCCCATCCCATTCAGATTTCAGACGGAGGTAAATTATGATACACTGGAGGTTCGAGATGGGCCTTCCAATTCTTCCCCTTTGATCGGCGAGTACCATGGCACTCAGGCTCCACATTTCCTCATCAGCACCGGAAGCTTCATGTACCTCCTGTTCGCCACCGACAACAGCCGTTCAAGTGAGGGCTTCCAGATCCGCTATGAGAGTGAGTGGGCCTCCGAGGTGTTGCCTCAGTTCAAACACAGCATACAAGACAAGGTGTAAAAGCTGCTGGCTCACGTACAATAGACTAAGTACATTTTCCAGCAGGTAAAGAAGCTGTTTTTGTTTCATGCTTCCCAAGAGGTTTGTGCTTCTTCCCACATTCACCTGCTTCGTTTACAAAAAGTTGAGAGTTTTGGCCTGCGTTCCAGTCAATTAAACCCCTCCAAGGACAAGTCCGGTTGTTTTTTATTTACCCAGTACGATATGTATTGGTATGACATAACCAATAATAATGATAATGATAATCATCATCATTCTAATAATAATAATAATAATAATAATAATAATGATGATGATGATAATAATAATACGAGGCAGTAGATAACTGTGAGAGAGCACCAAGTGTGCTGAATTATTAACTCTGCTGTAGAGTCAAATAGTCAAGAGGATGTTTAGACATTTACAGCATGATTAAATTTTAATAACGCACCGATAACTTTCCAGTCAAGTGAGCCTTGTTATAAATCAAGCATCAGTACATTATGTTCAAATAAAAACATACTGTTTTCTCAATTACTAAACATCTTGGTCATAAAGCTAAAACATAAAATCAAACCTTAAAAAACATACATCAAGCTTCCAGGCCGGTGCTTATTCCCGGTTTCTGTAGCGTGATGTGACGAGGAGTTCATCTCCTCCGAGATGGGACGCTAGCCCATCGCCGGGTTACCTTCCCAGTATATTTTACTGGTACCCATTTATACTGCTGAGTGAACAGAGGCACACTTGTGGTTAATACCTTGCCCAGGGGTCTTATCACAGTGGGGGTCTAACTGGGATTCGAACACACAACCTCCCGATCATGAGCCCAGCACCCTAACCGCTATGCCACGGGCCCCACAGCTCATGGTGTAGTGATTCTTAAACATGGTGTTCGCATGCATTGCTTCCTGCGACTAACTGGACCTGGGTGAAAACGTGTTATAAACAGCTGTCATGATCAAGTTATGGTGTGATACCTTGAATTTTTTTCTTTAATATCTATCATATATTAAAAAAAAAAAAAAATGTATGTGTATATATATATATATATATACACACACACTGCGGTTTCAGGAGGGCTTTCTAACCTGAATAACGCTGGGTTCTAAAATATGCATTGTTTTCATGAAAAAATGAAAGAGAGAAAGAAAAGCACAGAGTTGTCTGGGGAGCGAACCACAGGTGATTTGCACTGTAGAAAACCTTCCTCTGTTCATTTTTGGACCACTGAAGTGCTATTAAAGAGTGATCTACACTTCCGCAGGTATCATGATGGAGAGTGACTCATGCTTGGATCCTGGGATTCCCGTAAATGGCAAGCGGCATGGTGATATCTTCGCCATTGGCTCCCAAGTAACGTTCAGCTGTGATGATGGTTACACGGTGAGCGACGATGAGCCCATTGTCTGCGAAAGGAACCATCAGTGGAACCATGCTCTGCCCAGTTGCGATGGTAACTACTCTCCTACTCTCCACTACTCAGAATTAGGAAACTACAGCAGTGTGAATCATGAAGAATGGTGATACTAGAAGGCTGAATATATTGGATTTTATTCAGAGTTGGTGGGTTGAGTGTGAAACATTTGTATGTGGGAGAATCTGCATGTTTTCTCTCACACAGTTCCAAAAGCACCAATCAGATCATGCGTACCTGCTTTTAGTTCGTATCTCTGAAGCGGCCAGCACGTTGGATATTCGTTAGATTTTATTATTTAATACTACTGCGACTTGATATCATTAATATTATTTCATTCAGAAGATACGAGGGTGGGATGAAAAGTTGATGGGCTGAGGCTTGATTTAAGGAGTGATGCCAGAGCAATAAAAGTTTCGAGCTTCTGCCGACGGGATCCAATCACGGCATCAGCAATGGAGGAAGTGCGTAGGCCTCAGGGGGCGCTATGTTGAAAATAGCACCAATTAATAAGAAAGAGATACTGACACATTAGTGATTACTACTTGACATATTGAGTTAATGATGAGCAACAGGTGATAAAGTGGACAATGGGGCGGGGCTCCACAGCAAGATGAAAGACTAACCACATGCCATCTCTGTCTACTGCCCTGTGCCTATTTTGTCAGAATTAGTTCTTCCTCATCAGCATGGAAAAGCACACGCAGTCAAAACGTCCTCAAGTCATACATTTTTAAGACTGCAGTTTTCTGGAAGGTGAAGAAAAATAAGTCGGCATTGGTTCAACGGGAACGACCTAGGGAGCTCAGTCCAGTTGTTTATTTGAGCTACCCAGCTGTGTACATGCACACGGGCTTTCAAGGGGGATTGAAATAAGCACACGCAATATTTTCCAGTCGGCATAATCAATCCACAGCCCATTTCATTCAGAGTTTCTTGTTACCTCCTCTGCCTGCTTCTTATCGCTCCTGTGCCGTTCCCTCCTAATGGAATAATACTGTGCTCTGATGCACTCTCATCTGAGCCTACTGTTTATTATAGGTCGGATTAAGTAGGACAGGAACATTCATACCTGTTTGAGCAGTTAGAAAATTGCGATGGAAATGTTAAGTAATTTATTGAGTTCTGTTTGTTCGCATCAGTTTTATGTTCAGTGACTTTAGTCATGCTTTGGTTTGTATGACTTGGCGTTACTGAGTTTATTATTAGTAGTCGTAGTTATATTAGTTTTATGGGTCACCGAAGCTGCACTTTGACTGAGAAACCATTAATTATTGTCGTATTTCCAGGTAGCTTCAGTTAGTTCTTTGAGCTTTTATCAGACGGACTCGTACCATAACAGACTCTCAGTAAAAACTCAACGCTTCGAAAGACGTTTTAGACACAGTATGGTTTTTCATTGACTGGGTTGATGAATTGCATCAGAAATGCGTGTCCACCTCTGTGTACTTGTTTCACATGTAGAATGTAAGAAAGCACCTGTCCACTGCTTACCTGTGGGCTGATTTCAAATCTTTCTATTTTATTTATTTATTAAAAAAAAATAAAAAAATCAAAGTTAGCCTGGGAATTTTTTGCAGAAACCTGGCAAACCTGCCCGCAAGCTTTGCTTTCAAGCGCCACTTGAAAGTAAAGACCTCATGCCTGAAATAACTTTTTTGTTTGTTTTGTCCTGCGGGATCCTAATCCCCAGATTTTGACGATTCATATTTATATTAGTATTCCTTTAGAACATAATTCCTGTTCATTCCAAATGTATTTTCATTTTGTAATATCCAAAGATGATATCATTTATTTCAGTGCGAACTTTGTCCCTTCCTGTAATGATTTTAAACTTATGACCATATTGTTTCAAGCTCATAAATGTATGAGCTGTTTGCCTGTGTACTGATGACAGGTGCCGTGCCAGCATATGAACCTTAAATATCTTACAGCAAAAGATACATACATGTACATTACACTGCCATCGTTGCCCAGGGCATGCAGTATGTGATAATGTACATAATCTTTATTTAATTACTATTATCGAATTATATATATATAGTCATTCATTCATCCATTCATTTTCTGAACAACTTAATCCTAATTAGGGTCGTGTGGAGGCGCCTATTTTAAGCGACTCTGGACGAAGGCAGAGTACACTCTGGATGGCTCATCAGGCCATCGCAGGGCAGAAATGTGCTGACGGCTATCCAGCTACTCTTTGTCGAAGGTCAGCAATGGTTCTTTAAAATGAACCTCACACCACGTCTTTGATAATTCAATTAGGCACTGGGGGCGCAGTGACACAACCTTAGGATCAGTGATCCAGTACCATTACCACCAGGCCACCACTTCCCTTTTTTATATATATATATATATATATATATATAAAATATAATTATATATATATCAGTTATTGGCGGCACAGTGGCATAGTGGTTAGCACGTCCGCCTCACAGCAAGAAGGCCTGGGTTCGATTCCCGGCCTGGGCATTTCTGTGTGGAGTTTGCATGTTCTCCCCGTGCTTGTGCGGGTTTCCTCCGGGTGCTCCGGTTTCCTCCCGCAGTCCAAAGACGTGCACTGTAGGTTAATTGGCCGTTCTAAATTGACCGTAGATTCTCTCCTGCAGCGGCACTGGAACCCAGTCGTATCGGCATTTGCCCTTCCATTGGATCCTTCCGGTGGCGCCGAGACAGGGGGGGACTTGCTGCTTGGGTAACAGCCTGTCCCTCATTACTCCCTACCCAGGCTCTGCGCACTGGGGGGTATCACCAGCTGGGGTACCAGCCAGAGCGCAGCCATAGTCCTTCGGGACTGACGGAGGCCTACCATATCAGTTATATAACGTATCACCCTTGTGTTAAGACATCGTCTCTGTGATTTTTCAGTTTACACTGCTTTGCAGACTTTTGTAACCCAAGCAAATATGGTTGGTCAGAAGCGTAAGCCTACTAGCATGGGTTTAAGTCTCATACACAGAGATGAATTAACTATCTGCTCAGATCGGCACAATCTACCATGCATACTCAGTTAAGCAAAGAGAGTTGTAAAATGAATGAAAATCCGAATCCAATAAAGAAAGAGAACTCTCCGCTCTGTTGTTGATTCATATCAGTGCAGGCTGTGTTCTAAACGAGTTCAACGGCACCCTTGCTCATTTGAAAGACCGGAAGTCCATATAACTCACACAAGTACACTACTTTCGGTTTTGAGCGCCTCACATAGTGTAAGCATTGATTGGCTGTTTTAAGCTTCATGTAAAGTGACTCGGTATAAATAAGTGACTTATTTGAAATTAATGTTGATATATTTATAGGTGTATAGTACAATATGAGTCTCATATGCCACTGTAACAACTTACGTTCACTTTCTACTTACGTTCGGCCGTCCGGAACCAATTAAAAACGTAAGTCGGGGAGAGTTTGTGTGTGTGTGTGTGTGTGTGTGTACAGTGGTACCATATCAAACAAATTTAATCAGTCCCGTGGGTGAGCTCGTAGGCCCAAAAGTTGGTTAGATGAAGCAATTATTCCCATAAGAAATAACAGAAAACAAATGAATCCATTTGAACCCCCTCCCAAACTCATACAACCTGCCACAAACACATTTATTTGACATAATATATTAAAGATAAACATGTAAAAACAATAAATATTTCATAATAACATGTACATTAACGTTAATAGTATTAAGTGTAATTGCACATCCACTACAGTAGGTGGCAATGTCGCTCTCATTCTCGCGCTATGGTGTAGGGAAAAAGCACCGAGCAAAAGATATGAAGTGCCGTAAACACTATTTAAAGTCGCGCACAGGGCAATGGGGGTGTGTGAAATGTTTTTTTTTTTTTTCTTCATAGAGGGGGCATCACAGGAAATAATTGAGAAGCACTGTTACAAGGCACTCTCAGACCACGGAGGAACACACGCGGAAGAATACGAGGTTAATCCGCTCGGAAAAGCCATTTCCTCAGCAGAGCTCGTAAATCAAAATTTTGCTCATTGGATGGTGCAGATTTTTGGTGGGATCAAAGCTCGTATCATCGAAAATTTGTTATAATATGCATTTACAACAGGTCTGTGTTTTATTGTTAATGTAGCTAAAATTCAATACCATAACAAGCAAAATTACTCTTTTTTTTTTTTTTTTTTTTTTTTTCCTTTAAATAAGACACAGACCATGAGACGTTTATGGAAGAGGGTCTGAGCTTGTACATCTATTTCCTAGTTTACTAAATACTGTTCATTTAGCAAAGTTTTTTCCCCATCACTACCACCATCATTTTCTTGAGCAAGTTTGGAACGGAGTTTAAAGTTTGTTTACGGGATTTATAAAGTGCATATTAGATTCTCCACACCATGGGTATAGTTTACTCAGAGTCTGACCTAGATTTCCATATCCAATCCTCCTAGACAGTTATTCTAATGTCACAATTTCTTTGGGTAATTTTTTCCGCAATTGGGATACTAATCAAATCCACTCTTCCAAGGCGGTCCAGAGGCGTAATCATTGCTGTTTTGCATGCTGTTATTGTTAGCAAAAGAGGTAAAATGATCTATGAGGATGACACATGAATAATTACCAAAGGAAGCTGCAGCTTTGGTGTTGCAGACCTTACTCCAGGTGTTAGTAGATTGAGGGGGAGCCCTTTATTACAAATAAAGCTGTACACAAATCAAGCCGGAACTTCAATAATCCGGCACCATATGTGTGCTTCTGCCTCCATTTTCTTCCCCCCCCCCCCCCTTTTTTTTTTTTTTTTAGCTTTGTGTGGTGGTTATGTTCAAGGGAAGAGTGGAACTATCCTCTCTCCTGGGTTTCCGGATTTCTACCCAAACTCTCTGAACTGCACGTGGACCATAGAGGTGTCTCATGGCAAAGGTAAGTGAACAGCTTTAACAACCAAAAGGACTTGAAACATAACTTTCGATATCGTTCGACCGTCTTCACAGCAAATTCCTTTTGGTATCTTCCTTTTGTCGTTTTTTACACCTCTCACATATACGTGCTTTTTCAGACTGAATTATGCAACTAGTGAAAAATCTCAAGAAATGTGCGTCTGTTATAAAAAATTTTACTCGAAGCATTAACATAAGTGGACGTACAATTTATTCAAGCTGTCCAGCACCCAAGTCAGAAAGTCAGAAATCCTCAACAGTCCATCACCACACACATGATTGGACCTTCCGCGTGCTGGACATGTTCAACACTAAATATTGCTGTGTCACAATCCATTTTACGGCGTCACTGTATTTGAGACAACATTAAAAATAACTCGACAGCCTTCATAGCTACAACATCAGTATTTTGTTGCCTTGTGGATGCAAGTGCGAACTTAATCTTTATTAATGTTCCAAATCAGCCAGGAGAATCGTGTACAACTGGGGCAGTGGTGGCCTGAGGGTAAGGTGCTGGTTTGCTGATCCCAAGGTTGGGGGTTCAAGCCCTACTGTCACTGATAACTGGGCTATCTATGGTGATGGGCTGTAAAAGAAACATTGCTGTCTTTCGCCCAGAGCAGGCTGCATTGCCGTCAGTGTGTTTCTGAACTGTGATGGCCTGGTGAACCGTCTAGGGTGTACTCTGCCCTCGACCCGAGTCAGCCGAGATGGGTGTCAGCCTCCCCCAGACCCTACTTAGCATCAAGCGGTTCAGAAAATAAGTGAATGAATGAATCGTGGACAATCTGTTCTTCATCTGCTCATTTTCTGTAGCTGATTAATTCTAATTAGGGTCACGGGGAGGCTGGCGCTCATCTCAGCCGACTCCGGGCGAATGTAGAGTACACCCTGGACAGCTCGTCAGGCCATCGCAGGGTGGAAACACACTGACGGCTTTACAGCTACTCTTGTTGAAATTCAGCGATGGTTCTTTTACATGAACCTCTCACCATTGACAGTGAGAGACATGGCCGGCCTTTGATAACCCAGTTAGCTGCACTGGGGGGGCAGTGAAAACCCAATGATAGTGGGGCTTGAACCCCCAACCTTAGGATCAATGATCCAGCACCTTTACCACTAGGCCACCACTGCCACCACCAGGCCACCACTGCCCCAATTTATGAATTGTATATTGAAAACATGAGCGTGCAATACTGCACAGTGGAAAATAGGTATAATCAAAAATTAAGTAATTCTCAGAGTTGAAGTCAGAATAGTGACAGAACTTGAATCAAAAGAATTGAACTGAAAGAACTGTTTAAATTAAAAGTAAAAGAAAGAAAGAAAATAATTAAATGAAATTCATCAGAAAATTAAATTACAAGTTAATTTAGGAACTACACTTCTATACTTCTGGGATTTTCACAGGGTGGAGTTTACACAGAATGATGAACACATCTATCTATCTATCTGTCTATCTGTCTATCTATCTATCTGTCTATCTGTCTGTCTGTCTGTCTGTCTGTCAGTCGTCCTGTCCTGTCCTGTCCTCTCTCTCTCTCTCTCTCTCTCTCTCTCTCTCTCTCTCTCTCTCTCTCTCTCTCTCTCTCTCTATGTATATATGTATAAAAATATATACTAACCCTTGTCAAAAAATTGGCATATTGTGATGAAGTTCATTATTTTCTGTAATGTACTGATAAACATTAGACTTTCATATATTTTAGATTCATTACACACAACTAAAGTAGTTCAAGCCTTTTATTGTTTTAATATTGATAATTTTGGCAAAAAAGTAAAGAAAAACCAAAAATCCCTATCTCAAAAAATTAACAAATACAAAAAAGTCAATCTTCAAATAATTATGTTCAGTTCTGCACTCAATACTTGGTCGGGAATCCTTTTGCAGAAATGACTGCTTCAATGCGGCGTGGCATGGAGCCAATCAGCCTGTGGCACTGCTGAGGTGTTATGAAGGCCCAGGATGCTTCGATAGCGGCCTTAAGCTCATCCACAGTGTTGGGTCTGGTGTCTCTCAACTTTCTCTTCACAATATCCCACAGATTCTCTATGGGCTTCAGGTCAGGAGAGTTAGCAGGCCAATTGAGCACAGTAATATCATGGTCAGTAAACCATTTAGCAGTGGTTTTGGCACTGTGAGCAGGTGCCAGGTCGTGCTGAAAAATGGAATGTTCATCTCCATAAAGCTTTTCAGCAGATGGAAGCATGAAGTGCTCCAAAATCTCCTGATAGCGAGCTGCATTGACCCTGCCCTTGATAAAACACAGTGGACCAACACCGGCAGCTGACATGGCACCCCAGACCATCACTGACTGTGGGTACTTGACACTGGACTTCAGGCATTTTGGCATTTCCTTCTCCCCAGTCTTCCTCCAGACTCTGGCACCTTGATTTCCGAATGACATGCAAAATTTGCTTTCATACGAAAAAAGTACTTTGGACCACTGAGCAACAGTCCAGTGGTGCTTCTCTGTAGCCCAGGTCTGCCGCTATATATATATATATATATATATATATATATATACATTTTTTTTAAAAATCAGTTCTTTATTATTTCTTCCACCTTTTCTTTTTTTTTGGTCAATGGATACACAAGAACAGCAATAATAAAGACAAGCCTCTTCGGTATCCAGAGATTTAAACTGATCTTCACCTTTGCAGGGGTACAGCTGGTTTTTCACACCTTCCACCTGGAGGACTCACACGATTACTTACTCATCATGGAGGATGGCAGCCTCAACGAACCTGTGGCTCGACTCACGGGCTCCGTCCTGCCTCCGTCCGTGAAAGCGGGCTTGTTTGGAAACTTCAGTGCCCAGATCCGCTTCATCTCCGACTTCTCCATGTCTTACGAAGGCTTCAACATCACGTTCTCAGGTATCGGTGCCAGAATGATTTTACTGGTTTCCTGACAAGAGGAAGCTCTCACTCTCAACTGTGTACGTGGATTTTCTTTCTCCAAAGCGTGTCAAGGTTCAAAAGAGTATTTTGTCAGGAATTGTTAGTTTTGCTTTGCTTTGGTAGAAGGGTGTTTACTTTGGAACATGGAAGACATGAAGTATAAATAGTAATAGTATTTTAATTTTGCGTTGATCTTTTCTGAAATACTAGGCACTGTGTTGTAGGATTATTATGAATGGCATGTCCTACATTTTCAGAGTATGACCTGGAGCCGTGTGATGATCCTGGTGTGCCAGCCTACAGCAGAAGGGTGGGTTTCCAGTTCGGTGTAGGTGACTCTCTGGTGTTCACCTGCTTCGCGGGGTATCGACTAGAAGGCGAAAGCAAACTGGTATGTCTTGGAGGAGGCCGGCGTGTCTGGAGTGCAGCTCTGCCCAGGTGTGTGGGTAGGTAGTACTTTTTTAAATTATTTTTGATATGATATGTTTATGGAATTTGTCAGATTCTTTTATCGAGAACAACTTATAGAATTTAATTGAAACAGTTTTACATTTTATCTGGATCTCATTTATACAGATCTACAGTCCAAGACTTGGCTTCAAAGCTCTTCATGGTTCGCTTAGTTCATGTTCGTCCAATCAGTCATTCAGTCATTCAGCACTGCCATAAGAGAAAATATCAGGCACTGGTGGCTTAGTGGTTAATGTGATGGGTTACTAATCTAAAGGTCAGTGGTTCAATCCCCACTGTCGCAATTGTTGGGTCCTTAAGCAAGGCCCTTTACCCTCAACTGCTTAATTGTATTAAAAAAATGATAATTATAAATCGCTGTGGATAGGAGCGACACAAATATCACCAACACTGTTCCTGGAGCTCCAAACCTGACAATGTCCACCTGACCCATCTACTGATTTATGGGTTTAATAAGCTCTGCATAGAGTATATTGCTGTATGCTATTACATAGTAATGTTAATGGCTAGTAATTGTACTCTTTCAATTTAGATCAGGGTCACTTTGGGTGTTTCTCATATTACAAACACAGTGGTACTCATCTAACGACTGTCCCTTATAACGAATTTTCCATGATACGAACTTCGATACCACCAAAAACCTGCCCCATCCAACGAAGAAATTCACTTTACGAGCTCTCCTCAAAATGGCTTTTCCGGGCCGATTAGTCCCGTATTCTTCCACATGTGTTCCTGTGCACGCCGAGAACAGCTTGTGCAGTGCTTCTCAATTATTTTTTGTTACGCCCCCTCTCGGAAGAAAAAAAAAAAAAAAAAATTCATGCCTCTTCCCCCCAGCACCCCGCGTGCCACTATAAATAGTGCTTACTGCACTCCATATCATTTGCTCAGTGCTTTTTCCCTACACCATTGCCACCTACTGTAGTGGATGCGCAATTACACTTCTTATTATTAATGTACATTATTATGATTATTATTATGAAATATTTATTGCATTTACATGTTTATCTTTAATTGAGGGCAGTGGTGGTCTAGTGGTATAGGGCGCTGGATCGCTGATCCAAAGGTTGGGGGTTCGAGTCCCACTCTCCACAAGGTTGTCACTGTCCCCCCCCCAGTGCAGCTAACTGGGTTATCAAAGGCCAGCCATGTCTGTCACTGTCTATGGTGAGAGGCATGTAAAAGAACCATTGCTGACTTTGGTAAAGAGTAGCTGCAAAGTCGCCAGCGTGTTTCTGTCCCTTGCTAAAAGGGTTGTGACAGGAAGGGCATCCGACGTAAAAACCTCTGCCAAATCAAACGTGCGAGTCAGATGATTCGCTGTGGCGACTCCCGAGTAAAAGGGAAAAGCCGAAAGGAAGACAGACATGTTTATCTTTAATATATTAGGCTAAATATAGGTGTTTGTGGCAGGTTATATGAGTTTGGGAGGGGGTTGGAATGGATTAATTGGTTTTCTGTTATTTCTGATGGGAATGATTGTTTCAATAAACTAACTATTCGCTTTACGAGTTTGCGCTCAGAACCGATTCAACTCGTTAGCTGAGGTATCACTGTATACAGATATTTGCAGCCAAATTCATTTGTGAAATCTGAAATCTGGTGAAAATGCAAAAAGGGATAGAAATACAGTTAAAAGTCATAAAGCTCCCTGATGTCTTTGCTGCCTTTTTAGAAAATAAGGCCCGGAGCAACTGATAATTAAACCATCACCAATATTATATTTAATGGACCTGTCATGATTTTTACTCAATTAGTTGTCAAAAAGTCATGTAAATATGCAATGAGTGGCCAAAATACTAATCTCTATTTGTTAAATAGTCTTTCACCTTGCAAATTAAAATGATTTTAAAGGTTTTTTTTTTTTAACTTGGTGTATGAGGGAATCAATTGCAACATTTTTTTTTTTTTTTTTCAGTCTTACAGGCCTGAACAGTTTTCAAAGATTAAAAATCCTGCTGTGCAAAGTCCTAAATAATTGGGTTAAAGGAATTTATTTATATTTATATATGTATAGGCTGTGATTTGTTTGATGATGCCTTTTAATCAGGGGTGTCGAACTCGTGCCACAAAGGGCCGTGTGGCTGCAGGTTTTTGTTCCAACCAAGCGGCAGCACACCTGACTCTGCTCATTTAAAACAAATGATTTGAGTCTTCAGGCAGTTAATTGGTCAATCTGTGTGCTCTGTACAGAGACTGACCAATCAACTGCCTGCAGACTCGGATCAGTCGTTTAACCTTCAGGCGACCGACAGGGGCCGTTTATGGCCCCAGGTGTATTTTGTTGTGTTTATCTTTAACGATCTCAAAGAGAAACTTGTAGTTTTTTATGAATTTGTATGTTGACGTGTGACCTTAAATTCTATGGTTTTGTTTGTAATTTTTCGGTCAAGGCTCGCTTCAGGTAAAATAAATTTCTCAGAGGTGATTAATGATTCCATAGTAACAAGGCTGATTAATGTTGGGAAAGGTGTTAAATCCTGCAGGCTATTAGGACAGAGAATTAATATTTTGTTTTGTTTAGGATGATAATGGCAGGTAGATCTAGGCAAGATTTGGTGTAGCTGAGGCCTTGAGAATTGGAAGTTGTGTATTGTAGGTTCGTAAGTTCAACATTCAACTGCTTTTCAAGACAGACCGTAGTATTAAGCATTGAACAGCTTTAGTTGTAATTGTACGCAGTTACCTAGAACTTTGTTGAAATTGTTGAAATCATTAGTGTTTTAATCCAAAAGTAGTCTCTATATTCATAATAAAGTGCATTTAATTACAATTAATATACCATTGGCTGATGTCATTATTTGAGATGAACTCTTGCATGTTTCATGCTTGGTGATCAAAAATCACCCGGCTGCTCATTAATGGATGTAAAATATGTCAGTCACTTAAAGGTTAAATGAGTGAATCAGGTATGCTCCTGATTGGTTGAAACAAAAACCTGCAGCCACATGGCCCTTTGCGGCGCAAGTTTTTGACATCTGTGCTTTTAATGTTGTTTTGGGTACTTCCTTTATTAACATGTCCATAGAAGCACCACATGTTTCTTTAAATAATATTTTAAATGTTAATAATAATTATAATTAATAACATTCAAAATTAATTTAGGATTTTGTGCTTTTTTTTCATGTTTTTAATCAGTTTATTAAAGCTATTTTGGGATTGTTTTGATTGAATTCTGTCTTAATTTACTAATAAAATATTCAACTAGTACAGGGATCCCTCACGGTCTGCGGTTAATTGGGACCGAGATCACCCCGTGACCAGCAAATTGCACAAAGTAGGATCGAAACGCACCCCCCCACCACCCGACTGACGTATACGTACCTGTATATATGTATATAATATCAATAAATATATATTCAACACTATAAATGCTTATAATAACAATTAAACATTCAAAAATAAGGCATAAGATGTAAATAAAATATAAATACTGTACACACACATACAGGCGCGTGCACGCACTCAGATGTGCACCTCACAAAAATGTGAAAATGTGAGTAGTTTGATGGGAGGTTTTGGGTTGTTTTTTGTTTTGTGCTTGTTTAGGGTTTTTATTTATTTATTTATTTATTTTTGCTTTGCATAATTGGCCTTGTTTTTGCAGCATTTTCCTGAACTTTTTCACCTATTCTTCTTTAAATTCCTTATTTTTTAATTCAATGAATATTTAAAAAAAAAAAAAAAAACGCAATGCAGTGAAGCCACATGAATCGAAGCGCGAAGTAGCGTGGGATCCCTGTATTATGTAATTCGTATCAAATAATTTTTTGCTTTTGTGTTTGTTAGATTCCCCCTGATGGAACTCGATAAATTACATATGGCTGTATGAAATCCTCTTTGTCGTTAATCGCTTTTTTCTTTTCTTTCATCACGAGTGTAAAAGTGCTGACTGAATGATCAATGGCTGTTGCACGAGGCTTTTACCTCAGATTATTACTCTAGTCAATCATTTAAGTTGTGTGTGTGTGTGTGTGTGTGTGTGTGTGTGTGTGTGTGTGTGTGTATGGTGTATGTTTGTGTACAAATCTCATGGATAGCCCTAATTGGTGCAATTACTCCAGTAATCATTAGTTGTGAATTATTGAGATTTAAATATTGGCTGCATTTAAAGGTCAGATTGCCGCTGTGCATCTTTAGGTATTGGGTGGTCAGGGGGTGGGGGATCGATGCTGTCGCCACTTTTTCACTTTCATACAGTTCTGTTAGAAACAGCACTACAGTACTTGTATTTATTTGTTTTCATCTTCAGCAGAGGATTGAGTCAGCCAAAAGAGCCAATTCTCTTCAACATCTCTTATAAACACTCTTAAAAAGTTTGGATAAAAGGTAGTCAGCACAAGAATTGAAGCAACATCTGCTCATATCCTACAGCATAGCAGAGCAGAATATTAACTGCAAGGACATTTCATTCTAGTGTAGCCCAGGGCGACCAACACCACACTAATGCATAAAGCCGTGCGATAATTAGCATTCCTCCGAAGTTTGAAGTTGTGATCCATCAAAATGACAAAGGCTCATATTCCATCTGGTGGAAATAGTCAGACTGGCCTATCAACATGAAGCAGAGCAACAGCTGTCAGGGTGCTGCTAGCTTAATTATTTCAAGTGAGCACCAGTTTTAGCCAAGAGAGCCGCTAGTTTATGGGACTATTTTAGGGGAAGTCAGGGACTTTCGCATTAATACATAACCATGGAACGTTGCGCTATTGCGTGTGTGTGTGTGTGCGTGTGTGTGTGTGTGTGTGTGTGTGTGTGTGTGTGTGAGGGAAGGGACATGACCAGCTCTGGAATTGATGTAGCACAGTGTTGCACAGTTCTCAACCCTCCTAAACAATCTTCTTCTTTCTGTCTTTTATCATTCCGATACTGTGCTCATGGGGTTTTGCCCAGCTGAGTGCGGCGCCTCGTCTGTGGGCAGTGAAGGGGTTCTTCTGTCCCCAAACTACCCAGCAAACTATGACAACAACCACGAGTGCATTTACCAAATCCAGACTGATAACGGCAAGGGGATCCAGCTCACGGCTACCAACTTCCAGCTACGTGATGGCGACTTTCTGCAGGTCCGTCTGTTCTGTTTCACGCTCCATCTTCGTGCCTGAGACAATTGTTTGTTCTGACCCGATTAAATACAAATATAATTCATATAATTGGATCTTGCATTAAAAATGTTTACTATAGGCATAATTTCTTCATTTTTTTTGTTGAAGCTTGTGTATGAATGTGGTACCAGGAACTTTTTCTCGCAGAAATCAGTTTAAATATTATTTATATTGGGATTGCATAGGAATGATATGTAGTGCCTACAAGGTAGAGGCATGCAGTGGGAGTGCGATCCAATAATGTTGCTGGAGTTAAAGGCCATAGTCATTAACCCAAGAGGATAAAAGGTGCTTCTGCGGCACAGTACATCACATTCACTCCATTCATCTTCACTAAATGCTTTCTTCTCGTCAGCGTCATGGTGAGCTAAATTACTCATTTATTTAAATCCATCAGAAAATATTATGAGTAGGTCCACTAGGAGCAGGAAAAAAAAACCCTAATTTAGCAAATAGTCACACTCGCACCCCTACTGACAGACTACAATCAGTCCAACAAGTGTGTGTGTGTGTGTGTGTGTGTGTTTTTAAAAATAATCCATGCTACTTTTAAAGTAAAAGTTTCGTCATTGCGGTATCTGCGGTTGTTTGGCGCCCAGCTAACATGAAAGAGTTTGTAACCCACAGGACAGCCATACATGTGACTAAGTGAAGACATTAACTATTCATAGGTTCATTTAAGATACAGCGCTCAAGGCGCACATAGCTTCCAATAAGAACACAGATCCCTAAAGAGCGCTACGGTCACTAATTATGCCGCGGTGAAAGCACATAAGCCGCAGTTTTTCTGTCGCATTCAGACATGCTTGAATCTTTATTATCGTCTTCTGACTATAGTATTTTTCATGGAGCTCAGAAAGTCTTTCCATTAAGACATTATAGCCTTATTATCTCCGTTCCCATTGCGTTTGATCCAGTACTTAGCGTAGTGACGAACCTGTTCAAATCATTCGACAGTTAATTTGGGTTGCATGAATAACTCTGCAAGTGTTCCTTTGCTGATTTGATGGGAAGATCTGCGCTCGAAATATCTTTGTCTTTCCAGCCGAGCAGAGAATTGACTTTCTGTGCATTCTGGCATCTTAGTTTACAAATACAGCGCTTTAGTCGCGCAGTGTAGTCAGATGGGGTTAAAATAACGTTGTGCTCTGACAGGAAATGGAGGGGAGGGAAACACAGCATGGTAGGAAATATTAAAGGTCATAAATCACTGTCAGACTCTTTCGCTTGTCCTCTTCCATATGAAGCCTTCTGTCTCAATGTGCTTGTAATATTCAAAAACAATTACCTAAGTCAACACACACGGTCCAGGGCGCCACAAGTTCTCATTTGCAGAGACCTGGTGTGTTTTTGCGTCCCTCGTACATCTCTCTTTGTTTACAGATTTACGATGGTCCGAACAGTTCATCGAGACTGCTGGGCAACTTTACCCGAAGCGAAATGTCCAACGTCATCGTCAACAGTACCTCCAACCATCTGTGGGTTGAGTTCAATAGTAATGGGACTGGAACCAGCAAAGGCTTCAAACTGATATACACAAGTGAGTACTGAGCCAGGAGCTGTGTTTTTATTCATATGTACTTGTTTGGACATTGCAGGAGGTTAAACACGTTTTACTACAGTTGGGACTCGCCTTGCCTATTTCTGCCAGATTCTACTACCGGAGCAGAGCATCAGGCTCATAAAAGGCCATTTTTGTGTAGAGCTATGTTGTTGTTTTTTTTGCAGAAATAGGGTGGGGCGAGAACCAGTTCTTGTATTCAACTGAAGCAGGAAGTTTTGCCCAACTTCAACACATTCTTTTGACTTCTTGTGTTCGAATGTGGACATCTAGAATTAGAGAATACGTGATACGTAAAAGGAATTGGGCTGGTTGAGGTAGCTTAATACGGCGCTACTTTATAAATGAAAAGCAATATGGTTGCCACTCGAGGGAAACACTTGGCGATAATAGAAATTATCGGAAATAGCCGAGGGAATCCTGGCCAAGGTATGAAAGTAGCATCGGCTCTGACATGGCGCTCTCACCAACCAAGACATTATTTTTGACAGAAATCACAGAGGATTTCCAAGCAGTTTTACTCAAGAGCTTTTAGCCTTGTCGTCCCATATGATGCAACACTCGATGGTTTAGCTCCAGTCTTCTGATTGCTTTAGTTCGGAAACCACCACCTCGTATATAATGAATATCTGACAATGTTGTGCTATCCGGTTACTGATTGTTTGACATATGAAGAAAACACCACAGGACGTGCTGTCTAGACTGATTTGCCAAAATTTGCGTTATTGATACATGAGCAATAAAAATTGTCGTTACATGGAATGTTGTGTAACATTCATAGAGTTCCAGACAAGTTTGTTCTGGCTGACCTCTATTCTCTTTCTTTGTGGAAGCTCGACAATAAAAACCTCAGCTTTTCATGTTACTGAGAAACCAGTAAGAGCAACAAAGTTTCCCGTATTGAAAAACTTACCGACTGTTACACAGCCGACTCCGAACATCAATGTTTAATAACGGTCTACTTACAGATGGCTTTTTTTTTTTTTGAATGATTTGAAGTTGAAAAACATTCAATACAACCTCTGAAGCAAACTATAAAATATAGTCATACAGGCTATAAGGCCAATATTAATGAGCATAATGCCAGTGTTATTGCACAGCGGGTTTTACATTTGATGAAATTGAAAAAAGAAAATAAAAGAAAATGTTTGATTTTCTACTATGTCGGTATCTATTAATCTCTTTAGCAGCTAGCTTGCGGACACTATTTCGGAGCCAGTGAGGGGTCTTTCAGTCGCATTTATTGAACTTTTACCCATAATTCCTTGCAGGTCCATTCTACACTGCACTTATCAACATACCAACTCACTGCATAAAAGGTCAGCAGGTCAATTCAACGCACATTGGGACTTTCTTACAGTACAGAGTTGCTTATTATCTATTACATTATCCAACTCTGTGTAATGCTGAAATTAAAATTAAAACATAAAGATCTAGTTTTAGTGTGTGTTTCTTTTGTTGCTGTGTAGTGTACTAGTATACTGCAAAAGTTATTTGCCTTCGGTTTATAGAGATCGCTGAATAGTCCCTAAGACCTGCAGGGAGTAATTATTTATCCTAAAAGCAGATTCCTTGATTATTCTGTACTTTTCATGGAAATATTTTTATATATAATATAATATCAATAAATACATATTCAACACTATAAATTCTTATAATAATGATTAAACATTAAAAAATAATGCATAATATGTCAATAAAAAATAAATACAGACATACAGACGTGCACACACACACACACACACACACACACACACACACACACACACACACACACACACACACATACACACATACACACACACAGATGTGCACCTCACATAAAAATGTAAGTAGTTCTGTCGGGGGGTTTTGGGTTGTTTTTTTGTTTTGTTTTGTTTTGTTTTGTTTTGTTTTTCCCTATTTTCCCTGAATTTCCTTATTTTTTTATTTTCAATGAATATTTTTGAAAAACCTGCGATGCACTGAAGCCACAGGAACTGAAGCGCGAAGTTGTGAGGGATCATTGTAAACGGTTATACAAATGAAGAAGTGTTAGTTTTCCTAAATGTCCACTGACTCTGCGCACTGTGAAACCGGGGAATAGTTGAACACTTGCTCTGTTCCAGGTCGTACGCTTTTAAAAGGCTCATGGAACCACTTTAACATGCAGTTAGAACATGGAAGATAAAACACGTTCCACATGACTACAGGGAACGGGGCAAATGAACACATAAAAGATAAACTTTCACTCAAGCATGTGTTGTGCCAATATTAATTCAAAATGACCTGCCTGGGGCTGCGACGGCACGTTGGTGGGACAGGTGCTGTTTCTATGGAACAACCTTTGTCATTATTAAATAAAAATCACTGCCTCCCTACTGCGAGTTGATTTGCTTTTCTTATTTTTCTTTTTTGGCGTTCTGGTTCACCAGCATGGGTAGGAAGGGGAAAAGAGAAACATTTCTCTCATACCTAATAGAGAAAGTGACAACCTGCAGAATGAGCGTGCAGAACAATATCTCTGTGCATAGACATTACAAAGAGAGTGAAAGGCGCTGTCAGTAACGTCTGTTGAAATATGATCATCAATTATGGAACTGTGAAGAAAGTCTGAAGTGAAGTTCTTTATTCCGCACTCATTTCTACTCAGCTGGTAGTGAACCTTTAGAGTTATTGTGGCTTTAAGATATGTGATATGCACTTGGTAATATGAACTTCAACAGTGATGTTCCATACACCATAATCAGATGCACAAACCAATGGCTTTACCCCATTTAGTAGTAAACTAGAGGAGCATTCACAAAGTGCATTCATCAAACAGCATGGATAATGGAGTAATTCGGCTCTGTATGGATACTGGTTTAAATTACCCAAGTACTCATTACAAAATATTCTATAGCATGTGGATGTGAATGTCTGTCTTCCTTTCGCCTTTTTCCCTTTTACTCGGGAGTCGCCACAGCGAATCATCTGATTCGCACGTTTGATTTGGCAGAGGTTTTTACGTCGGATGCCCTTCCTGTCACAACCCTTTTAGCAAGGGACAGAAACACGCTGACGACTTTGCAGCTACTCTTTACGAAAGTCAGCAATGGTTCTTTTACATGCCTCTCACCATAGACAGTGACAGACATGGCCCGCCTTTGATAACCCAGTTAGCCGCACTGGGGGGGGACAGTGACAACCTTGTGGAGAGTGGGACTTGAGCCCCCAACCTTTGGATCAGCGATCCAGCGCCTTATACCACTAGACCACCACTGATGTGAATAACATGCCAAAAAAAAAGATCTGTTTTGAAATATTTACATGATGGCTGAGATAATTATTCCTCATTTAAGTCCATATACAGTTTCCTGAAAACATGTCTACCGGCACTCATTTTAAAGTTGTAAGCTCTCAATATCCTGTGAGTTTGGTCTCTATCCTTCAAGGTCACTTAAGGTCAACAGTCTTATTTGGAAGCCCATATATAGTTTCCTATTTGTGTTGCATAGTTTGTCAGCACATACTCTAAAGTTATAAGTGCTCTATTTCCAAAATTTTATGACATTACTCTGACCTTGACATTTTGGGATTGGGTGAAGTTGTGTCTCCACCGAGTTTGTTGAAAATCCTTGCATGTGTCTTATCAGATTTTTTTAAGGGTCAGAATGACAAATGACCAACCGCATGTTGGTGAATACAGTATCTCCAGCAAAACTTAAACCCGCGATGACTAGTATAAATTAACACCTTAAAAAGAAATGAGGGGCAAACATTCTAAAGTCTCCTGTTACACGTGAACATGGGTATATTTTCATCATTAGGTGTTTTTTCCCCGTGGTATGTGTTTAATAATTTACATGAGCCTCTTGGAAAAGACTGTTACGAGTGTGTGTGTGTGTGTGTGTGTGTGTGTGTGTGTGTGTGTGTGTGTGTGTGTGTGTGAAAGAAAAGGATGAATTTCTCAGTTCATGAAAATCAAGATAATGGCAAAAATGACATAAAACAGGTATAAAACTATGCTATACATATATAATTATTATTATTACAGAAGCTACTGTCACCTGTCACACTGAAAATTGTAGAATAGTGTAATAACCTTCAACTCAGTTGAATTTTAAGGGGGAAGATCCCTGAATGAGAAATATTTTTTTTCGGAAAACCACTTGTTCCACAATTATTGGCACGGCCCTAACAATTCCCATGAAATCAATGCAATTGAAGCATTTCTGTTATTTCTACAGTAATTTACAAAGTTGATCTGAGTGTCTAGGAAAATGTAATTAGTGATTCATCACTTCCTGTTTTCCTGGACTATAAATATGACGCGACACAGAGGCCATTTCTCTTATCCACTAGCAGTATTGGAACTTCGACTGGGACCCTGTGCTTTGGTCAGATGAGACAAAGACAGAGATTTTTGGCAACAAACACTCTCAGTGGGTCTGGTGGAACACAAAAGATGAGTATACTGAAAAAAAACTCATGCCCACTGTAAAGTAAGGTGGAGGATCAGTGATGCTGTGGGCCTGTTTCTCTTCCAGAGGCCCTGGTAACCTTGTTAGGGTGCATGGCATCATGAACGCTTTGAAATACCAGAACATTTTAAATCAAAGTCTGGTGGCCTTTGCCCGAAAGCTGAAGATGGGTCATCACTGGGTCTTTCAGCAAGATAATGACTCTAAACATGTGGTCAAATCTGCACAGAAATGGTTCACCAGACAGAATCAAGCTCCTCCCATGGCCATCTCAGTCCCGAGACCTCAACCCCATTGAATCCCTGTGGATTGAGCTGAAGAGAAGAGTGCAGACGAGAGGACCAGGTGGCTGGTGGATTTAGAGAGATTGTGCAGAGACGAACGGCCCGAGATCCCCCATTCTGTATTCTCCCATCTTGCGAAACATTATAGGAGAAGATTAGGTGCTGTTTTGTTGGTAAAAGGCGGTTGTGCACAGTATTAACATCAGGGGTGATGATAATTGTGGCACACATGAATTAATATCAAAGAATTATTTCTTAATGAGGGATTTTTTTTCTTCACTGAATAAATGCACTTGAAATAAAGGTTGTATGAAGGTTGTATGCTATTTTCCCCCCGTTGTGGTCCAGTATTATTTAGAAAAAAACCTGAATTTATCAGAAGCTAAAGAACACATCTTAACCAAGGGCGCTAATAATTTTAGAGGTAAATGTATACAGTAATCCCCCTTATTTCGCGGTTAATGGGGACCAGCACCCCCTTCCCCCATGCACGAAATGCAAAAAACCACGAAATGACTTCTGCCACTTCTTAAGGACACCCACCCACCTATATATTATAATAAAATTATATAGAGAAGTTAATTTTAAAGTGTTCTATGCCTGTTAAGGGCATACAGGCAATGTGTATTAATATATAAATAAATTATACACCTTATAATGACCATAAATATATATAAATACTGTATAACAAACCTTATAAATAACAAATCCACAACCACGTTGAGAAGGAAAATCACTGGCGGCACTGGTGCCTGGTTGAGGCTCGTTGGCGCCTCCAGAGCATTTGCTTTAGTATGTATAATGTATGTTTCAAAACTCACAGGTGTTTAACTCTCTTTCTCTCTCTCCTCATGCATTACATGTGCTGGTGAGGGGCGTGGCTGTTACCCGCAGGCGAAATCCAGAGAGCGCACCTGAATTCACTCAATCATCAGTGCACTATAAAGAGCTCCGTGCTCGACCAGTTTCCGTGTTGATACTCTCTCAGTGATTTTGGTTTTTGTTTTTCCCCTCACCACTATGGTGAACACGATTTTTCCCGCACCCCAGTGCCTCCCCTGAGCTCAATAAAAGTCATTATTTCATGAGGGAGGAAAGGTGTGTTGCATGCTGGGAAATATAATCTTGACCAATCAGCTTGCTGGATTCACAGCCAATCAGAGAATACTCAAGTCAAGCAGGAGAACAGAGCATGTTGGGTAGCATAGTTGAAGGTACATGTATTGCTGTACTGCTCATGAATTTTGAATAATCTTTAATTTTTTTAATTTCTCGATGGGAAATCCTGCGATATTGCGGGGACGTGGAGTAGGAAACACGAAGTGGTGGGAGATTACTGTATATGGCAAGCAAATTTCAGCAGAGTTTGCTTTTTCATTAATTGAATAAACATTATTTGCTTCAGATTTTTTTCTAATTTACCATATTAAGCAAATGTCAATGCATACATGTTACCCTGACGTGTTTCTATTGGGATTGTGTCTTATGATTTATTAATGTAGAAGGTCATTCATGGTTCTGGTTGATTCAAGGTTGGTTCTGGTTGATCTGTGCTGTAAATGATAATAATAAATAAATTATGTCTGTGAAATAATCCCTTTAATATTCTTCTGGTATAAATTAGGAGTTTGCCTCATTGTCTTGTTGGAATGTCACTGAGGTATTTCCAAATCTATAATAAAGTATTTCTCAATCTATATTTCTATTTTTGTCCAGTTCCATTGATTAGGTTCAGTTGTCTGTTGAACTCTCAAGCTTTGGTTTAATCGTCTCGTCCTCCTTAAATACTTTATATGGGCATCGTATTTCACAGGTCCGCATATTTTGTATCACAGATCCTGTGAACTAAAACATACACTTTTTCTTCCTCTGGTTGCTACAGTGATGGGAAGGACTCCTTGAATATCCGATCAGCACACTGTGATTCAGCAGAATCTAGCTTTACCCATGCTTGGTTTTATCCTAATAAGTCACCCCCCCCCCACCCTTCTTTCTTTTGCCAGGCTTTGACCTTGTGAAATGTGAAGAGCCAGGCACTCCTAACTATGGCTACAAGATCCAGGACGACGGTCATTTTGCCAACACGTTTGTTCTGTACAGCTGTAATCCTGGTTACACCCTGCATGGCAGCAGTACACTGACGTGCCTGAGTGGAGACAGACGTGTTTGGGACAAACCACTGCCGTCATGCATCGGTGAGATCACTGCAGCATCTAGTCACGTTTAGTTGAAAAACAACCCGATGGAGTTCTAACAAGCAGAAAAGAATCTGAGAACCTACAGTGGCTATTAATTCTTGTTCTAACCGTAACCTGAACTGTTTTCTCATAAACTCTTAAATGTATTGCAACCATGCGGTAACCAGAACTTGTGCAAATTTATAGTTCTCTTCATTGCAGTTTAATTTTAGTGAAGTCATAAAGGTTTTTACAGCTGTACCATACCATAATGATACCTTTATGATGATAAACCCTGATCATTATTTCATCGCTGTACATTATAATTGTGTTCATTCTCTCATTTCCACTAATGGTTTTATCCTGGTCGAGGCTGATGTGGAACCGGAGCCTGTCCTTAGAGCTCTGTACATGAGATGATAATTTGTCAGAAGAAATTACACCATTCATTTCATCAAAGGCGATGCCTGTAAATCCCTCCCCTCCCCTCACCGCTTCCTTGTCATCTGTTTTTTTTTGTTTTGTTTTGGGGGTTTTTTGGACAAATTAGAATCAATACTATTTTGTAAATGAGTCCCACATTTTCCAAAATGATCTGAAACACTGACTAGTCAGAGATGGGCTCAGAATCCATTTACAAGAGGTTAAATACCATTTGTAACAGATAAAGCAGAAACAAAATTGTTTAATGTTTACATGTAAAAATTAAAAGATGATCCAGAGACAAATTTGTGAACAAAGCCTCAGATATAGTATAATATTATAGCAATTGGGTTGAAGCTTGGAAGGTGCACGTCAGGCAGAAAGGAAATCCTTTGTGATGGTGAACCCTGATCGGGGACGGGGGGGGTTTACATTGTAGTGTTTGTATGCGGTAACACTGGAATCGAGGGCATCTTGATGAGATCGCTTTATTATTGAAAGTTGTACTTGAATGGAATGAAAAGGCGAGGAGAAATCTGAGGGGAATATTCTGATCAAAATATATCTTTCGAAAGTCTAGCTATTCAAAACAAAATAAAAAATGTTTTATAATTGTAATACACTGGTACCTCATCTAACGAGTGTCCCTTATAACGAGTTTTCCATGATACGAGCTTCGAACCCACCAAAAAGCTCCTCCATCCAATGTTCACTTTACAAGCTCTCCTCGAAATTGGCTTTTTCGGGCCGATTTGCCTCGTATCCTTCCGCATGTATTCCTCTGCGCTCCAAGAATACCTTGTCACAGTGTTTTCAATTATTTTCTGTGACACCCCCTCCAGTAAGAAAAAACATTTCACGCCCCCAGCGCCCTGCATGCGACTATAAATAGTGGTTACTGCACCTCATATCGTCTGCTCGGTGCTTTTTCCCTACATCATAGTGCAACAATGAGAGCGCCACTGCCAACTACTGTAGTGGATATACGATTACACTTAATTCTAGTACAGTATGGCAAAAAAGCATGTTCCCCAGGGTCATACGTGCCCCTCCTGGTATCACATCACGCTGCTCTAGAGGGGTGTGTCCCACTATTTGAGAAGCACTGGCCTTGCGGGAGCTCACCACGAGCCTTTCTTTGCTGGCATTTGTCGAGTACACATGCACAAAATTCTCCTCCTCCTCCTCCTCCTCCTGCCTGCCCACATGACATCTTCACCGCAGTCGATGATCAGAATGGTTAGTTGACTTATTGTTTATTCTTGTTTTATTATTATTTATGATTAATTATTCATAATGTTAATGTACATGTATTATGAAATATTTATTGTTTTTTCATATATATCTTTAACATTTTAAGTCAAATATGTGAGTTTGTGGCAGGTTATGAGTTTGGGAGGAGGCTGGAACGGATTAATTGGTTTTCTGTTATTTCATATGGGAATGATTGTTTTATCTAACGAACTTTTCGGCTTACAAGCTCGCCCTCGGAACAGATTCAATTCGTTAGTTGAGGCATCATTGTATTTTGAGATTGTTGGTAAAGCAATATACATTCAAGACATTCTGACCTTGAGTTGTTAAAGCCTGCACCAGTATTCCATTATGCCTGCCCTCTGCTGGCCTGGAGGGGAAATGTCCTGAGGCTTGTCTTCACCCTTATAAAATGTCCTGTCCATGCCAAGACGGTTATTCTCAAGCTCATATGGACGCTCCTTTATCACTCATTACTGGATCCCTTCTGTCTGTGACTGTGTAAATAGGAAACATGCACTACGAGAAAGACATCACATTTTCTTTAATGTGCCTTAAAGTAAATTGGCAGATTTATTTATTTATAAAACAAAAGTATTTTAAAAACATTAAAGGTAATACAGACAGCTATTGGTTTCTCCGATGCAGTGCAGTGTTCTAGTTTGTTACAGATCACAATTCCAGCATTATCTTCAACAAATAAAGAATATGATCTCTAACAACAGTATTATAATATTTCTGAATAAAATATTAATATTTAATTATTAAAAACAGCTTAATTATTGTTTAAAAAAAAATCTCCAAAAATAAGCCATTTTTATTCATTCATTCATTTTCTGAACTGCTTAATTCTAATTAGGGTCGTGGGGAGGCTGGAGCCCATCTCAGCCAATTCGACATCATCTGTGAGGGTAGAGTACACTTTGACCAGCTCGCCAGACCATCGCAGATAAGGCAGCTTTGATCTCTTGAAATAATTTTTTAAGTGTCCAGGACTGATTTCTTATTCAGTGCCAATGAACAGAGTTCCCTTCTAACTCTCATTCCATCCTCGTGTGTTTCCTTGCCTCTGTTTTACTCATTACTGAAACCACCACTTAGATTTATGATTAAATGATTTTGGGGCTTTTTTTCTTTCAATAAAAGTGCTATCGAAGTAAAAGTGAATTGAAATTTTCCCATCACGCAAAGATGCTAGATTAATAAATCTGGAAATTTAGCGGCATTGCTATTTCTCAGTAGATCTCTCGGTTCTAATCAATCAATTTATCAGTTGCTGATATTCTTCAGTGCACAGGAAAGTAATACTTTTAGAGGAAATCTTTTTTTTTTTTTTTTAAACTGCATGTATCTCAAATCGAATATTGATTAATTTTAGCAGAAACATTTATGCAAACCTGTCAAGTCACATAGCATAATTAATTTGGTAGCTACAAGCCTGGAGAGCTTGTGTTCAGGGTTATGCATTACCTGACCTGCAGATGGACTAAAAGCTTATTGGCCCCTCATGAACAGCTGCTTTGTATTTTTCTTGCTTTTGGAAATGCACATAGTTTAGTGGACATCTGCCTTTTTTTCCCTACGACAAAAAAAGTGTTAATCATCTTGTTTACCCTGATATATAGTGCGTGTGTGTGTGTGTGTGTGTGTGTGTGTGTGTGTGTGTGTGTGTGTGTGTGTGTGTGTGTGTGTGTGAGTGTGTGTACTTCAATTGAAGAAAAAAGCGAGGAGGCAGGAAAGGAAGGCAGATTTCTCTTAATTCAAAATCAACAATCTTATGGAAGTGCTACGTTAAATCAGCCCAGCAGTCTTCGAACAAGTGAAAAGAGACACATGGCTCTATTCTACATTGCCCTAATCCCAGCTTCCTAATTAAAATGGCTTGAATGAGATATAGTGCAGGTGCTTGGCATGGAAAATGGATAGTATTGCCCAGAGCGGTCATTGTGTTCTTTTGTTCGAGTTAGTCAGCATAATAAGACCTGCTCCTTTCCCTTCCCTTCCTCTTTCCTTCGCAAAGAGAAGGTGATGTACAATCTTTGGGAAGATATGCTTATTTTTAACAATTGCTTGGGCAGTTAGAGGTTTTTTTTTGGGGGTTTTTTTTGTGTAAAACCTTTAAGCATTTCCTCATAGAGATCGAGAGTAAAACCCATCCAATAATCCATCCATCATCTGTACTGTTTATTCATCAGCGTCGCAGGGAAAGCAGAATCCCCTCCCAGGTGACTTCGGACAAGAGGCAGGGTAGACCCTGAACAAATCGCCGTTCTGTCATATTATGTGTAAGATGTTACACAGACCCGACAAGTACATCTTTATAAACGTTTGCCGGTCTGCTGATGGACGAACACAAATGTCGTCGCATTCATTCACACTCACATGAACAGCTCTGGGTAGTTTAGGGTTGTCAGCTGACCCAAAGCATATGTTTTTTTTTTTGTTTGTTTTTTTTATGCACTGGTGGACGAAACCAGAGTACCCAGAGAAAGCCCTTGCAAATTGGGATATCACCTGCAAACTCGACACAGAAAGGCCTTCTATCTGAGATTTAAACCCTGAACCTTTTTGCTTTGAGGCAACGGTGCTGCCCACTGAACCACCATGCCCCCGGCATAAAGAATTAAATCTGTATATCTAGATAATTATCTAATCATTTGACGCATCCCTGAATGGTAAGTCTGGGGGATTTGTAGTCTTAGATTTTGGAGACCTGTATATTTTTTGTCTTTGTATTACATTAATTGGTTTAAGCATCCCTGTTTGAAACCCAGCATGTCAATTCTCATTGCCTCACAAGGATTGCAAGTATTAAGAGGAGATATAAAACAACCATGCAGAACATTGGGGTTCAGAGGACAGGGATTATGGGATTAAGACCAACTACTTTGTCGTGCGGAATCCGAAAAAGAGTTTTGTTGTCGTTTTCACTTTTCAAGCGGAGTGTGGAGGACACATCAGCGGTGCCACATCTGGACGCATCCTGTCCCCTGGCTACCCTGCGCCGTATGACAACAACCTTCATTGCACCTGGTCCATTGAGGCGGATACAGGGAAAACCATCAGGTAAAGTGGTTCACACATCCATAAGCCATGAATTATTCTCTTGCGAGCAGTTTGTGTGTGTTTTTTAATGCACCCCTATTCATTCCCATGTAATTCCCACGCAACTCATAACATGGCATGGTGATTGCATTGGCACCCTGCTAAGAGACCTACTGCCGACTGGCATCTGTTCCTTCAAGTCCATTATCGTACGAGTCAAGGGAAAAAAATCCCACTGAACACCGAACACGAGCAAAGATAATCCGATTAGAAGTTTGGAAAAGGGGCAGAACATTGATTTAATTCTAAAACACAATTGGAGCAAATCGGACAACGTTGCTGCGAACACTTGATCCCGGTTCACATTGGAGATCTTGCACTGCTTCTGAGATGATCTTGTAATACAGGCGCTCTCTGAATGCCCTCACGTGATGACAGCTAAAGTAGAAAATAGTCCACCCACACCTCCCCAGGGACCAGTTAGCATCATTGTGATGCCTGCTGATGAATGGTTTGTTGGCTGCGTTTTCATTCCGCCAACATTAACGTAGTTGATGTGAGAATAAATCTTGGCCATGGTTGATCGAGATAATCAGAGCTGTGATTTGCAGAATGGAATTGGATAGCCAAGAGATTTTCGTATGGTAGTTTGGGGGGGGGGGGGGTTTAAATAATTGCATTTTTGAAAATACACAGAAACATCCTGCGTGAAGACAACTTGAGGGTTGAATTTTTCAGAGCCAAGTTTAAAGCAAAACAGTCAAAACGTAATAGTATCATCTCCTCAGAGCTCTGACTAAACCTTCTCGTGCCCTCTAGAGTTCTTCCAAAGGACCCTCCTGCATCTCCGAGCCCTTACCAAAGCTCTGCTCTGACTCCTAGTTGATGCATGGCAGACCCGAGAGCATTCGATTGTTTTTTTTTTTTTTCCCCCCAGCGGATCACGTGGCAGTAATTGGTCAGCATTTTTACAGGATCACAGTGGGCGCAGATGACAGATTTCTTTTTCAGATCCAAGTTATTAGGACCACTTCAACCAGCTTTGTGTAAACAGCTAGAGTTGCCAGCCCCAGCTTTAAGGAGTTGCTGAATGATCATACTCATTTCTAAGCCTGCAGTCTGAGGAACTGATACTAATTTACAGTCGAAATTTCCACTGCTACCTTCGAGGTGACAGACGATCATTGATTTCCTTTGTAGAATTTCAAATTGAAATCTCAAGTGACATCTGAGAAATATTTTAATAACATATTGTATGTGCACTGTTCGATTCATAAAAATTGAAGATTGTAGACGTTATGAGGAAAAATAAAGGTTGGAAGGAAGAAGCAGCAGCAAGAGAACCTCTACTCTACTAATGTTTAACAATAATAAAAAAAAGTCAATCAGACAGGACTCTCACTCGAGCAGCCATAGTAAAGTCTGCAGTTCGATACGACGCCTCTTCATGACAATGATCAAACCTGAGTCGATTATTCAGTTCAGTTCATTTTCTGTAACCGCTTAATCCTAATTAGGGTTGTGGGGAGGCTGGCGCCCATCCCAGCCAACTTCGGGCGAGGGCAGAGTACACCCTGGACAGCTCGCCAGGCTATCGCAGGGCGGAAACACACCTACGGCTTTGCAGCTACTCTTGTCGAAAGTCAGCAATGGTTCTTTTACATGCCTCACACAATAGACAGTGAGAGACATGGCCGGCCTTTGATAACCCAGTTAGCTGCACTGGGGAGGACAGTGACAACCTTGTGGACAGTGGGAATCGAACCCCCAACCTTTGGATCAGCGATCCAGTGCCCTATACCACTAGACCACCACTGCCCCCTTAGTCGATTATTTATTACAGAAAATTAAGTTACAAATAAATGTTATTTTATACGGATAGGTTTTTACAAAATTCGTCGGGAACACCACCGTATCCGAGTTTCAGAGATTATGTGATTTTGGAACGTCAAGGTCAAAGATCAAGGTCAGAGTGAGATCACTAACTTTTGGAAATGCTGCACTTGTACCTTGGAAAAGATTTCTGAGAGAAATTACTGTTAGGAAACCATATTTGGAGCTTCAAATGAGACCAGTGTACAGTAGGCCCTATTCGCGACTATTCGCGGTTTTGCACTCACGCCCTTGACTATTCGCGGATTGCTGAGCAACGTAATTCAAATTCAGCCAATGGCTGTACTCCTTCCTGCTGATTGGTTGAGATGATGTAAACGCCTCTTTTTCCTCATTCGTGCACAAGTTGTCAATGAGCCTTTTTTTAGTGTGTTTTAATTACCAGTTAAGTTCTATGATGCCACTCAAACGCCAGCTAAGCGCCAGAAAAAGGTAATGACGTTGGATGTCTCTTCTGAAGAAATAAGACGTTCTCCGGAAAAAACAACAGTTTCCTCTGAAGTTCCTTTAAAGGAATAATCATCTCAGCTGTTGTAAATTTGGAGTATTAAAGTCTTTTTCAATTATTATTCCAGTACAGTACCTAAGTTAATGATTGTGTGCATCCATATTCTCCCCGCTCCGGCTGACGGGTGTGGCTGAATGCAGTTCACGCCTGAATTAATGAAGCGCGGCTTATCCGGACTTCTGATCTTTCAAGTGAGTGGGGTTGTACTTCCGGTTACAGAACTCGTGGATTATCTTCAGTCGGAGGCGGGGCCGGAACCAAACCCATGTGAATAACGAGGGCCTACTGTATTTCACTCTTTGGTCATGTTCCTGTACTAGGGCCGTGGTGGCCTGGTGGTAAAAGGGCGCTGGATCGCTGATCCTAAGGTTGGGGGTTCAATTCCCACTGTCCACATGGTTGTCACTGTCCCCTCCAGTGCAGCTAACTGGGTTATCAAAGGCCGGCCATGTCTCTCACTGTCTATGGTGAGAGGTTCATGTAAAAGAACCATTGCTGACTTTTCGAAACCGTCAGCGTGTTTCACCCCTTGCTAATGGGTTGTGTGAGGAAGGGCATCCGACGTAAAAACCTATGCCAAATCAAATATGCGAATCAGATGAATCTCTGTGGCGACCCCTGAGAAAAAAGGTGAAAATCTGAAAGGAAAAGAGGAAGTGTCATGTTCATGTACTATGGAACATATTGTAAGACAAGCAGATGGATAGTTAAATCCGTTTCTATGAACAGTACCCATAAAGGGTTTGTTTTCTCTACACTACTCATGCTGCATGTCTGAGGTCACTTTAGAATCCTTTTGTTTTGGAATCCCAATTGTGAGTCGTGTTATACGCATTATTATTGTTATTTTTTAAATATATTTTCAAGTACAGTGCTATAAATCAGTTGGTTGAAGCCAGTTAATGAAATCTAAGCTCCACTTTCTTGGGCTGATCAGACTTGCTCTTTCTCTGAAATGTGTGTTCGATGTGTGCAGCCTCCACTTTATCGTCTTCGATACGGAAGTGGACCACGACATCCTGAAAGTGTGGGATGGCCCAGCCGAGAACGGCATCCTGCTAAAAGAGTGGAGCGGCTTGCTGTTACCCGAGGACACGCACAGCACCTTCAACATCCTCACGCTGCAGTTCGACAGCGACTACTTCATCAGCAAATCGGGTTTCTCCATTCAGTTCTCCAGTGAGCAACTCCTACTCGCTCTTAACTCCATTGTACTGCTTTCTCTCCCCTGTTTCATCACTCTCGTGGCTTGCATGATCCGATATTCTCTCTGTAGTTTGCTTGCGCTCGCTTTAGAATAAACACCGTGCAAAGAAATATGACTTAGTCGGAGAGATATGGGAGGTGGGAGGTTTGCTTCTCTATAGAAATGCAGCAGAGATCACGGACGCTGTCTTGTGAGGCTCAAAGCATGGCATATTTAGAGGAGCGAGAAGAGAGAGAGGCGCTCTTGCTATGAATAAGAAACTTTATTTCAGTCTGTCACTCCACTTCTCTGTTTGAGAAGTACAAGTACACCATACAGATTTCAAAATGATGCAAAATTTATTCGTTTAATTTCAGCCACCACCGCCACCACCTGCAACGACCCGGGTATCCCTCAAAACGGCACTCGCTATGGTGACAGCAGAGAGCCAGGTGACACAATTTCCTTTCAGTGTGATCCAGGTTACCAGGTTCAGGGAGTGTCTGAGATCACCTGCGTTCAGCTTAACAACCGCTTCTTCTGGCAGCCCGACCCCCCGACGTGCATAGGTAAGTTCAGTGAATGTTTTCCATTCTCGTCCTTTCTCTCTGGCTGTTCATGATTTCAAGCAAAAACCTTTGATGCCACAGATGAGTTTCCCATGTATCTGGGCTGCTCTGTAGGACTTTTAAAACAGGCGTAATATCCCTCCGCGCACAGCTTCAGCAAAGGTTCATGCTGCCAGCCAGTTCATTGTTTTCTAAATTGCAGTGTATCGCCTGCACTGTACATTAATTGTTTGGTGCCCTTGGGCGGCATGAGGAATATTGTGTAACATACTTTGCAAAGACGTGCAGCATGGAGTCTGTTTATTAAAATTCTATGTATTACCCCAATGCTGTTGCCATGTTACTACACTGAACTGCAGTGTGTGTCTGAGACAGACTGAGAATTTTTAACACTTTGTCATCAGGGTTGTTTTCGTCAGTAAGTAATGTAAGTATGACTAAGGTGCCTGAAGCTGGTGCATTAATTATTACTTTCAAGATCTTGGAGTGACATTTACACATCTCTCGACATAATTGTACTAAGTACAGTGGTACCTCCCCTTACGAAATGAATCCGTTCCAGAGGCAGTTTCGTAACCTGGATTTTTCGTAAGTAGAACCGCATTTTACATGTAAAATGCGTGATTTGTTCCAAGGCCCCCAATACTACCCCCTAAACCCTTTAAAAATTATAAAAGTATACCTTTTAAGGTACTTACTTCGTGTTGACCATGTCTTCTTAGCAGAGTTATAATCTTACAAATGTTTATGCAAGGTTAAAAGCCTGAGACAAAAAATAAAGTTGCAATGAGCACACTTGAGAACTCATGAAACAACAGTAACTCTGTCCTTTACACAAAAAGCATCATGGGTATTATGGAGATACAGCCCCATAATAGCCAATGGGAGGGAGCTGCGTCATCCCTCCTCGCCAATGGGAGGCCAGCGTGCGGGATGTTGGGAGATCGTCAATAGTAGAGCAACTCGTGCATTGTTTGAATTTTTGAGATGGTGCTTTCGTAACGTGAAATTGTTTCATATCCAGAGACAAAAATTTTAGGAAAATGTTTTTCGTAACCTGGATTTTTCATTTGCTGGGACTATCATAAGGTGAGGTACCACTGTATCATTAAATTCTCCTGATAAGTCACAGCAACTGGTTATCAATTGTTTACCCTTTTTTATTATTATTATTTCGCTGAGAGTCCTTCACATGTTCTTCAATATTATTGTTCACAGGAAAATCAATCTATAGCAACCTGGGAATAATCATATGCACAAACATTGCTCAGCTTTAATGTGCATGTATATGTGAAGCCTCACATTAAAGCAGCCATTTTTACTCTCCTTGTTGTGATAGCTACCTGTGGAGGGAATGTGACAGGACCTGCAGGAGTAATTCTGTCCCCAAACTATCCTCAGCCCTATCCTCCCGGAAAAGAGTGTGACTGGCGAATAAAAGTCAACCCAGACTTTGTCATCGCTCTAATTTTTAAAAGGTAATGCATCACTAAGTCTAAGGTCAACAGATGGGCGCAGGGCAAACTGGTGTTTTTGTTGTGTGCAGTAGCATCCACTAATGCCTGGGGCAAGTGAATCATGTCCACTATTCTTGCCTTATCCTTGTTGTTTGAAGATACGTGTAATGCCTAAATGTTTTATTTATTTATTTTTTGAGTGGTGTACTCGTCAGAATTCGTTTGTACAACCCCGATTCCATAAAAGTTTAACGCTGTGTGAAGTGCCAATGAAAAACAGAATGCAATCATTTTCAAATTCATAAAGCCATATTTTCTATGTTTACAATAGAACATAAAACACGGGTTCAATGTTGAACATGAATTTCTTGAAAAATATTAGCTCATTTTATATACCATGGCATGAACATTATTTAAAAAAAAAGGCCATAGGACCTAAGACACGGTGATATTTGGAAGTGTTCCTGAGCCCATGCAGTGATTTTCAAGAGTCCTGCCTGTTTTTGATGCAGTGCCACCTGAGATCACAAAGTTCACAGGCATCCAGTATTGATTTCAGTCGTTTTTCCTGTTCACAAAGATTTCTTCAGAGTCCTAAAATATTTGGTTGATATGGTGACATACTCTAAATGATGAGATATTTGAAGTCTTAGATGGTTATTAAAGAACTTGTGCCCTAGGATTTTCAATATCTACTGACAAAATATAGATGGAGAGATGTTTCTGTAATCGGTGTCTTATTAGCCGTTCATGAGATGTTGTCTGGCATCAATCAGGTCTCTATTTCTCATTGTACAGTTTCAACATGGAGCCGAGTTATGATTTTCTGCATATCTATGAGGGTGACGACTCTAATGGTCGTCTGATTAGCAGTCTTCAGGGAAATCAGGCTCCCGAGCGCATCGAGAGCAGTGGGAACAGCCTCTTCTTGGCCTTTCGTAGCGACGCCTCGCTTGGAATGTCTGGCTTTGCCATTGATTACAAAGGTATGTGCAACATTACTTGTATGGACATACTTACCATAAGCACAGGGCTGGTAAACGCACACTGTGTAGCTGTATAAACAACAATATGTAGGCGTTGCCCAAACTTTTGACACAAAAATGAAGTATAGAATTGTCTAAAATGTCCATTTACTGTATATTGTGTTGTTTGGATTTCCCTTCACTGGGATGACCATACGGATTCATTAAAACATTGTTTGCCATGATTGGTGTGAAAGTATTTGAGTGACGTGAACAAAGCTCTGCCCACTTTACCACTGAACAGCTTTTTGGGATGAACTCCTGTATCCAACCCAACATTAGTGCCCAGACTGACTAATGTTCTCGTGCATGGATAGGTGCAAATCTCCAATCTTTCTCACATCCATAGCTTGGTCCTTGTATTGGTGTACGTGTTGTCCACCACATGCTCTTTTTCAGACCATACTCCCAGCCCTGACTATTCCTCTAGTCTTAGTTTTAAATTGTATGTCCAATGAATTTGTTCCTTCTTTCTTCCAGTGTCTTGAGGATTTTGCCATCTTACCCCATTTTATTGGCCACACATTGTGTCCAGGGGATTTTGAAGAAGCTGCCAAATTTCCACATTTACTGTCCAGTTATAAAGTAAAGTGGACCACACAAAACAATTCTGGAACCAAAGGCCTAGTTTCCACTTCCTACCTGCCAAGAATGGTCTCATCTAGTTATTTAAAAAATGCCCTTTGTGATTAAAATGTGTGCTCCAACAAAAATGCCCTCAGCCACATTTTAAATTCTAGTGCTGGGCCTTCTTATTATAGTTGGGGCCAGATCCCTCTGAAAACATGAAATGTCTGCTTCCTGAGTAGTACATCGACAAGGTGTGTGACTTTTAACCCAGAGATTGCACATTCGAATCTGGTTTACTGCCATAGTCCTCCTTGACCGGGAGTCTATGGGCATTAATTGGTTGAGCTCTCATGGGAGGGAGGGACGGCATACATCCAGCCAATTATGATCGCCAGCCAAGTATGGGCGTCTGGGAGCTCATTCCTACGAGAGGGCGGATAGCGCTTTCAGTCCGAGTGTGTTAGACCACTCCCAAAATACACATGCGCCGCAGTTCAAAAATAGGCGGGTGGCTAGTATTACAAGCAAACCTCAGTTTTTTGCGACCGCTTTAGACATCAAACAAATCAGTATTCGACCAAAAATTTAGATGTTTTTTTTTTTTTTTTTTGTCCCAAAAGTTGAACAAAATTCGGAAGCCGAACACAAAACAAACAAGAGACGCATCCTAAAGAAGAGTCATCCATGCCAAACTTCTGTACAAAAGATGACGGTAACTCGTACCTTAGGCTAACCTAGTTATGTTGTTTTTTCTTTCTTTCTTTCTTTCTTTCTTGTGTTTGCTTATTTTTTTATATTTCTTTGACATGTTTCATTACTGCATAATGTTTCTACACATTGCTTTACACAAAATAAATATTAATCTACGTTAAGAATTTGTGTGTTTGCCCTGTTGTTTCACATTTAATATACAATTTGATATATAGATGGTATTATGAAATAACATGTTTAAAAAAGGTAGTTTTCTAGCATCTTGGAACAGATTAAGACCATTTACGTTATTTGTAATGGGAAAAATAGATTCGGAATTCGAACTCAAACGGCCTTCTGGAACAAATTGTGATCGGAAACCGAGGTTTGCTCGTACATGCCACAGAGGGCGCGTGTGCATACTTTCGCCCCTCCCTGATTGTTGGTGTTTGTGTGATAGGGCAGGCAATACCTAAGGAATTGGATACGACAATATTAGGGAGAAAATGGGGGGGGGGGGTAAAAAAACAAAAAAAACAAAACATGAAATGTTCATCAACCACATAGTGAGTGAGTGTAGTGATCAGATATCCAGAAACATTTTGGCGTAGAGTGTAGGATACTGGCTTTCCGGTACACAGTGCATTGAGTTCCGATGCATCTTGTACTCTGGAATGTTTACGAAAGACTTACTATAATTTGTGATGATATTGTAGGTTTTAGGGCTAGCGGGTAGACTGGGTCTTGAAGTAGAAAAAGAGAAACTGTTTGCGTATAATAAAAATACTTAAAGCAGCACACACTTTATAATATTGCACTGAAAGCAGAAATGTCTCGGCTCTCTCATGTATAAATGATAGCGCTGTAGGGACAAAAGCTTTCCGATAGCTTGTAATACAGCTGCAGAGTGGAACCCAGCAACTTTTACTTAAGTACAAATCAATAACTAAGCAAACTTTCTTAATCCTGTTGGCTTTTTTATTATAATAGTGTATCTGAACCCCAGATTTTAATGTGCTTTGTTGCTTATATCAGTAGATAAATGAAGAACAATGTCCAATAATAACTGGTCCTGTTGTTTCTTACTCTGTGTGACAACACATTATTGACATTATTGTCATGTGCAATGCAGGGTATGATATTTTTTACCTGTGGACGAGTTCACCCCATAAATGCTATTGTTCCTGTCTCTTCTGTTTAGTTTTCCAATCATTAAGGAAAGAGGATACGTGCAAAGAGAAATGGCTTTGAGTTTATAGACGGTCTTAAAAGCCCAGGCCTCGCTGAATTTTATGTACTTAAAAATTGGGAATATTACAATAAATAAAATAATATCTACAACATGTTGTCATGTTACTAACATCACAGTGATGAAATCTGATGGAATAAGAGCCATTTTCTCATTATCAGGAAGGATGTTGAGTGGTTTTAAAGCTGGGAATTAAGCCGAATATGAGAAAGCCTTCTTCTAATATTATTTACCTTTCTATCCGACCAGGCAGTAATTTTCCTCAGGGGTAAATCATGTTTTGTGCAAAGGATGTATTTTTCAAATGTCAAAGCAAGTCAAAGTAGATACACACTGTGGATTCCTAATGTAGACAAAAGGTGGTCTGCTTTTGAAAAAAGTAGTTATTTCAAAAGATAAAGTTACATAACATCGGCACTTGTTCCAAAAATCTTCAATATTCAAGCCCACTTCATGTTGTATGGTAAATTTTCTTAAGATCATTATATAAAATTATGCAGGGTTGTTCGTATGATGAAAACTTCATTCATTCATTTATTTTCTGAACTGGTTCATCCTAATTAGGGTCTTGGGGAGGCTGGCGCCCATCTCTGCCAACTCGGGGCAAGGGCAGAGTGCACCCCTCACAGCTCACCAGGCCATCACAAGGTCAGAAACACACTGACGGTTATGCAGCTACTTTTGTCAAAAGTCGGCACTGGTTCTTTAACATGAACCTCACACCATAGACCAGCAGTGTCAAACTCATGCCGCAAAGGGCCATGTGGCTCCAGGTTTTTGTTTTGACCAAGTAGTAGCACACCTGACTTGGGTATTTTAATCAACTGGTGTGAGTCTTCAGGCAGCTGATTGGGAATGTGTGTGCTCTGTGCAGACACTGACCAATCAGCTGCCTGAAGACTCAGATCAGTTGATTAAATAACCTGAGTCAGGTGTGCTGCTGATTGGTTGAAACAAAAAACTTGCAGCCACATGGCCCTTTGTGGCATGAGTTTGACATCCCTGCCATAGACAGTGAGAGACATGGCCGGCCTTTGATAACCCAGTTAGCTGTACTGGGGGGACAGCAGTGACAACTCGATGATAGTGAGGCTTGAACCCCCAACCTTGGGATCAGTGATCCACCACTGCGATTGATGAAAACTTCTAAGGACTTCTAAGGAGCTTCTAAGGAAGCAGCCGGGATGAGAATCAGCACCTCCAAGTCTGAGGCCATGGTTCTCAGCTGGAAAACCGTGGAATGCACCCTCCAGGTCTAGAATGACATCTTGCTCAAGTGGAGGAGTTCAAGTATCTCGGGGTCTTGTTCACAACCAAGGGAAGGATGCAGTGGGAGATTGACAGGTGAATCGCTGCAGGTCCTGCCGTAAAGGAGAGCTTGACAGACCCGTCTGTCATTGTGAGGAGGGAGCTGAGCCACAAAGCAAAGCTCTCAATTTACCAGTTGATCTAGATTCCAACCCTCACCAATGGTCACGACATTTGGTCATCTGGGTAGTGACCAAAAGAACAAGCAGCTGAAATCAGCTTCTTTCATCAGGTGGCAGGGCTCTTCGTTACAGATAGGGTGAGAAGCTCACCCATCCGGGAGTATTTCGGAGTAGAACTGCTGCTCCTCTGTGTTGAGAGGAGCCAGTCGAGGTGGCTCAGGCATATGGCTCCCGAACGCCTCCCTGGTTGAGTGTTTTGGGCATGTTCAACCAGGAAGAGAACCTGGGGTTGACCTTGAACACGTTGGAGAGATTATGTCTCTTGGTTGGTCTGGGAACGTCTCGGTGTTCCCACGAAAGAGTTCGAGGAAGAGGCTGCATAGAGGGGCATCTGGACCTCACTGCTTAGGCCGCTGCTCATGCGACCTAATCCCTGGAATAAGCGGAGGAAGATGATGCCAAATTTATTTTACTTCTAGTGCAGTGGTGCCCCAGTGGTAACGTGCTGGATTACTGGTCCCAAAGTTGGGGTTCAAGCCCCACTATCAACAGGTTGCGACTGCTGTACCCCCAGTGCAGCTAACTAGGTTATCATTTGCCAGCTATGTCTCTCACTGTCTATGCTGAAAGGTTGTAAAGGAGCCATTGCTGAATTTCGCAAATGTTAGGCCTCATGGCCATCGATGTATATCTGGCCTGCGATGGCCTGTGTACCATGTCCAGAGTAAGCTAAGATGGGCGCCAACCTTCTCCTGATCCTAATTAGGATTAAGCAGTATAGAAACTAAATGAATGACTTCTATTCACGAGTGTTCAACTTTTCTTTAAGCATTATAAAACCCTGTAGCCTGTGTGGCCTAAGAAATTCTAGTTCCATAGGTTAGTGAGGCCTAGTATAGCCTCAGTAGGCTCTGTTTCGGATCACGGGGGACCAACTGCAATCAGTCAAACTAAACAATTATGAGAAAGAGGACAAGGAGAAGTTCAGAACTCCCATGGAATTTCCAAAGTACTTATTCTCCATTCACCACTTTGATCTTTGATTCCTGAGATCCTTCTGCCGACTGGTCTGGATACTGGAGACGGAACCACTTGTATTATGTAACTGGAAGTCAAAAGAACTGCTGCAGCACTAGTCTTTCAACCAACTTGTCTGGGTTCTCTGGTTCATGCCTCAGGCTTCCCCTGACAAGAATCAAGGGAATGAGTGAAGGCAAACAGATGGTCTCCCTTTCTCCACAGTCAGCTCCTAAGTGCGCCGTCAGCTTTTACCCCGGCAAAGGTCTCTTCACTGCTGACTAGTTCAACCGGACTGTAAAGATGATAAAATCGGTACACTTATTGAGGATTTAGGCAACCCATCAAAGAAAGAATTGTGATACACAGGTGATACTCACAGCAAATAGTGACATGTGATATGGTGGCCTTAAAATTTGGTCTTGGATATCATTACTGGGTCCTGGTTCCTGGGTTCGATCCCCAGCCTGTGGCATTTCTGTGTGGAGTTTGCATGCTCCTCCCATGCTTGTGTGGGTTTCCTCTGGGTACACAGGTTTCCTCCCACCATCCAAAAACATACACAGTAGGCTGATTGGCTGATCCAAATCACCCCTAGGTGTGAATGTGAATGGTTGTATGTGTTCTGGTCTATTGTTCAGGATGTATTCCGCTTTCACCTAGAATCAGATTAAATGGGCGCCAGCCACCCTGCAACTGTATTATTTTTAGCTGGGGGGGGGGGGTCTCTTGGATCTGTAGACATGGCAGGGTGGCACAGAGGCTCAGTAGTTAGAACTGTTACATCATTAGAAGGTTCAGTGTTCAAATCTTAGCCAAGAGCCTTTTTTATGGGTTGCAAGTTCTACAGTCCATAGACATGCATATTAGGTCAACAGGCTACTCTAAATTGTATACAGGTGTGACGGTCATGCCCACATTTCACTGGAGCACGGCAGACTTACGGAAGCAAAAATGTTGTCATCCGCAAACGTTCTGCAATTATTCCCTCATCTTGCGTGTCATTCCGTGTGATTCCGTAGTTATTCCTCAAGTCTTCCTCCACTTCCGTATGCTTCCGGCAGGCCAAAATATTCCGTGAACATGCTTTTGAACATATTCATTCAACATACTTTGCCGTACCTGTTTCGCACGTGCTGTGAACATTCCGAGAGTGTAAGAATTTCCACTTTTCCGTAGGATTTTCACCCACTTTCCGTGTAAAAATGCCGAAGCTCTTCTGTAGACTGCGTTCTGCACCTTTCGGCTACACGATCCTTGCATGCCGTAGTCCAGTGAAATGAGGATATACGTTTACATGGGCTGTTTGTATTAACATTAGGCTGACAGTAGGTGACTTCAGGGTGTACTCTCCCTCTTGACTGAAGTCAGCTGTGATTAAGTTCAGCTTCGCCTGCATCCCTGAAAAATAAATGGTATACTGGATGACATGATTTCCAAAAGCCATGGAGTTACCGATGATACATTCCCTTTACATTTTAAACAAAATAATGTTTAAAATGTTCTTTTATATTTTTAACATATAAAAACAGATGAGGAATAAAGGGCCAGAGTAAAAGTTTGGGCATCTTGCATAGCTAACATCTAGTAAGCGTCACAACTTTTTGAGACCTTAATTAGCCTGATCGGGTCATGATTTGTTCACAATCACCGTTAGGATAAGACCAGGTGATGCAAGTTTCAAAGCTTAATAAATACCCAGACTTCCCTGACCTTGTACTACCAATCAACAACCATGGGCTCCGATGAGCAGTTGATTAGAACTCTGAAACTGAAAATGATTGATGCCCACAAAGCAAGAGAAGGCTATAAGAAGGTAGCAACAAGTTTTCAGATACCAATTTCCTCTTTTCGGAATGTAATTAAGAAATGCCACTGAACAGGAACAGTGGAGGTCGGAGAGAACGGCGCGTGAGTCAGAACCCCCGTTTAACTGTAAGAGATCTTCAGGAAGGTTTCACAGACCTGGAGTAACACCTGCGTAAATATGGTACTCATGTAATAGTCTTCAGAAGAAAACCTGTCCTGCGTCCTCACCACAAAATTCAGCTTTGGAATTTTGCAACAAAGCATTGGGACAAGCCTGATGCATTTTGGAAACAAGTCCCCTGGACGGATGAGGTTAAAAGGTTAAAATAGAACTTGTTGGCTAGAATGACCAGAGTTACAGAGTACTGTGTAAAGGTTTTAGGCACCTGTTTTTTTGTTTGTTTGTTTGTTTTTTGTATAAACCTTGCTATATATTTTTAGTTTATAATTTATATATTAGTACGTGTATGAAAAACACTTTAGATTCCCAAACATTAGTTTTCCAGCATAAAATGAAATGTTACATTGAAAAGTTCACACAGTATGTAATTAAAGAATGCAGCATATTATGTATCAGAAGGATCTCAGGTCAGTGGGGGTAGAAAAAGAAAAAAAAAAGTGTAAACCACTAAATCTTACAAGCCTCAGGTCCTGAATCATTGATTTTTTTTTTTTTTAACCTGATCTATGTTTGCCATACACGTGTTAGTTTTTACCGACTTGCACTGATATTTGGTCTCGTCCTAAATGTGTCAAACAACCCAGAGTGCGGCACCTTTGTTTCAGCCACCCAAATTAAAAACAAAAAAAACTTTGAAAAATAAAACTGACACACTTTTTTTTTTTTTTTTTTGCTTAAACGTGCCCTGTCAGATTGAAGGTGTGAACAGTTAATAGCCTCAAATGTCTACTTTTGGTTGGAACTTGGTTTGAGCTGTTGAAGATTGCATTTGTTGTCGAAAAAACTGAACTGATTACCAGGTCTTGCCATTATTAAGCTGAAAAATGAAGGAAAAGCAATCTGAGCCTTTGCACGGCAATCATTGGGCATAGCCAGTAAAACAGTTTGGAATGTCTTGACACTCAAATAAACCACTGGTGTACTAAGAACCACACATTGAA
>CM045736.1:10193390-10313390 GCA_024760905.1 Plotosus lineatus | reverse complement strand
GGCAATGTGCTTTTGTTTATGTTCGTGTTGATTGGTTCAATGAGCCACGTGCTAAACTTGACATTCGTGTTCATTGGCTCGATTTTACTTCCGGGAAAATATTTAAAGGAACAGCACTGGGAGGGAAAAGTAAGGGGTCCTTTTTTTTAAAAAAAAAATTATGCTCTTTTCTGTTTATTTTAAGCTTTCATGTAAGTAGTTTGGCTGATACCAAAAAATGAATAACACAAATGCCAGTAAAACTGTTTTATTGTTCATTTGTTATTCATCTTTTCCACCTCAATGGTAAGAAGCACTTACCGTTCCACGCCGATGGTAACATTTTAATAAGCGCCCACCCACTCCAATTTTTTTAGGCGCCCTGAGCACTTATCACGTCGAATACGGTATTTTAATAAAACCAAGTAAACATGCAACTGGATAGAATGATAGAGAAAACAAAGTCATTGATTAATATAGATACGGATAGCAACATGTTAGACCCCTAACATACACACTGTGACTTGATCTACTGAAGATCAGGTAGTATATTATAGCCGAAAGAGTGGTGAATGTTTGTATGTGGTAGTTTTATTGCTGATTAGCATGCACTACAATCTGATTTGTCCACGACTGGGCGATTAAAGATCATCTGGAGTGGCTAATGCTTGACTGAACATGATGGGCACTTGTGTTTGGATTTGGGTTTGTCCCAGCCACTGAGGACGGGTGGTGTCAACATCAGGCTGTAAAAATGGAAGCATAAGCCATAACAATCTTATTTTGTGTGTGTGTGTGTGTGTGTGTGTGTGTGTGTGTGTGTGTGTGTGTGTGTGTGTTGTGTATCATTAAACTCTGAAGAGAAAGACTGTGCTAGCTATACAGCACTTATTCTTTATTCAGAGTACATGGAACTCATTGGACACATCTTTGCCATGGTTAACATCTGTAAAAAAAAAAAAAAAAAATCACAATAGAAATGCTGATTTAAATTTCTTTTTTCCTTCTTGGGTTGTATATATGTAACACTATAATTTGCCGATGTTTCCTCGTGGGAAATATTCAGCGACCTTCACCTTGGTTTATAATTGTTAATTATAATGTAAATGTTTCCTGTGATGTTATCACCGCCTGTGCCCGTGTTTGCTCTTTTATGCGTTAAGTTAGAATATGCGAGAAAAGATTTTATTGAAGATGAATACATGTGTATAGGTTAAATGGGGAGGGAGCCTTATGAGCCTTTTTCTGACCTGTTTTTGCCCCCCACATATCTCAACTGGCCCCCAGTGCAACTAACTGGGTTATCAAAGGCTGGCCATGTCTCTGACAAGGTTGCGGGAGGCTGTTTAAAAAAAAACAAAAAACAAAAAAAAACATTGCTGACTTGTGTCAGGAGTCGCTGCATAGCCATAAACGTGTTTCTGCCCTGCTGATGGTCTGGAGAGCTGTCCAGAATGTACTCTGCCCTCGCCCAGTGTCGGCTGAGATGGGTGCCAACCTTCCCTTGACCCTAATTATGAATAAATATCTTTGCTGGGGTAAGAATGAAGGCTCAGTCCACTGCATCACACTTCACTCTATATAGTTTTTTTTCACTGTCCTGCCTCTGTCCTGTCCTATTTCTTTCAGCCCTCCCACTCTAAATTGGCGCTTGTCCCTTTGTAAGCCTTTTGTGGGATTGGTTGAGCAAATCGCTGTAAAGTCAGTGGTGATCTTTATTTTATTATGATTTATACTTGATGAATCTCACTGCTGGCTGAAAGCTGATCCTATTAGTCTGACTATTCATTGGTTTTCATCTTGTTTTTATTTCTGGATTTGCAGAGAAGCCAAGAGAAGCCTGTTTTGACCCTGGAAACATTATGAATGGAACACGACTCGGAATGGATTACAAACTTGGCTCTACAGTCACGTACGACTGTGACTCTGGCTATACAACTGCGGGTCCGGCTACTCTGACTTGCATCATTGGCACTGATGGGAAGCCTGTATGGGACAAGGCTCTGCCTACATGTAAAGGTAAGGCTGCAGTGGTTTGTTATCCGAACAGTAGATGTGGACTGCCTAATAATATCACACTGATGTGTTTCATCAGATTTGTTTCATCAGATTTCAACCTCAAAACATTTGACTTTCAGTATAGCGGGTAATTGATTTCTTTGATTTTTGCACCATTTTGCTCTGAGAAATCGGGTACAATGCAGCGGCTTGTGCTAACGGCATGAAACGCGGGACCACCAGAGAAGCCAAAGGCAAGGTGCTTATCAGAGACAGCATTCATTTTCATTTATTTGCTGTCACGAGAGTTAATTAATTGAGCCTTTTGTTGCAAGCATTGTTCGTCTCTCTTCCTGTGCCAATATGTAGCCGTTATTTGTTGGCTTCTGATACAGCCACCATTAGCCTCCACAGCGGGAGACAGATGTGAATGAAGCCCAAGGCCGAGCTCTTTTGTGCTGCTATTGACAAATGGGAACGCTCGAGTGGAAACAAGTGACACTCACGCTCACTCGGTCTCTTTCCGTTTCAGACGTTATCTTCTCATCCTTTCCTTTTCTTGCACCCCATTGCCCCCACCCCCCCAATCTTACTCTGTTCCCTGACACACTCTCGCCTTTCTCCCCTTCCTCTGACTCACTCTCTTTCTCGTGCACAGCAGAGCTAGTATCAAGCGATGGTTTTGTATGACAGAGCAGCCATCAGATCAACTGCTTTTACCGCCTCACATTTACATGACAGCGGCTTTTCTGTTTTATATATATATATATATATATATATATATATATATATATATATATATATATATATATATATGTGTGTGTGTGTGTGTGTGTGTGTGTGTGTGTATATCTCAACAGATATATATATATATATATATATTTATATATATATATATATATATATATATATAAAGCCTATAAATGCAAATATGAAATATATAGATATAGAGTGCAGATTATAGTGAGCAGGTATAAACAAAATTGCTGATTGTGGAAGGTGGACAACAAACATTTGCACCTCCCATGCAGATCTGTAATTAAGCAGAGTGATGTTCCCAGAGTTATCGTCCTGCCTGAGTCAGAATCACGCACATAATAGGGCTGTGTATCTTATTTATTTATTTATTTATTTATTTATTTTCACCTGTGTTTTTGTGGTAAAGCAATAAAGCTCTGGTTAATGTGAACAATAGTAATAGGTAGCATGGTGGCGTTGTGGTTAGCACTTCCACCTCACAGCAAGAAGGTAGGTCCTGGGTTTGGTTCCCAGGCTTGGGCATTTTTTGTGTGGAGTTTGGCGTTCATGGGCTTCCTCCAAGTTCTTAGGTTTCACAGTCAGCCAATTGGCTGTTCCAAATCTCCTTTACTTGTGACTGCTTGCTAGCCCTACAATGGCCTGACAAGTTATCCAGGGTTTGCGTGGCATCACCCATAGTCGGTTGAGATGGGCACCAGCCTTTTCACAACCCTAATTAAGATTAAGTGGCTTACAAAATGAATGAAACTACACAATAATAACGATAGTGATGATCATGATGATGATGATGATGATGATGGACATGGTGACGTAAGCACATCCATGTCACATCGGAAAGGTCTAGAGTTTGAATCCTGGTCTCTGTGAGGGCCTTTCTGAGTGGAGTTGGCATATTTTCCCTGCTTGTATGGTTCCCTCCCATAGTGTGCAATGCTGCATGTGTGTATACTGGCCCTGTGATTGACTAGTGAGCTGTTCAGGGCGTACCCCACCTTTAGCCAGAGTTGGCTGAGATATGCTGCAGCCTCCCAGTGATCCTAGTAGGATAAAGTGCTCCGGCTGACAAATGATAATGATGAACTCATAATAATTCCTTTTTTGGCTGTACATTTGAAAATTGTCTGAAAATTTTTTTTGAGTAATAAACATTCATTTATTTTCTGAACCGCTTAATCCTAATTAGGGTTGCGGAGAGGCTGGCGCCCATCTCAGCCGAGTCTAGGTGAGGGCAGAGTACACCCTGGATGGATCGCCAGGCCAGCGCAGGGCAGAAACATGCTGATGGCTTTGCAGCTCCTCGTGTTGAAAGTCAGCAATGGTTCTTTTACATGAACCTCCCACCATAGACAGTGAGAGACACGGCCGGCAGTTGATAACCCAGTTAGCTGCACTGGGGGGGACAGAGACAACCTGTTGAGAGTGGGACTCGAACCCCCAACCTTAGGATCAGTGATCCAGCACCTATACCACCGGGCCACCACTGCCCTGAGTGAAAAAAAAACAGAGGGTTTTTTGTTTTATTACTCACGGATATAAACTTGTATAAATTGTGTTTATATCAGCTACATCCCAACATAGCAATATGCAATTTGCAGCCTCCCTCTTACATGTCCATCAATGACAGGGCCACCACAGGACCAAGGCTGATTAGTTATTATTTGGGTGGCAGGCCACTTCCACTGCGGCGGCGATGCTGACATGGTAGTTCCACAGTAGTAGGTGTTAGAACGGTCTGGTGGCATGGCACGCGAAAGCAGAGGAGCTCATTGCAGGTTTGTGCTGCATCTGTCATCAACGTCACAGGCTGTTCCTCAGAGGGCAAAATCGGGATTTTCATCTTCGGTATTTTGTGATGGGTTTAATTTGCCAGCATTACCTTGAGCATTCCCGGCAGTTACTCAAGATCAACATCACCTTTCTTAGTCCTGTGACATAAAAAAAAAAAAAGAAAAAACCTTGCACCAGTTAAGTAGATGAAGTTGAATATGATTCCAATGTATGTATATATATATATATATATATATATATATATATATATATATATTTTTTTTTTTTTTTTCTTTCTTTCTTTTTAAGCCCACCCCCTGTTTGAAATGGGGATGTGCTGTCTCGTGAGGCTGTCTAACATGACAACGAGACATCAAGAACCATTTGAAATTGATCAAGCTCGCCTTTTCCTGTCTTCTAAGATGTCTCCAGTTGAAGGCACCATCAATGGATCCTCAGTACTGCCTGTTACTCATAAATCTGTGCAATAACTCCCCTAAGCTATGGAAATTAAAAAAAAAAAAAAAAAAAAGTGGATGAAACTTTACAGAAAAGCACATTCTTATATAAATGGAATTTCCGTGGCACTTTTTTATATTTTGTGCATTAAATTTGATGAGACCCTCATATGCTACAGCGACGAGGCAGCAGCCTTCTGTTTCAGATGCAGCCACAGTTCTGCCCGAGGACCCAGATTGGTTCAAGTTGGAGGCATGACATCACTTTCATGTGCACTTGACTTATGAAAACTGTCACAAGTGTGTTTGCTGAGTGACGAGTTTTGTTATGCAAGTACTCGTATGGATGGGGTGGTGCGGTGATGAAGTGATGGTACATCCGCCTCACAGCTTGAAACTCCTGGGTTTGGGTTCCTGGGCTCAGCAATGGCATTTCAGTGTGACGTTTGCACTCCGACCACAGTCCGAAACATCCACATCGTGTCCCCTTGGTATGAGTGTGAAATGTAAATGGTTGTATTGACCCTGTAATGGACTGGTGAGGTGTCCAGGGTGCACCAGTCTGAAATGGGCTCCAATTTCCCTTACCATAGAAGGATTAAATAGTTCAGCAAATGAATGAATGAAGCCCTGGTATCAGAATCATTAATATTTTCCCCCGAATAATGAGCCATGTAGATTGAGTTTTTAGAACTGTATATGAGTAACATTACTTATTCTGCGTCCAGCGCCAAACTCTTCATCAGAAACAAATTACTTTATCATCAAAAACAGTCCGCTGGTGTTTTGGATTGCATGTCTTGTTGCTGCTGCTGATTTTTTTTTTTTTTTTTTTTTTTTTTAAACCTTCAGACTTGACAATTTGAGTGAGGGAGGGTCTATGAAATTACTGACAAGAGGCTTATCCAATCCTGAACAGGCACGCCAGACCATTACACATTTTTACTAAATGGGAAACCATTTTCTGCCTGATAGCGTTGTTGTGCTTGGACTTTTTCAATCATGCCCTATATATTTATTCTAGTTATACAGTGGTACCTCATCTTACGAAAGATCCAACAAATGAAAAATCCAAGTTATTAAACGCATTTACCTAAAATTTACTTAAAATTGTCTCTGGATACGAAAAAAATTCACGTTACGAAACGCGCCATCTCAAAAATTCAAACAATGTGCGAGTTGCTGTCCGATTGGCTATCTCCCGACACCCCGCCCCGCTGGCCTCGGATTGGCTATAATGCTTTTGATGTGCCTTCGACCCATTGTTCGTCACAGAGTTCTAACACGCGTAAAGGACACAGTTACTGTTGTTTCGTGAGTTTTTCGAGTGTGCTCATTGCAACTTTATTTTTTGGCTCAGGCTTGCAAGATTGTAACTCTGCTAGGAAGACATGGTCAACATACACGCATACACACACACACACACACACACACACATGCACGCGGACACTCGCGTTTGATTCCTGGTGAAAGTGATTCCCGGTGCGAGTGAAAAGAAGAAGCGGGCTCGTGGCATGTGGTTGAGTGATATTGCAAAGGAATATGGCCGAAACCCGTCTACCATCGGTATGATATTGAAGCAGAAGGAGGCCTTAAAAGGTATACTTTTATCATTTTTAAAGGGTTTAGGGGGTAGTATTGGGGGCCTTGGAACGAATCAGGCCTTTTACACGCAAAATGTTATTCAACTTAGGAAAAAAAATCAGGTTACGAAACCACTTCTGGAACGGATTAATTTTGTAAGGTGAGGTACCACTGTATAGCCAATAACCGCTACTTTGTCTGAGCTGGATTTTCCACATGTAAAGGAAACTACTGGAATTGATGCACACTTTTCTCCACCTTTTGAACATTGAAGTGTAATGCTGTTTGAGTGGCCTGGGATTGATTTTTTTTCACATGCATTATGAGCTTCTAGAAAGTATTAGAAGTGCATTATAACTGTACCTGTTTCAAGGTCAAACACTCGTTTTAAGTGTACGCAGATGAAACTACTGATCAGCGTATCGGTGCGAGCCGGTCCCTACATCTCCGTTTTGCTCTGACTATTACGCCACAATTACATTTAATTCTGCCATTCTGTGTCTCGGGCACCCCATACTGCCTCCTCATGTTGTGTGTGGTCTGTTCTTGAAGGTGTGATGCCGCAAGAGTAACCAGATTGTCATGGTCCACTGATTTGAAGATGGACCTCGAGGAGGTTAATCCATTTTGCTTGACTGTTAAATTAAGTGGTGTGTCTGGCCAACCCGGATGAGATTCACTTTGCTTTTATATCCCACCACAATGGCCTTTACTTATCAGTAGCACTGGCCTAAAAAAGAAAAGATATACCAGGCTAAATGGCTTGTCTCAGCACTTACGACCTTTTAGCGGAGATATGTGATCCTAAACAGTGGACTGAAATCTCAGCTGTTGAGGGCAGGTGTCAAGCTGCACTTCACCAAGTACGACTGTGTGGGTGGAAGTCTAGTAAACATTTCTATTTATTTAGATGGCAAGGTGGTGCAGTGGCTTGCGTGTCTGCCAAGAAAGTCAAGAAAGTCATGGGTTCAGCGAGGGAAGTTCATTGTGGAGTTTTCATGGTTTCCTTTTTGTGTGCACAGGTTTCCTCCTTGTGCTCCGGGTTCCTTTTACAGTCCAAACACATGTACATTGGCTGTTTCAGATTGCCCCTAGGTGTGAGTGCGCATGGTTGCATGTGTTATCTATCCCCTGATGTTCTGAGTATATCTCCCATCATCATTCCACCCCCCCACTTCGCTCCATGTCGGCTGAGATAGGCTCCTGCGTCATTGCAACCCTTGTAGGATTAAACTTGGATGTGCATGTGTGTGTTTACATGTGTACTTTATATTGTTTGGCTCTTTTAAAATCTTTTTTTTTTTTTTTTCAAACAGTCAGTTGCACACATAGAGTGTCAAACACATGTCTTGTTTTTTTTTTTTTTTTCATTATTTGGTACAAGGTGTGACAAATGTCAATTATATCAAATGGAGGAAAAGACCACAGGCTCAAGGTTAATGGGTTATAATATAATAATGAAAAGGTGACGATGCCTGATGCACTCACATTAGTTAAATGGTGACCCTGACTGCATATCGTGTATGTTCATATATACACAGGGATCCCTCACTTTCGGCGGTTAATGGGGACCGAGACCCTGCGACCACCGATTTCCACGAAGTAGGATCGACCCCCCTGACTGACGTATGTGTACGTGTATATGTGTATATAATATCGAGAAATACATATTCAATGCTATAAATGCTTATAATAACAATTAATCATTCAAAAATAACGCATAAGATGTAAATAAAATATAAACACACACACATATACAGACAGGCGCCTGCTTGCACTGTGATGCGCACCTCACATAAAAATGTAAGTCGTTTTGTTGAGGGGTTTTGGGTTGTTTTTTGTTTTGTTTGTTTTTGGGTTTTTTTTTGCATAATTGGCCTTGTTTTTGATTCATATTCCTTAACTTTTTCTCTCTCTCTCTCTCTCTCTCTCTCTCTCTCAATATATATATATATATATATATATATATATATATATATATATATATATGTGTGTGTGTGTGTGTATGTATATATATATATATATATATATATATATATATATATATATATATATATATATATATATATATATATATATATATATCTTCAACTTTTCTTTTGGCTTATTCCCGTTCTCGAGAGTCGCCACAGCGAATCATCTGGTTCGCACATTTGATTTGGCATAAGTTTTCACGTCGGATGCCCTTCCTCACACAACCCTTCAGCAAGGGACCGAAGCATGCTGATGGCTTTGCAGCTACTCTTGACGAAAGTCAGCAATGGTCCTTTTACACGAACCTCTCACCATAGACAATGAGAGACATGGCCGGCCTTTGATAACCCAGTATAGATATAATTTGGGTAAATATGTGTTCAAGGGCTTCAGTAGAATTGTCAATTTGTGTAACTCAATGGGAGAAAAAGCTTTACTATTCTATCTATATTGGTTTTCTTTAAAATGATGCTAAGTAAGTACCATGGCGAATGAAGTTAATGACATTGAAATTAGCAGCATTTAAGAAAAAGATATAATCTCATTAGTGAAGATGTAAAGCAGCCAGATAATCATAATCTGCCTTTGTGTATAAATGACATCAATACTTTGATTTTTTTTATTATTACTTTTTTTTAATGAAAGGCTTCATGGTGAACATGGTACACGTCCTCGTTGACTATCGAGTGTGTAGAATGTTTTTTTATGATTTGAGCAGTGTATTGAGATATGACCTGAAGTTTTGCCCAATGTGACCCAGTATTCCGATTTTTAACTGAATGCATTAAAAAAAAAAAATGCATAGATACATTTTTATTTTCTCGTGGCTCAGTAGGGCAGAAAAAAATTCATTTGCATAAAATGTATACATAATTTAGGCTCCATGAATTTTCTGCACAGTAATGTCTAAAGAGCAAAGCTTGTGTAACATCATTGCTTCCCTTAAAAGTTCCTCTTAACCTGGTATTTGTTCATAAAGGCAAAACTATTTTTTATTTTGTAGGATATAAAAAAATTTAACTGCCCCTGAAATTACATTCACTTGCAGTGAAATTGGTGATATAGTTTTGCAAACTTTTTTTAATACCTTTACTCGGCACGACTGAATCTATAAAATAATGTATGATTAAACTGAAATAGGAAATCACTCAAAGCTGCTGTATTATTGGCCCTGGACTCATAAAATTATGATTGAAAATAAAAAATAGAGAGATGGGTATTGGAAACACGGTGGTGCCTCACCTTTCGAAATTAATCCGTTCCAACGCGTTTTTCGGAACCTGCATTTTTCGTAAGTTGAACCACATTTTACATGTAAAACGCTTGATTTGTTCCAAGGCTCCCAATACTACCCCCATAAACCCTTTAAAAATTATAAAAGTACACCAATTTTGTCTGAAATATGTGTTAAAAGAAAAAAAAATATTTACCTTTTTTAAATATCTTGAACCACCCATGAGACGCTTAAAAATCTGGGGGTTGCTGGTCCAAAAAACCCTCATCCCCACCCCCACCCTCCATCACGAGGTCCTTAAATATGGCCGTTGCTTTTTCCGAAATAATCGCCTCCGTCACTGCATCTCCGCTTTTAAGGCCTCCTTCTGCTTCCATATCGTCCCGATTGTCGAGGGGTTTCGGCCATACTCCTTTGCGATTTCACTCAACCGAATCCCACTTTCATATTTTTTTATCATCTCCTGTTTTACGTTTATTGATAACACTTTCTTGGGGCTCATGATTAATAACGAAAATGAGCACACTCAAAAAACTCACGAAACTCACGAACCAACAGTACAACTCTCCTTCACGTGTGTGTGTCGAACAATGGGTCGAAGGCACACGAAAAGCATTATGGTACAGTACTGTATTATGGAGATTCAGCTCCCTCCTAGCCAATGGGAGGCCAGTGGGGCGGGGTGTTGGGAGACAACCAATGGGAAAGCAACTCGCGCACTGTTTGAATGTTTGAATGGCGCGTTTGAATTTTTAAGACGGCGCTTTCGTAACGTGAACTTGTTTCGTATCCAGAGACAAACATTTTAAGAAAATGCGTTTCGTAACCTGAATTTTTCGTTTGGTGAGACTTTCATAAAGTGAGGTACCACTGTATACAATTTATAGAACAAAAAGAAACGTGTACGTCATACTCGCGTCTGGATCCTGCAGCACGCATCACTTTGGCAGCGCTTACACAACTGTCACTGCACATACCAGCAATCTCCGTCTCGCTCTGTGAAACCAGGAGACAGCCGCTCGTGCCGCAGATCTAAGGGTGCCACAAGCTATGGAGATGCACAATCATCAATCGCTGTCAATTTATATTTGCTGAAATTCCCTTTGCTCTTATAATGGCCTCCATTAACCCAGGAAGGCTTTTCTCCTGACAGTGGAGACTTGTGCTCGTTCACCCACAGGAGCATTAGTGAGGTCAGGCGCTGATGTCAAGCGAGGCGGCCTGGCACAAAGTTGACATTTCAGTTCACCCCAAAGGTGTTCACTCGGGTTGAGGTCAGGACTCTCGGGTTCTTTGACTCCAGCCCTGGGAAAATAAGATGTTTTCTGCAAAGAGGTCTCAGCATGCTGTAGCACAGAAGAATCTACCTCCGAGTGGACGTTCCACCACACTGAGACATACTCAACTATTGTTTGGTTCAAATAACCGGTTGAGGAACGCCCATATATTGGTGTAATGGTCAGCCATCTGCATCCCGTGAGGACCATATAATGTATATCAGGTAGAAGAATACATCCTTGGATTGGATTAGTTTGATGTGGAGACTGGGCTTCTGAGTCTCAGGCTGTAGTGCCGCACCTTCCCATCACTTATCAACCTGGAAAGGTCTCAGCTGTACTCGAATCAGCGCTACGATTCAGTGCTGAAAGGTTTGTGGTGTCGGGTTTCAGTTTAATGATGTTTTCAATAGTAGATTCGCAGTAGACTGAGGAGTTTTGGTGCTCACTATGTTGGAGTTCGAAGGTTCGTTCCTCACGCTTGCCTGGTTCAGAGCCAGAAAACCAAAGTGAAGATGTTAACACAGACGCGTTTATAACGGAGAGCCTGGAGTCGCCAGAAAGAACTGCTGAGAGTCGGAAGGCTGGTTGTGAGGATCGAGTTTTAATACGACGGAGAGACGTCTGTGAGTAAAGCGACCATTCCGAAGCCTCAGAAGAGCCAGGCAGCCTCGTAGCGGACATACAGATCAGGAAGGCGTGGAAGACTCCATATGAACGTTGAGCTCCACTCTCGGGTTCTGCCTGATGTTTCCAGAATTATCAGTCCTATTTGTCTGTGATTTCTTTTTTCTGAAGCTTCCCTTTTTTCTTTCTTTCTTTTTTTATCCCATGAAACGCGTAACTGCACATTTTTACCCCCGTTAAACCTTCGAGCAACTGATAAACGTCAGCTCTGCCAGTTTAATAAGCATGACAAGTTTAAGGCTCTTGAGCAAGACTGATGGGATCCTCTGGCTGTATCGCGGTATCGTTAATGGTAGGTTAAGGCGAGACGTGCGAATCACGTGAGGCTGCTACTTTATTTTTAATGGTTAGCAGATGAGGAGACGGCGGTCGTGTGCCGTTTTATGTACTGTGATTTTTCTCTCTCTTCTCTCTGACTGCTGAAGCACTCTTCATCACTTCCTTGGGCTTTTTGACTAAACTAAAGGAGTGAGATTCCTTTAAATAATGAAGGATTCTCTCACCACCACCACCACCACCACCCCCACCTCCCATTTCTCTCACCCAAACGGATCTTTTATTCGTTTCCATAGTAACTAAAAGACTGTCTCAGTGCCTGAGAATCTGTCGTGACACTGAATGGGTGGAGGGATGTAGAGTGGTGGAACAGCGCCTTCCAGAGGCAGCACGGACTCATGGCAGGGGAATGATAGCACATGAAATATAAATTACACAGAATTACACTCGTACACACACGTCTGTGTTCTGCATTTGAAAAGTACATCTCTCTCTCTCTGTCTCTCGCTTTCTTTCTATTTCTTTTTTACTTTCTATCTCATTTTATTGTTTATTAGAAGCTCCCCTTTCCTTCACTCTCATGTGTTTAACTATCAGTCTCTCTCTCTCTCTCTCTCTCTCTCTCTCTCTCTCTCTCGCTCGTATTTTTCTTTGACCTGTTTTTATTGCTCTTTTAGTCTTTCTTCTAAATGTCTTTCTGTCCCATGTGTCTCTTTTGCTATTTCTTTTGCTGTCTGTCTGTCTGTCTCTCTCTTACTCGCACTCTCTCTCTCTCTCTCTCTCTCTCTCTCTCTCTCTCGCTCGCTCGCACTCTCTCTCTCTCTCTCTCTCTCGCTCGCTCGCACTCTCTCTCTCTCTCTCTCTCTCTCTCTCACATTTTATTGTTTATTAGAAGCTCTCCCCTTTGCTCTCACATGTTTAACTATCAAGCTCTCTCACTGTGTTTACTTTCCATCTCTTTTCAGTGTTTATCAGGAGCGCACACACACACACACACACACACACACACACACACACACACACACACACACACACACACACACACACACGCACACAAAATCTCCAGTGTTTAACTATCAGGCTATTTCTCTCCTTCATCAGGTTATTCCCCCTTTTCTATTACTCCAGTGTCTTCTCTCTCTCTCTCTCTCTCTCTCTCTCTCTCTCTCTCTCTCTCTCTCTCTCTCTCTGTTGCCCCCCTCCCCTCTCGCCCCGCTCCCCCCACTCATATGTAAGTTTTCCTGTCTCTGTAACCCCACATAATCCTCATATCTTTCCCTGACATGTTCCTCTCCCATTCCATCTCACCCTTGTCTTTGTCACTTTTTCTCGTTTCATGAGTCCCACTTTCTCTGGTTCTGTCTCTTTACATTTAACCGCTGTGTCTCCCTCTCAACATTTATCTCCTGTGTTCTCTCTCTCTCTCTCTCTCTCTCTCTCTCTCTCTCTCTCTCTCTCTCTCACTCACTCACACACACACACACACACACACACGCACACACACGCACACACACACACGCACACACACACACACACACACACACACACACACAATCTCCTGTATTTAACAATCAGGCTATTTCTCTCCTTCATCAAGTAGTTACTCCCCCTTGTCCATTGCCCCCTCTCTCTCTCACACACACACACACACGCACACACACACACACACACACACACACACACACACACACACACACACACACACACTCCAGTATTTAACTATCAGGCTATTTCTCTCCTTCATCAAGTTGCTCCCCCCCCCCCTCTCTCTCCCTCTCTCTCTCTCTCTCTCTCCCTCTTGTTTAAATAAGAACATTGATAAACATATGTGAAAGATGTCGGGTTGATGCTTCATTTCAAACCTACTGTAAATCCTGTCATTGTACCAAATATTGAACTCAGGAATCGGAAGAAAAGAAAGCAGGTCTTCAAGGCATGTGAGCGCCGCTTTATCTCCACAATTTTCTCTCAGACTCCCGACAGAAATATTGGCTCTTACTTCACTACATTGGCATTTTAGTTTGAATGCTTTATAATGCAAGAATCCGTAAAAAGGCGGCCGACACATGAGAAGACCGTCCTAGGACACACACACACCCCCTCCCCCCCAACAGAGTGAAGTTCGGTGAGGTCTGCTTAAAATTTAAATGACAACCGAAATTCATTAATTTTATTAATGTCATCGTTTAGTCCTGTCAGGTGTCAGTGGGAAAAGCCACATTATTCAATGTGGATGGAAAATATCAGGACAGTTGGTTCAGAGGAACAAAATGCAGAGTTGTTAACAAAGAAACCTTTAGCTTTGATCCTCTTCTTCTTTTCCTTTCGGCAGTTCCCTTCAGGGGTCGCCACAGCGAATCATCTGCCTCCATCTCACCCTATCCTCTGCATTTTCTTCTCTGACTCCAACCACCTTCATGTCCTCCTTCACCACATGCATAAATCTCCTCTTTGGTCTTCCTCTAGTCCTTCTGCCTGGTAGTTCCAACCTCAGCATCCTACTACCAATAGACTCACTATCCCTCCTCTGTACATGTCCAAACCATCTCAATCGAACTTCCTCTTACACACTGAGAGCCAGCCCAACTTTCAAAAGAAAATCACGGGGGCCATCCGGTATTTATTCCTTGTTTGGCAGATTTCCATCACATGACTTGAGACAAGAGGCGAGAAAAATTATAATAAAAATTATAATGTAAAAAGCAGTTTTTGTTTCACATCGCAATAGGACAAGAATACGAGGGTAAATTAAAGTATATTTTATTTTGCCATCTATTATATTCTTAAAGAAACCCAAACCAGTGCTGATTTCAGCATTGAATTGAATACGCTACTGCTGCTGCTATCAGCTCAGGATGGAGAATGTCTACATGGAGAATCTTAAACTTTCTTCTTCTTCTTTTACTTTCGGCTGCTCCCTTCAGGGGTCGCCACAGCAAATCATCCGCCTCCACCTCACCCTGTCCTCCGTATCTTCTTTTCTGACTCCAACAACCTTCATGTCTTCCTTCACCACATCCATAAATCTCTTCTTTGGTCTTCCTCAAGGCCTTTAACAAGGGACAGAAACACGCTGACGGCTTTGCAGCTACTCTTTACGAAAGTCAGCAATGGTTCTTTTACATGAACCTCACACCATAGACAGTGAGAGTCATGGCCGGCCTTTGATAACACAGTTTGATGCACTGGAGGGGCAGTCACAACCCGTGGTGAATGGGGCTTGAACCCTCGATCTTAGGATTAGTGATCCAGCACTTATACCACTAGGCCACCACAGCCCTTACAGTACATGTAAAGTCAATAAATCTTCTTCTTCTTCTTGTCCTTTCGGCTTTTCCCTTCAGGGGTCGCCACAGCGAATCATCTGCCTCCATCTCACCCTATCCTCTGCATCTTTTTCTCTTACACCAACTGCCTTCATGTCCTCCTTCACCACATCCATGAATCGTCTCTTTGGTCTTCCTCTAGTCCTTCTGCCTGGTAGTTCCAACCTCAACATCCTACTACCCATATACTCACTATCCCTCCTCTGTACATGTCCAAACCATCTCAATCTAGCCTCTCTGACTGTCTCCAAAACATCTTACGTGGGCTGTCCCTCTGATATACTCATTTCTGATCCTATCCATCCTCGTTACTCCCAGAGAGAACCTCAACATTTTCATCTCCGCTACCTCCAGCTCTGCCTCCTGCCTTTTCCTCAGCGCCACTGTTTCTAAACCATACAACATCGCTGGCCTCAACACCGTCTTGTACACTTTTCCCTTCATTCTTGCTGACACTCTCCTATCGCACATCACACCGGACACTTTTCTCCAACCATTCCAGCCTGCCTGCACACGTTTCTTCACCTCTTTTCCACACTCTCCATTGCTCTGCATTGTTGAGAATCTTGGACATGGAGAATCTTACATGGTCATAATCTTACAAACATGGAGAATCTTAAACAACAACAAAAAAAAAAACCAAGCTACCCAAAATTGACTAGTTCTGTCACATGTCAATATCACCTCGAATAGTTTTGTACAACGCGTACACTGTGCAGGTTGCTGGTTTTTGAGTTAACATTTCCGATTTGAAGGAACACATGCGCAGACGCACATGATGTACGTATAATATGACGAAACGACCAGATTAGCACAAAAAAGTTCCAGGTTTACAATTCAGTGCACTCTCGGCATTTTAAAACCAGTGGGAATAAGAAAAAAAAAAAAAAAAAAAAAGCGTTTTGACGCCAAACTGATTCCCCCCAATCACAAATCAGTGGATTCACGAAATAGAGAATAAAAAAAAAAGAATGGCCTTGCTAAAGAAGAAAATGTTTATTATGCTGTACCGGGAGTTTGTGTATTTTCTATTACGCATCGACGAAGGTATTTGTGTGAATGAAGGTGCACCCATGGTTTGCTTCGGAGGAGCGTAGACTGAAGCAAGTTGATCTGAGGTGTGAAAGAAAGTTTGCTATGCAGACAGCCAGGAATGTCAGCTGCATCCCAGACAGTCGCTTCTTTTGTTTTTTGTTTTTTTTTGTTTTTTCTTTTTATTCTCTCCCTCCATCCTCGTGCTCACACAGGCATTGTGATCAGATGAAGGAGCAGCACAGTGGGTGCCCAAGCCCACAGGCTTAGCTTAGCCTGGATGTGCTGCGAATCTCAATCAAAGATCATTGTAGTAAAGAGCACAGGGATGATCACAGGTGGAGGACTTGGCCTCAGACAGGAAAAACACTGCGTTTACAGTCCGTGGTAGAATTAAATGTAAAATAGGATGAAATTAATATGCAGTAGGCGGTTGGCAGTCAGTCTCAATAAGTTTTAATGTCTAGAGTTGATTTTCATAACTGGACCCTTCTTGACCCTCGACTGTATCAGGCCTTATATTCATATTATAAAAGTATTTAGTAGGAGTTGTGCAGATCTCATTCTTAGCAAACAAATACTTTTCTCATAATGTAGCAACGAGAAACCTTTTTTGTATTAACCAAATATTTTAACGTACTGAGAGGTATTATTATTCTTGAAGTAACATTATTTTCTTCGAATAATAGCCATATAAAGATACTTATCACATTATAATGACTTCTTTGTAGTAGTGCAACACTCTTCTCGTAAGAACCACGTTGTAGTTTGTGGATAGCTTTGTTGAAACTTCGTTGTAGAATTGACTCGTTTTCTCATAATAACAACTTTAGTATGTGGATACATTTCTCGTAATTCCGACTTTGTATTGTGACGATATTTTTTTGTAATAACGACTGCTTTGTGGTATGTTGGTATAGTGGTACCTCACCTTACGAAATTAATCCGTTCCTTTGCGATATCACTCAACCGTATGCCTCGAGCCCGCTTCTTCTTTTTACTTGCACCTGGAATCACTTTCACCAGGAATCATATGCACGTGTGAGTGTGTGCACACACACACACACGCGCGCACGCACACACACACACACACACACACACACACACACACACACACACACACACGTGTGCACACACTCACACGTGTGTGCGCGCGTGTGTGTGTGTTGACCATGTCTTCTTAGCAGAGTTATAATCTTACAAATGTCTATGCAAGGTTAAAAGCCTGAGCCAAAAAATAAAGTTGCAATGAGCACAATCGAAAAACTCATGAAACAACAGTAAGTCTGTCCTTTACACGTGTTAGAACTCACTGACGAACAATGGGTCGAAGGCACATGGATATTATGGAGATGCAGCTCCCGCCGAGCAAATGAGGGGAGCTGCCTCATGGGTATTATGGAGATGCAGCTCCCTCCTAGTCAATGGGAGGCCAGTGGGGCGGGATGTTGGGAGATAGCCAATAGGAGAGCATTGTTTGAATTTTTGAGATGGCGCATTTCGTAATGTGAATTTGTTTCAAATCCAGAGACGGAAATTTTAGGTAAATGCGTTTCGTAACCTGGATTTTTTTATTTGTTGGGTCTTTTCTAAGGTGAGGTACCACTGTATTTTACCTCGTAATAACGACTGCTTTGTGGTATATCAGTATTTTTCTCGTAATAACGACTGCTTTGTGGGATATTGGTATTTTTCTTGTAATAACGACTGATTTGGAGTTTATTGGTATTTTTCTTGGTCTTTTCTCATAATAACAACTGTTTTAAAGTATATTGATATTTTTCTCATAATAACGACAGTTTTGTGATATATTTGTATTTTTCTCGCAATAACGACTGCTTTGTGATATATTGGTATTTTTCTCATAATAACGACTGCTATAGAGTATATTGGTATTTTTCTTGTAATAATGACTGCTTTGTGGTATATTGATTTATTTTTTTTTTTTGGTAGTAACAACCGCTTTGGAGCATATTGATATTTTTCTCGTAATAACGAGCTATTTGAGCAATAAAACACATGTATTAACAAGTTACTTTTTTGTAGTAATGAAATTTTCTTGTAACTAGATCCTGTTCTTGTAATAATCATGTTCATTTAATTTAATAATAAGGTATTTTATTGGAGTAACAGATTCACTTTTTTGTAATAGTAATGTTTTCTTGCAGTAACGAAGTCATTTTGTCATAGCAATGCGGCAATTTCTTGTAGTAATGGGAGTGCCCTCCAGAGGGTAATAAACCTTGGGCAAAAAACAAACGACTGCCCTTTGCCCTCCTTGGAAGATGTGGCCAGTTTCCACTGCCTCTCCAGAGCCCAAGAAATCCTTACATTCTGCACCCATCCTGCACACTATTTGTTTAACCTTTTGCCCTCAGGCTGTCATACAGGTTCATCAAAACCTGCACATGTCAACAGGGACAGTCTCTTTCTATGGGTCATTGGACACCATGAAGAATGTTTTGTGTAATATTAACCAATATGTAGCTCACAATACTTGTACAAAATGAATAATCCTTACTCATATGTAGTTATTTATTTTTCCTGAAGACTGGTGTCTACAGCTGGCTGTTTACCTTGTGTATATGTATTTACATGCATGTATGCACCTAGATGTCTGTCTTTTTCCCCGCTAATAACACTGAACAGCAGAAGCCCTCCTGTTTTTTTTTTTTTTTTTTTTGTGCATTATATACAATTTGAAGTTATTAATTCCGTCATTCTGTTCTCGTGATAGTGAGATGTGTTATTGTAAAATACTTTTATTATATAAATTAAAAAAAAACTAGACGTTTTCCTTGAATACCAAGATCCATTCTAGTAATATGATGTATATGTGCAGTGAAAAGTTTTGTTCTAGTAACAAGATCGTTTTTTTTTTTTTATAATAAAATCAAAATTATTCCAGGAACAAGATTGTGTTTTCATAATAATGAGGTACTTTTCTGGTAATAAGCAGATGCTAATGTATGCTTTATTTTTTTCCTATAATGACAATAGTCCACCTCTTATCTAAGCAAATAAATATGATGCCTCTGAACTGCACACTTATTTGGTTACTTGCACTCATTAAATTAACTCCCATCTTCTTTTTATTCTTGCTTGGATCAGTGTTCAGTGTTAGTGCAATCACTCCCATTTGCACTGCTTGTTTTTCTAATCTTTGGAAAGAGCAATCACAATGGTTAAACTGTTGGCAGTTTCAGCACCGACACAAAGCATTAAAATGAACGTAAAATCGATGTGAAAGCAAAATGAAACAAAGGTAAATACAGCTTTCAGTCGAATATTATCGGCTTGCTTTGTCTGCTGCGTTTCAGGCCAGTGTGCGCTGCTGGTTATTAGCTGCCTGGTATCGAGTTATTGCTTCATGCTGTGCCTCATCATTTATATAGAACAGTTAGACCAGAGCTATAAAGTCAAACCCTGCTGGAAATATTTGCACTGTGAAGAGGTCTTGAAGTGGATCATGTGGTACTGGAATATTAGCACCTTTGTGATGAGTTAAGCGATTTGGATAATGGAGATGCGTGTAATATTTTTAACGTTCCATCTCAAAATGTGACTATGAAATAAAAGATTCTGATATTTATAAAATCTTGGTGGGTGGCACGGTAACATACTGGGTTTGCGCGTTCTCCTCACAGCAAGAAAGCCCTGGGTTTGAATCCCGGGCTGAGCAAGGGGCTTTCCATGTGGAGTTTCCATGTGGAGTTTCCATGTTCTGCCTTGTGTTTGCGTGGGTTTCCTTCGGAGACTCCGGTTTCCTTCCCGAGTCTGAGGACATCGCGGGTGTTTATGAGTGTGTCAATCCGTGTGTGGTGCCCTGCAGTGGTCTGGCGAGCTGCTCAGGGTGCATCCCATCGTTTGCCCAGTGTCGGCTGAAGTGGGCGCCAGCCTCTGCATGACCCTAGTTGAAGGATTAAGCAGTTCAGCAAATAAGTGGGTGAGATCTTGGTGAATATAGATATTCCTGAGGCATAGTTTGAGAGTGTAAGACTGCTGACTTGCCATCATGAGCCAATTAGCTTTCCTGATCTCCCACACATTGTAAAATCAAGTATTCACTTTCTGTATGAGAAACATCTTGGCTGTAGACATGCAAGGATTATTAATTTGCGTGAATTGCACAGTGATCTGCTGAGTACTTAACACGGGGATCTGATTCTCTTCTCAGCTCCATGTGGCGGACAGTACACGGGATCAGATGGAGTTGTGCTCTCTCCAAACTATCCACACAATTACACCACAGGCCAGACATGCTCCTACTTCATCTCTGTCTCCAGAGAATTTGGTGAGTAAATAAAGCATTTTTAGCAAGTTTATCTTAATTTGGTTTTACCAGCTGAGCCGTTACATTTCACAGTGACATGGCTTCACTTCATCACTGTGATTAATACTTATACATTTTCCTTCAGGCCTTCAAACCATTACAAAAATAAATATTTTGTATGTTTGAATCTGAGACTGGTGTCTAATGTACGTATTGTCACTTACTGCCAACCCCCACCATCCACATTTAAGAACAGCTTCAAGATTATTCGATTTTCTGGTTTACCAGATAGGGAAAAAAAAAAAACCTCAAATCGTTTCATCATTGATTTAAGCCTGGCTCACATGTAGGCAATCATAATCTAATGTACAAGCGAAGTTTAGTCCGACAGTAATCGAATGTAGTGACACCTCAGCTAACGAATTTAATCCATTCCGAGGGTGTGCTCGTAAGCCGAAAAGTTCAGGAGATGAAACGAGTATTCCAATAAGAAATAACAGAAAACCAAGTAATCCATTCCAACCTCCTCCCAAACTCATATAACCTGACACAAACACGTATAGTATATTTCACCTAATATATTAAAGATAAACATATAAAAACAATAAATATTTCATAATACATGTACATTAACATTAATAATAATAAGAATAAAACAAGAATAAACAATAAGTCAACTAACCCTTCCGATCATCGACTGCGGCGAAGATGTCACGTGGACAGGCAGGAGGTGGTGTGTAACAGAGGAGGAGAATTTTGTGCATGTGGACAAAGGCTTGTGGTGAGCTCCCATAAATCCAGTGCTTCTCTTATAGTACAGGGCATGGTGTGATGCCGGGGTGGGTTGGGGGTGGGGTGGGGGGCGTATGACCCTGGGAAATATGCTTTTTTTTAATACTGTACTAGAATTAAGTGTAATTGCACATCCACTACAGTAGTTGGCAGTGGCGTGCTATGGTGTAGGGAAAAAGCACCAAGTAAATGATATGAAGTGCAGTAAACACCATATATAGCCACGCGCGGAGCGCTGGTTGGGGCGTGAAATGTTTTTTTTTTTTTTTTCCCTGGAGGGGGCATCACAGAAAATAATTGAGAAGCACTGTGACAAGGCATTCTCGGAGCGTGGAGGAATACACACGGAAGAATACAAGGCTAATTGGCCCGGAAAAGCCATTTCAAGGAGAGCTCATGAAGTGAATTCTGCTCATTCGATGGAGCAGATTTTTGGTGTGTTCGAAGCTCGTGTCATGGAAAAATCATTATAAGGGACACTCGTTAGATGAGGTACCACTGTACATATTTCGTAGGTAGTCGGTCAAATTTGAGGTAAATGTCCGTATTCACAGTCTTGGGGGAAAGTTTTGATCCCGCTCAAAATCTGGTACGAATTCAGAAGGGCTCAAATCATTTTCGATTTGCTCAAGTGGCTGATATTTGCACATCCCGCGAATGCGCCCCTTTTGACAAAGAAAAACCCGTGAAATATTTACACGTCTCTATATAGAGGGGCGGGAGTATGAGAAATGTATATACGTTATGCAGTAATCGATTGCTGTTGTTTGTATTTACTTTTCCTTGAATAATTACTTCAACTTGGATTTCCCATATTATCCATCCTCTGATATGAAATGAGATTTTTCCTGATCAGAGCAAAGTGAAAAGATGACCTAGTCTTGTGCATCCAAAATAAATAATAAATCCTCAGGTTTAATTAATAAAAACCTCTAACAGGTGATTTTGCTCCGATCTGACAAGGAATGAACAAATTGCGGAAGAAGGTGCAGGATTTTACTCGCAGCTCTGCGCGATCACGTCAGCCTTAAACTAAGGGTGCAGGTCGAAATAGCGGGTGTCCCATAAGCCAAAGCTGAAATACACAACTAAGTCAACCGAACCGACTGAACTCGAGAACAGTCAAACGTGTAAAATATACAGTGAGAACTGTGAAGGGTCGCTAAAGAAAGCACTTGGATTCGTTTTATTTACATTTAAGGGCAGGTTCAGTACAATACATGGCACACAGCCAGTGAAGGGTCACGGATCGTCAATGATGGTCTATATTGAAGGTTGACGATAAGACTGCTCGTTTTTCCAGCCTTTCCGAAACGGAAAACAAGCATTAAAAAAGTTGCGTTGCAGTATTTCGCGTCTATCTAAAATATCGTTTACATCTGATTACACCCTTAGGACGCTTTAACTGGAAACCACAGAGCAGTGATACACTCGAACTATATGGGGCAAGTAGTCACCCAGATTCATGAAGAATGCAGTTTCCAAAATAACAAAGACACTTTTGGTATTACTGTACAGGAGTCCCTCACTTTCCACGGTTAATTGGACCGAGATCCCCCCGCGGCCACCGAATTCTGCGAAGTAGGATCAACCCTCCCAACCCCCCCCCGACTGATGTATACATACATGTATATGTGTATATAATATCAATTAATACATATTCAATGATATAAATACATATAATTACAAACATTCAAAAATAATGCATAAGATATAAATAAAATATAAATACAGTACACACACATACAGACACTCACATGCACACACAAATGCGTACCTCACATAATGTAAGTAGTTTTGTTGGGGGGAGGGTTGGATTGGTTTTTTGTTTGTTTGGGGGGCGGGTTGTTGTGTAATTGGCCATGTTTTGCAGCATTTTCCTGAACTTTTCCCCTATTCTTCCATAATTTCCTTATTTTTTAATTCGATGAATATTAAAAAAAAAAAACACGCGATGCACTGATGCCGCATGAATTGAAGCGTGAAATAGCGAGGGATCCCTGTACTTTGAAAATACAGTGATCCCTAGTACTTCATGCATCAGTTTCTGCGCTTCGGGGCATCGCGGGTTTTTCAAAAATATTCATCAAAAAATAAGGAAATTAAGGAAAAATAGGGAAAAAGTTACAGGAAAATGCTGCAAAACATGGCCAATTATACACCCCCCAAAAAAACAAACAAACAAAAAAACAAACTCCCCAAAAAAACTACTTACATTTTTATGTTAGGTGTGTGTGTGTGTGCGTGTGTGAATGTTTAATTGTTCTTATACGCATTTATAGCATCGAATATGTATTTATTGATATTATATACATGAGGGGTCTCGGTCCCCATTAACCGCGGAAATTGAGAAATCCCTGTAGATCTTTTTTTTTTTTATAAATTTTGCATTCACTCAACATCATAAACCTGCCCCAATATAATATTTGGCTACATGCACTGAATGGCACATCACATCAAAGAGCAGATGGAGAGAAAGATAAAACAATGAGTGAAGCAGACATTTCCTAAGGTAAACAGGCACAGGTGGATCTCTGTAGGAATCATCTCCATAACACAGCACTAAGCATACCAGTGGTGCAAATAAGCAGTTTTAAGCAGTTGTTTGCCCCGTGGGGGTCCTGTGTATATCCCTTTTATGGCCTGCAAGTTATAGCATTCTAAATCAATACTGGGATTTTTATTATTATTATTATTATTATTATTATTATTGTTATTATTATTGTTGTTATTATTATTATTATTAGTCTAATAAAAATGTAACCACACACCCACACCCACACACACACACACACACACACACACACACACATACAAAGATAATAATAGAAAATAAGGCCAAGGTTAAAATAATCCAAAACTTTTCCTTTGAAGTATTTTTGAAAAGTGTTCCCTTAATTTGTGCTCCTGCTTATTGATGCAAGAAGCCAATCAGCCAATCATATGAAGCCCCATATGCAAAATCATGTAGATAGTGATTCTGTCAATATTCACTTCAAAAATTAGAATGTGCAAAATAAATTTGATGAGGGTAATTTTGCCTCTGGCGTTGTTATTGTCAGACAGACTGGATTTAGAATTTTACAAACGGCAGATCTACTGGGGTTTTTCACAGAGGTTAGAAAGAATGGTTTGAGGAAAAAAAAGAAAAGAAAAAAAATCACTGAGCCATACTGCTGTTGTCCATAGTGTGTTGTTTATGACTGCGAGAAAAGGGAGAAGGGACAGGATAACTCTGTTAACTAAAATAACAACTCCGGACAACTATGACAAGCAGAAAAGCATCTCAGGGCAGCACAGCAGACCTTAAGGCAGATGGACTACAACAGCAGACGTCATGTTCCACTGCTGTGAGTGAACAAACTGGTCAGTCAAAGATTGGAAAAAAAACATTGCCTGGACTTCTAATCCCAGAAGATCACTATGTTCTTGGATGGATGGATGGATTGATGGATTGGTGGTTAGGTGGGTGTATGAGTAGATTAACTTGTGGATGGAGAGTGGGTGGATGTATGAATTAAATAATTGGTGGGTAGGTGGATGGATGGGGATGGGTGGATGCAATAATTGGTGGGTGGGTGGATGCATGGATGGATGGATGAAACAATTGGTGGGTGGTTGGATGGATGAAATAATTGGTGGGTGGATGGATGGATGGATGAAATAATTGGTGGGTGGATGCATGGATGGATGGATGGATAAATGAAATTGGTGGGTGAGTGGCTGGATGGGGATGGATGGATAAAATTATTGGTGGGTGGATGGATGGATGAAATAATTGGTGGGTGGATGGATGGATGGATGGGGATGGGTGGATGAAATAATTGGTGGGTGTGTGGATGAATGAGGATCGATGGATGAAATAGTTGGTGGAAGGATGGATGGATGGATAGATTAAATTATTGGTGGGTGGGTGGGTGGATGGGAATGGATGGATGAAATAATTGGTGGATGGATGGGAATGGATGGATGAAATAATTGGTGGGTGGATGGATGGATGAATGGATGAAATAATTGGTGGGTGGATGGATGGATGAAATTATTGGTGGATGGATGAAATTATTGGTGGATGGGTGGATGGAATAATTGGTGGGTGGGTGGATGGATGGATGAAATAATTGGTGGATGGATGGATGGATGGATGAAAGAATTGGTGGGTGGATGGATGGGGATGGATGAATGAAATAATTGGTAAGTGTATGGATGTGGATTGATGGATGAAATAATTGGTGGGTGGGTGGATAGATGGGATGGATGGATGAAATAATTGGTGGGTGGATGGATGGGATGAAATAATTGGTGGAAGGATGGATGGGGATGGATGGATGAAATAATTGGTGGGTGGGTGGATGGATGGATGGAATAATTGGTGGGTGGCTGGATGGATGACATAATTGGTGGGTGGGTGGATAGATGGGGATGAGTGGATGAAATAATTGGTGGATGGATGGATGGATGAGTGAGTATATGGTTGGAAGGACAGATAGTTGGTTGGGTGAATGGATAGATTCATTTATTTTCTACCCAGTTGTACAGCACATTTGGCCCCCACATGTATGAAGTGATATAATTCATTACTATTATTAGTAGTGGTAGCAGCAGGTGTAGTTTAGTCACACCGTGTATTGAAATAAAAGCAGAAATTGTGCAGGCCAGGAGGATGCTAAGTACATCACATAAATGCACAGCTCCCCGCTGAGTGAACCTTTACATTACAGGTGTAATGAGAGTGGTGGAACAGTGCATACAAAACAGCTATTTATCGTATAAAGCATGTAAAGTGGCGCCATCTGGAATGTCCTCGGCTGTTGTGTCTGTTCCTAGTTAAGCCCTGGACCTGTTGGATGTTAATATGTACGAAATGTTATCATTGTCATGTGCAGGATTATGATTTTAAGAGGATGTATCACACTGTTTTTATGTGCTAAATGTTCTGTATTAGATGGTCCTTCAGGCATCCAAGAATCCTTAATTGGATGATCTACCACAGTGTACACAATTAGGATCATATTAGCATCCCAGGTCCATTAAGTTTAGGAGGTTAACTTTATAGACTTGGTGTCTTTTACGTTTTACCATTTAAATCAGCTGCACTTAAGTGTTTCCAGGACAAAAGAAGAACAAATCAAACACTGCACAAAAAAAAAAAAAAAAAAAATCTTCAATCGTGTTGATAGTGTGTGAAATGTAAAGCTCTGGCTGCCGCGTGGGATGAACCTGAAGGCATTGAGGAAATCCTCCAGCTCTGATATTTACATAGAATCAGTGTGAGTTTTCCCTCAGGCTCACACAGAAGACAAGGGCAAACATCTAATTAAAGAGCAGATAATAGAGTTGGGTCGCTTGGTGGCTCCCTGCCTGGTCATGTCTCACATCGGCTGCCCTGACACTTACCCTGTACCAGTAATTGGCCGCCTCCCTCTTTCCAGCATGCAGTGCATGACCCCTGGCATTCCTGACTGCTTTGCATCACCTAAGCCTTGACTGGGGATCAAGGGCGATGCACAGCTCCCTGCCGAGTGAACACTTACATTTGCAGGTGCAGTCATGATGTTAGGGTGGTATGAACATGAGTAGCACGTACAAAATGGTGACATATAGGTATCCACACAACAAGTAAGGGAAACACTGCAGGGGCAAATGTTATAGGGAAATTATTCAGAATGAACAACAGCATGAAATATTTTATTGCATTTCTCTATCTGACTGTTACAAAGTGCTGACATTGGAGTCTCCTTCATTAAAGTAAAATGAAAAACAAGCCTTCCAATCTCTCCTGTTACACATGGACATGTTCATTTTTTTCATCGTCTAGTCCATTTTACGTTTTGAAGCTGTACTCTGTTAAAACCATTTCATACTTCGCATTAGCCAATTTGAAAAGGTGACTGTTTCACTGTGACAAGAATGTAAAAATCCCGAGAATAAGAAGTACATTTTCCAGTTCATGTAGGGCAAGTTAATGGCAATAATAACAATATACTGAAATTAAATGAACAAATCAAATCAGATTAACCAAATTAACTTCTGAAAAAATAATAAAATTAGGCACAAATACAAATCATACACCCTTCGATTTAGATTCATGCAAAAAAAAGCATGCGCTCGTACATATAAAAGAAAATACAGCATCATTTATTTCTATGCAAATGAGTTCCGTGTTGGCTAGTGGTTTCTCAGGTGGTTAAGGCTCTGGGTTAATGATCAAAAGGTTTGGGGTTCGAGTCGTAATACCACCAAACTGTCACTGTTGAATCCTTGAGCAGGGTCCTTTGTCCTCAATTGCTCAGTTGTATAATATAGGTACGCCGCTCTAGATAATGGTGTCAAATGTCTTGGTGAAGCGATGTGCAGTGTGGCCTCAGATTTCTGTTCTTGGTGGAAGGGGGTGGCACTAACCATGAGGATTTTTAAAACAAAAATACGTTTTAATTTAACAATTCATTCATTTTCTGAACCACTTAATCCAAATTAGGGTCGTGGGGAGGCTGGCGCCCATCCCAGCCGACTCCGAGCGAGGGCAGGGCACACCTTGGAAGGCTTGCCAGGCTATCGCAGGGCCAAAATTCACACATCCATTCATACTCACCTAGGGGTGATTTGGAACAGTCAATTAACTTACTGTGCATGTGTTTGGACTGTGGGAGGAAACCGAAGTACCCGGAAGAAACCCACACAAGCACGGGGAGAACATGCAAACTCCACACAGACATACCCGAGGTGGGAATTGAACCCAGGACCCGCTTGCCATGAGGCGGATGTGCTAACCACTACACCACCACGCCGCTTTTCAATTTAATGATAGTGTTTAAATAATATACATCAGTTATTTATCTTCAGCTCTGAGTGGTGGAGGTTTCAGAGTCTATGACCCATAGACAGGAATATAGAACCTCATGCAGAAAAGCGTTCACACATCTATACAGGATTCTAAAATATGATTAAACAAAAGCACTCAGGGAGCTCAACTCTCTGCAAACTCAAATAATTAAGAAATAGATATACTGGGCCTGCTGTAATAGCCGATGTCCAAAAACCATCAAAATCTCAAAATAGTAAAAAATCATATAAAAAAATTCCTCGTATCTTGGGGTCTTGTTTACGAGTGAGGGAAGGCTGGAGCGAGAGATCGACAGACGGATCGCTGCAGCCTCTGCTGTTAAGCGGTGCCTGTACCGATCCGTCGTGGTGAAGAAGGAGCTGAGCCGCAAGGCGAAGCTCTCAATTTACCAGTCGATCTACGTTCCAACCCTCACCTATGGTCACGAGCTTTGGGACCGAAAGAACAAGATCACGGATACAAGCGGCTGAAATGAGCTTCCTTCGCCGGGTGGCGGGGTCCTCCCTTAGAGATAGGGTGAGAAGCTCCGCCATCCGGGGAGAGCTCGGAGTAGATCCGCTGCTCCTCCGCATTGAGAGGGGCCAGTTGAGGTGGCTCGGGCATCTGGTCAGAATGCCCCCCGGACGCCTCCCTGGTGTGGTGTCTCGGGCGTGTCCAACCGGGAAGAGACCCCGGGGTCGACCTAGAACACGCTGGAGGGACTATGTCTCTCGGTTTGTCTGGGACCGCCTCGGTGTTGGAGGAAGTGGCTCGGGAGAGGGACGTCTGGACCTCTTTGCTTAGGTTGCTGCCCCCGCGACCCGACCCTGGACTAAGCGGAAGAAGATGATGATGATGATGATGATAAATTCCTGGATCAAGAATTTCATCTGGATCATTTACAACATGAAGTAGAGCTTTCCATGTTTAAAAATCACTTCTGTGAGAACTTTCATGAATATCAACAATTAACTTTTTTGCATAATCCTAATAACGAGCGCATAAACGGGGAGTAACAGTAAACCTTCTACACTAACAGACCATACACATGAAAAAAACAAACAAACAAAAAAAACAATATGCTGAGATAATGTAAATATCTGACGTGACCAGGAGCGTGAGCATGGAGGAGACTACGGCCTAACGCCCGTGACATAGATGGATGAGCTCAGTGTGCAGGATGAACATTTATTCGCACATAAAGTCAGCTGCCTGAGGGATGTGTGTATGTGGTGAAATTTATAATATGTCTGCTCACTTTATTTAGGTGTAGCTCTCTCCTATACTGCATATAACAATGATGCGCTCTGCCCATTTTATTTCTTTTTCTCCTCAGTGGTCTTCGGGCAGTTTGCCTATTTCCAGACAGCGATGAATGACTCAGTCGAACTGTTTGATGGGCCAAATCACAATGCCAGGCTGCTGAGCTCCCTAGCTGGCTCTCATTCTGGTAAGTAATAGCGTTACCTTGTCTTCGGCATTTGTTGTTGATTTGGGTTTGCTTTTGCACAAGTCCTTTGAGGGACAGGGATGGTGATGGTGATTGGGAGGAAGGGGTGGAAAAAACGAGCCGGCATCTACAGCCTTTGCACTGAGCAGGGAATACAATTAAGTGTGTGCAATTTAGCAGGAACGGGAGTCATGAATGAGGCTTAATGACTTTATTCAGGGAGGAATAGACTGCAGGGGCACTACTTAACCATGTCTTTTCTAATCATTTTAATTTCTTTGCAACTTGGCATGGTTTCTTGTTGAACTGCACAGTTGTCAGCAATTGATCATTCGACGCCACCTCAATGATCAATTTTTTTTAAAGAACGATTTTAAAGTTATTTACATTAAAAATTTGACAGTAATGTGTTTTTTACTGTATTTAATTAATTACGTTTTCCTTATTTTATTTTTACACTGTTTGCTTTGCATTTCAATCGAGTGTGTATTTTAGGCACAGTACCACGCGGCTTTATTGCCGAGTTTGTCGTTAATGTCTGTAGGTAGTAGAATGCCTCAACAGAAATTGCCCTTAATTCTAGATTCTTCCGAGGATTGATGAAGGCCATTGGACATAAACTATCTCTATGGCACTTTGATGCTTTCTTCTTTTTTATGGTTCACCGTGCAACAATATAATCCCTCAAAGATGTGCTGTAAATTCTGTCTCAGCCTTTGAGCCCAGCAGGCCAGAAATCCTGCCAGTCCCGTCTTTTCATGCGAGAGTCGTTAACCCTGCAGGTTCCACCGAGCATGTTGTTCATCATTAGCATCACAGAAATGTATTTTATGTTTTTTAATGGCTTAAGAGAAAACATTAGTTCTTGGAATATTTTCAGGCACATCTGGAATCTAGTGGGAGTTTGGGTCGGCTCGAACGTACTTTCAACACCAATTAACTTGTATGTAATAAAGTGACAAAGACTGTAATAATATAAATATTTAGGCATGATTCGCAAATCTTCTTACATTATTTATTAATTAATTTATTTATTATTTGCCACAAGATTCACTTGCTGCTTTATTTCGGTTGCTAACATTTCCAGGTCAGCCATTATCTCTCTGTGAGTTCAAGGTGTTGTACAATTATTTGCACAACTTTCTTTATTAAAATGTTTTTGTGTAAAAGTTATGGTAATTGATTAAAAAAATAAATAAATATAGATTTCTCTTCGACTAGGGCAGTTTGCTTGTATTACCGTTTTGATCAACATTTTTATAAACCACCAAATTACAGTGGTTTGAAATCAAATGCAACTACTGCCTGATGTAGGCTAAATGCTACGCTAATACTGCTTTCATTCATTCGTTCATTTTCTGTAACCGCTTAATCCTAATTAGGGTCATGGGGAGCCTGGCATCCTTCCCAGCCGACTCCGGGCGAGGGCAGAGTACACCCTGCCCAGCTGGGTGTCTCGCCAGGCCATCGCAGGGCAGAAACATTCTGACAGCTATGCAGCTACTCTTGTCAAAAGTCAGCAATGGCTCTTTTTACATGAACCTCACACCATAGACAGTGAGAGACATGGCTGGCCTTTGATGATCCAGTAAGCTGCACTGGGGAAGGGGGGGGGGGGGGTGTTTGACAACCTGTTGAGAATGGGGCTTGAACCCCCAACCTTGGTGATCCAGCACTTTTATCACCAGGCCACTACTGCCCACTGCTGTTCTAAGATGCTACTGAGATTATCATGTGATGTTTTTGAATGTGTTGTATAATGTATTTTAAACCTGTAATTTGTCTTAATCATTAACAATTACTCACTCCGTGTGAGGTGGATATCAATTCAATAGGTTCCACCGAGCCTGAGGTGCATTGAGTATGTACTACATGGAAAAAAAAAATTACTATAAAACACAGCTTTTAAATTCCCTGTTTCCTGACAGTAATGGAGAAATGTAATATTCTTTAAGAATAATGGAGCCAGTTAGTTGGTTGTTACTGGCCTGATGTGTCGGTACATTTGAGTCGTGTACGTCAGTATTAAACCATGTGTGGGGTATAATACGATACGTTTACAGCCAGCAGAACAGAGAATGCTGTAATTGTGATAGATTATCGTAGCAGGAGCGAAGTGACCGAATTACACAGCTTCATGAATAATTATTTCTACAGAGTTACTTTTTAAGATACGTTTTAAAGATAATCTCTGAAACGTTGCACTTCAGTGAAAGAAATATGAAATACAGTGGTACCTCACTTTACGAAATTAATCCTTTCCAGAGCCTTTTTCTTAACGTGGATTTTTCTTAAATTGAACCGCATTTTACATGTAAAACGCATGATTCGTTCCAAGACCCCCAATACTACCCCCTAAACCCTTTAAAAATTATAAAAGTATACCTTTTAAGACCTCCTTCTGCTTCAATATCGTACCGATGGTCGACGGGTTTGGCCATATTCCTTTGCGATATCACTCAACCGCATGCCACGAGCCCGCTTCTTCTTTTCACTTGCACTTTAAATCACATGCGCGTGCGTGCGTGCGTGCGTGTGTGTGTGTGTGTGTGTGTGTGTGTGCGTGCGCACCTGTGCTGACCATGTCTTCTTAGCAGAGTTATAATCTTACAAATGTTTATGGAAGTTTAAAAGCCTGAGTCAAAAAACTCATGAAACAACAGTAACTCTGTCCTTTCCATGAAAAAAGCATTATGGGAGATGCAGCTCCGTAATATTATTGTGGATGCTTATATAGCATATACATATATATTATATACCACTGTACGGCACCGGTTGTTGTGTTGTTCTATCCTTTTGATGCTGAGCACCAAGCAGGAAGCAACAACTCCTAAATTTTAACGTCTCATGGTATGACGCGGCCGGATTCAAACTCCGACCTTCCAGAGGATAAAGCGGACGCTCTACCAACTGAGCTAAATCCCCGGTTATAATAGCTAATGGGAGGGAACTGTGTCATCCCTCCTAGCCAATGGGAGGCCAGCGGGGCGGGATGTTGGAAGATAGTCAATAGGAAAGCAGCTCGTGCATTGTTTGAATGCTTGAATGGCGCATTTGGCGCATTTTGTAAGGAGAACTTGTTTCGTGTACAGAGAGAAAAAATTTTGGAAAATGTTTTTCGTAACCTGGATTTTTCATTTGCTGGGACTATCATAAGGTGAGGTACCACCGTACCAAAAACTAAACATTATCAATAGGCGTTCACTGTATAATTTAGTCCTATCGTGAACGTCAAGTAAGCACTGTGTCGAATAAAAATATCTCATGATACAGAATGCCAGATAATAATGAGGAAGCTATGTTGGTTCGATGTCCATGGCTTAAGTTTTTTTGTTTTTTTTTTTTGCCTGGGAGAGAGACCAGTGTTTCCTTTCACTATTAATCTTGACGTACAAGCTCTCCTTCTCCACAGCTCTCTCCTTCCACCACCTTTCAGCATGTCCAGAAGGGACAGTTTGGTTATTAAGCCATCCGTCTTATATAGTAGCTCCATCTTATATAGTGACTCAGTGTGGTTTATTACACTACATTTACTGCCATGTGCCACTCTCGGAGAGTTAAACGTGATTATTTGGCATAACTGTGTATTGCAGGCGAAACCTTGCCTTTGGCTACTTCAAACCAGATCATACTGAGGTTCACTGCCAGGAGTGGCTCTTCTGCCAGGGGATTCCACTTTGTTTACCAAGGTATGCACACCTTCATGAACAGGCTGGTCTTCAGGAAACACTATTTCTATCCTGATTTTGAACACACCATCTCTCTCTGGCATCACGTCTATTTCATCTCTTGGTTGAGCTGAGCAAGTCATTTAATTTTTAACTAACACCTAACATGGATTTAAAAATAAACTGATTGATTTATTTATTAGAGTTGTATATTATTGTTGTTGTTGTTGTTGTTGTTGTAAGAGGTAGTAGTAGTAGTAGTAGCAGTAGTATAGATACAAATTTTGCCCCCATAGATCGTTTGTGTATTTGTTTGTGTCTGATAGGTGGTCGTGTGGCAAGGTGGTCGAGTAGTTAGTATGGCCACCCCACAGCAAGAAGGTCCTGAGCTCGGATATTTTGGTGTGAAGTTTGCGTTCTCTTGCTGTGCTTGTGTGGTTTTCCACGGGATGCTCCGGTTTTCTCCCCAAGTCCAAAGACACAGATTAGGCTAACTAGCTCCTTATGGGGTGTTCATTCAAATAAAGAATCATAATTAAAAAAAATATGATATATATATATATATATATATATATATATATATATATATATATATATATATATATATATACATACACTTGTTCATGAGTGAGGGAAGGATGGAGCAGCAGATCGACAGACGGATCGTTGCAGCCTCTGCTGTAAAGCGGAGCCTGTACCCGTCCGTCGTGGGGAAGAGGGCGCTGAGCCGCAAGGCAAAGCTGTTAATTTACCAGTCGATCTACGTTCCAACCCTCACCTACGGTCATGAGCTTTAGGTAGTGACTGAAAGAACAAGATCACGCATACAAGTGGCTCAAATGAGCTTCCTTCAGCAGGTGGCGGAGCTCTCCCTTGGGGTGGGGGGTGGTGGTGTGGTGTTATGGCCTCGGAGTAGAACCGCTGATCCTCCACATTGAGAGGGGTCAGTTGAAGTGGCCAAAATGGTCATTGTCATGGTCATGGTCATTTTGACATCTGGTCAGAATGCCTCCCAAATGCCTCCCTGGTGTGGTGATTCAGGCATGTCCAACTGGGAAGAGACTCCGGGGTCGACCTGGAACACACTGGAGGGATTGTGTCTCGGCTTGTCTGGGAACGCCTCGGTGTCCCCCCGGAAGAGCTGGAGAAGTGAATGGGGAGCGGGATGGATGTCTGGATCTCATTGCTTATCCTGTTACCCCCGCAACCTGACCCTGGAAGAAGATAATCATGATAAAGATAAATAATTTTATATATATATATATATATATATATATATATATATATATATATATATATATATATATATACATACATACATACACATTTTCCTTTCGACTGTTCCCTTCTATATATATATATATATACGCCAGCATATATATAAATAAAAATGACATATGATCCATGTATTTTTTTTCTCATAAAACTGGATTTGCCAGCTAATTCCTTAAAGGGTACTGCTATAGTTATGGCTGTTTTAATCGGAGAATATTACTGTTTGCAGAGTGTGTGCTCAGTTTGTCACCTTTCACTGTTTTATGGAATGCGGTATTGAACGAACAGCAGCATGGGAGAAATCCTTTGACAGTCAGGACATTTAATTTGGCGCACGGAGGTGCACCTTGCCTGTGCATCACTGCCATATTCGAATTTAGGGAACATTATTGAAATGGAATTGAGCTAACACGCTTGAATTTAAACTTCTCCGAGGTTGAAAGGGATATTTATTCGAACCATTTACAATGATTCATTATGCATTTTTTGGTATTTCTCATTACAATAACACGGCTCTGAAAAGCACTGCAAATAAAGGAGGCTTGCCCGCGTGGATGGGGCGCCTCTAGGCACACCTGCACCGTTTTGATTAGAAATCCATTTGCACCTGTCTAGCGGTTCCACGCACCAGTGACACCCAATGCAGTTCCATCCCCGAGCCGAGATACGGCAGGCGTATTGGTTCGGAATTCTCCGCCGGCTCCATTGTTCGATTCGAGTGCAGCCCGGGATACCTGCTACAGGGATCCAAAGCCATTAAGTGCCACTCCGTACCCAATGCCTTGGCACAATGGAACGACACCATTCCCAGTTGCATAGGTAAGCTTTGTCCTGTTTTTTTTTTTTTTTTATCTAATTATTTATTTATTTGTTTTGCTTGTAATTTATGTGAAAAATCAAAAAGAGTTCAGCATGATGGGGATGCAGATGGTGATTTTATCTTATCATCATGTGTGTGTGGGATTGACATTCGCAACCTGATCCATGTCATAATTCTCAGAGTTTGGTATTCTCAGCTCTTTAGTGAGGACTTGACGTCTACACCCCTGATGTGCTCTGGGAGAAGTGACGCTGTACTTTAACTTTTGCGCCAGAATCCAAAGGCATCTGTGATTTAGCAAGTTATGAGCAGGTGGACTGTTTCTTATCGTGTAACAAACTATTGAGGAAATTGTGAATGAAGGATCGTACCCTCTCGGAGAACAAATCCCTCGACATGCACAGGATTTGCAGACGTCTCAGCCAAGCAACCTGGACAACAACTCTTTGGCTTACACTTTTGGCTTAAAGGCAAAAAAAGCAGTATTTACTCGGATTTATCGTGGCAGCCCCGCTGCGTATTATATTTCTTAGATTAGAGCCTTTCCTACAGTATACCGTAAAGTTCTGGGTCATTTACACACAGCTCCGGGTCGATAGTTTAGAATTTCATTCAGTTCTTTCATTCGGACTTATCGAATACAGTGGAACCTCGGTGGTCGAACACAATTCGCTCCAAAAATGTGGTTGATTACCGATTTGTTCGAAGAGTGAAACAATATTTCCTATAAGAAATAGTTGAAAGTCGATGAATGCGTTCATATGACCGTCTACTTCCGCCAGTACCGTTGTATTTATCAAACATATTCATATACAATACGTACACTAATGCACAAAAGAGTATTCATTCATTCATTTTCTCAAACCACTTAATCCTAATTAGGGTCACGGGGAGGCTGACGCCCTTCACAGTCGACTCCGGGTGAGGGCAGAGTACACCCTGGACGGCTCACCAGGCCATTGCAGGGCAGAAACACGCTGATGGTTATGCCGCTACTCTTTACGAAAGTCAGCAATGGTTCTTTTTACATGAACCTCCCACCATAGACAGTGAGAGACATGGCCGGCCTGTGATAACCCAGTTCGCTGCACTGGGGGGGGGACAGTGACAACCTGTTGAGACTGGGACTCGAACCCCTAACCTTATCCAGCAGCTTTAACCACCAGGCCACAAAAGAGTAAAACAATAATATTACATAATACTTAACCGAATGATGTACTGTATTTGTGTACATACCTTTCTGGTTGTGATGTGTCAGCGTATGTGGATGGATGGGGGCGGTTATTGCTTTGAGTGGGCGTGGCGTTTTTCCCCTACTCTGTCTCTTGATCGCAGTTGATTCTTCAGGTTCTGTCCACTTCTCTCTTTTCCTTTCCAGTAGAATCACTGCTGCTTTTCTCAGGATTCGGGGTTAAGGGATAAAGTCGCCGTGATGTAATGAATAAACACAATACACACTAAGAGACTCGCTCTCATTGGCTGTTCAAAGTACTGAACACTGAGCAGCGTTCAACACACTCGGCTCTGATCCGTTCCAACTCGGATCATTCGTTCCAACACCGAGGCAGATTTTCCGCAGATTTTTTGATCGTACTCCGATATGTTTGCCTATAGAGTCGTTCGACCGCCGAGGTTCCACTGTAACATGATTTGAGAATTCTTTATTCTTTTATCTCTTGAGGTGGTCCGAGCGTACTTTTCCCAACGGCACATTCTAGTATCTCATACAGTATGCATTGATTACTTAAATTCATGAATTGTGTGGCGAGCGCCGCCTTTATGTCTGCCTGAAAATAGAGGGGGATGATTCACTGACATTCTTCACTAAAATAGGCCATTTCCATTGAAAGACTTTTTTTTTTTTTTTTTCTCTTGAGTGGATGATACTTTAAAGTTGGGGTTTGATCCCAAGTGCCACCACTGTGTGGGCCCTTGAGCAAGGCCCTTAACCCCTTAATTGCTAAGTTGTATAAAATGAAGATTGCAAGTCATTGTGGATAAGAGCGTCAGCCGACTGCTGTAAATGTGAGCGGGGCCTGAGTACGAACAGGCTGTGTGTGTGTGTGTGTGTGTGTGTGTGTGTGTGTGTGTGTTGGGGGGAGAATCATGTCTCACTACACTGAGCTCTTTTCATCCCACAGTTCCGTGCAGTGGGAATATGACAGAAAGACGAGGCACTATCCTCTCCCCCGGCTTCCCCGAGCCTTATGGTAACAGCTTGAACTGTGTGTGGAGAATCAGCGTCACTGAAGGAGCCGGGATTCAGGCAAGTGGCGGGAAAAGGAAAAGAGATAAAGAAGAAAAACAAAACAAAAAGCACGGGAGCTCATCAAAAGCAATAAGCCAGAGTCGACAATACAGCAGACTGGAACGTGTTTTGTCCGGAAACACATTTCACCCCCGTGCATGCAGGCTGAATTATACAAGCTAATTTTAGGGTAGTGGGGGGATAAAAGTCTTGTGCCGATGGCAGCACAGGAGATAGCATGTGAATATTATGCAATTGCACAGAGATTTAGCAGGATGAGAAACTGATGCACAAGCTCGTTCTGATGAATATTCAACAAGGGATAAGTACAAAATATGCAGAACTGAAATTTGTTTGCTTCTAATCCGTTATGAGGCATCGCCGGCATCTTTTTATACGAGGCGTGTTATGAAACGAGAACGCTTTTAATTAAAATGTCACTAAATTTCATTAGTTGTTATTTGGCTGTATGTAAAGAGTTAACCCATTCACCCCTGGTTCCTCCCAGATCCAAGTCATGAGCTTTGCCACAGAGCATAACTGGGATTCCTTAGAGATCTACGATGGCGGCGACATGACTGCGCCGAAACTCGGCAGTTTTTCAGGTGAGTGGATTCCTCATGACCGCAAAACACTTTAATTACAGTCGTTTCCCTACAAGGCTGACAGCGGCTCTTACATTGTGTCCCCACGGTGCGTCGTTCTTCCAGGCTCTTCTCTGTTTTGCTTTTAATGTTGTATTAAAATTCAAACCTCAGTCTCTTCTACTGATTTGATTCACTTGAAAATAGGGCAGGATCGAGAGGTTGAGAACAGGCCAAGTCTGTCCCGGTGCCATCTCTGACATGACAGCTGAATACCCTCATTTAGAAGTTGGACGAACCACAGTATCAGCTCTGGAGACCATTTGGGGTCCGACTGGCAACTTGTAGTGCTTTTTTGTCATCATAATTACTCACAGCCACAGGATTCAGACAACTAAACATCTGTGTGCTCGTAATCAAAAGACTCAATATTTAACTTGTTGTATAAGATTAAAGTATCTGCTACTAATTTCATTAAATATAGACATAAACCATATTTAAATTTACTAGAATACTTGATAAATAGCATTGCTTGCTGTCATTTCCAACAATTACCAACAGTCTAGATAAAATGGTGTAGAAGGTTATGAGAATAGATTATAACAGGTTATTTATTTAGTAAATAATTATACAGGGATCCCTCACTGTCCGGGGTTAATGGGGACCGAGACCCCCACCCCCCGCGAACACCAATTTCCGCGAAGTAGGGACGACACCCCCCCCCCCCCGACTGACATATACATACATGTGTATTATATCAATTAATACATATTCAATGTTATAAATTCTTATAATAACAATTAAACATTCAAAAATAATACATAAGATGTAAATAAAATATAAATACGCACACGTACAGACACACGCGCACACAGATGCGCGCCTCACATAAAAATGTAAGTAGTTTTGTTGGGGGGTTATGGGTTGTTTTTTGTTTTTGTTTGTTTGGGGTTTTTTCATAATTGGCCTTGTTTTGCGGCATTTCCATTATTTTTTTCCCTTAATTTCCTTTTTTTTTTTCGATGAATATTTTTGAAAAACCCGCGATGCACTGAAGCCGCAGAAACTGAAGCACGACGTAGCGAGGGCTCACTGTAATTGTATTCCGTGCTAGTAAAAATACTAATAAAACAGGAGCTCACCAGTAGCACGTCGACAAGCTGAGTGACTTTCAGAGATTGCAATGTCGAATCCGGGTTGATGCCACAGACGTCCGTGACCGAGAGACTATGGGAGCTGTTTGGCAAAGCCTTCCAACTGGAAGAAGGGATGGCATACATTCACTTCCCTGTCATTCACAGACATCATTAACCCATCACGGATACCTGTGAGCTCATTTGTATGAGGAGGCAGATTGTGATGTACTGAACTTTCGGCCGGACCCAGAAATGCAGGAGACAGTGTGAAATGACACAGAGCTGATTTATTACTCAAAGGGGAAGCACTCAAGCAGGAGGCAAACACGGTAAATACTGGCGACGAAGAGAAACACAATAAACACTAAACACTGGGAAACGAAGATACAGGTAACTGGTCGAGCACGGAACTGGAACCAGGTGCCAGAGAGAGCACAGGGAAACAGAGACGTGATGCGAGACAACCTTCTGGCATCGAGGTGAACACGCTGCTTGTCTTTATAGTGTAGTAGATTAGGGAGTGGGATGAGGTGTGCGCGCTGCAATCAGCCCGCATAGATCAGCCACGCATCACCGCCGGAGCCTGCAGCACTGGGAAGAAACGGCGTTAGAAGAGCCGCCACATTCAGTGCCCCCCCCAACACAGACCATAACACAGATAGCGTTATCCCTCCACGTATGTTAGGCTGCCCTTAAATATACACGCATAGCAGTCCGTAAAGAGGTGGGAGTTAGCATCTCGGGTCACGGGAGGGGGCGTGTGTATGGACACGCATGCTCCCTGATTGATGATGACTATATCGTATGATAAGGAAGGCGATACTCGACAGGTGAATACAAATAAACTAAATACAGACGCTCCTCACTTTACGTTTATTCGCCTTATGTTTTTTTTTTTTTTTTTTCGTTTTTTGTAAGGCATTTTGAGTTTAGCGCGCTCTCGTAGTAGGAGATGTTCTTATGTAGTACGTAGACGTAGTACGCTAATTACGCATGACGCTGCGTCCATTGTTTACATGGCGCTGTGTCATTCATTGTTTACAAACGACAGACTGAACATGCCCTGTTTCTTCCCAGTTCATCGCGTGTTACCCTTGCGTTAAGACGTCGTCTCTGTGATCTTTGTGTTTACACTGTTTTGCGTATTTATATCCCAAAGCAAATATGGTTGGACAGAAGTGTAATCCTACTAGTGATAGTGGTAATCAGAATCAGTGGTAATAAGTGAATTTGATTAAAATTTATTTATTTGAAAAGATTTTGCTCGAATTTAATTTAATTGAAATTAATGTTGATATTATTTTACAATGTTATGTTTATAATAATTGATTTAGGGGTGTTTTATGAGATACAGTAATGGTATTTATGGATTTATAGTACAGTCGAAGGGGCAGTGGTGGTCTAGTGGTATAGGGCGCTGGATCGCTGATCCAAAAGGTTGGGGGTTCGAGTCCCACTCTCCACAAGGTTGCCACTGCCCCTTCGAAACCGAACTAAAACGTAAGTCGAGGAACGTCTGTACAACTAAAATTAGGAGAGAAAATAAGAAAAAAGTGTTTTATATATATATAGCCCTCAGATTTTCATGAAAAATGAATAATCAGGCATGTCTGTGCTTTTTTTAATTCAGTAATTACAGCAGTGATGAGTATGACTCAGCTACCAGCAATTATTTTTACCCCAAGTGATGCAGTGAGAAGCTCCTCAAATTTTCTACCTTAATTTTAATCGCAGTCAATTCACACCTGTCAAATATGCTTTCCAATCACGGGACCACAGGACCCACCAGGAAGGGGGAAGAGCAAGCGTGTATGTCCTCCGGCACGTGATGTTTGCATCTGCACGTGCATATTCAAGGGCAGTCTAGCCGGCTGACCGATCTGCACCGCTGAAAAATCCCTGCAACGGGCATAATAGCATCAGAACTGGGACCATGGTGCAGTGGGAAAAGGTGGCCTGGTCTGATAAATCACGCTTTACATCATGAGGACAGCTGGGTGTGTCTGAGATGCTCACCTAGGGAAGAGACGACACCAGGATGCACTGTAGGAAGAAGACAAGCCCGCGAAGGCAGTGTAATTGTTTGGGCAGTGTTCTGCTTGGGAAATATTGGGTACTGGCATTGATGTGACTGTTACTTTGACATGTACCACCTACCTAAACGTTGTTGCAGACTAAGAACACCTGTCATGGCAGTGGTATTCCCTAAAGGCGGGGCCTCGTTCAGCACTATAATGTGACCTGCCACACTGAGAATTGTTCAGGAATAGGTCAAAGGTTGAAGGTCTTAACTCAACCACAGACTGTTGGCCATGTTGGCGATGGTTAATGGTAATGGTAGATCAGATGGTCAAGATCCAGAGTGCCAGCAATGGGCCTTTGATCTCGACCCTTAACCTCCACCTGATCAGTTTAATAAACAAGATTAAAAACAACAACAAACAAAAGTAAGTCGCTGTGGTTAAGGGCATCTGCCAAATAACTCTAGTTCATCAGTTCATTTTCTGTAACCGTTTAATCCTGATTAGGGTTGTGGGGAGGCTGGCACCGATCCCGGCCGACTCCGGGCGAGGGCAGAGTACACTCTGGACGGCTCGCCAGGTCATCGCACGGCGGAAACACGCTGATGGCTTTGCAGCTACTCTCATCCAAAGTCAGCAATGGTTCTTTTACATGAACCTCTCACCATAGACAGAGAGAGAGAGACATGACTGGCCTTTAATAACCCAGGTAGTTGCACTGGGTGGGGGGGGGGGGGGGGGAGGACAGGGGACACGACAGTGACGACACGTGGAGAGTGGGGCTTGAACGCCTGACCTTAGGATCAGTGATCCAGCACTTTTACCACCGAGCCACCACTACCCCCTAAATATATAACCCTAGTGTCTATAGCATACGAGTATAATCCAAATCCAGGGTGAATCTGTGGGATATATAAAATAAGTAACTCCAGTCCATGGCAGCCTCTCCTTACCTACAGAACCAAAACGATGCATAGGTAGGTGTGTGTGTGCATTTATTACAACACAGTTATGGCACATTACCCAGATACACTTTATCTATAAACCAAAACCAGGCAACGCAAATTGTCTATAACACCAGAGAAAGAGAGACTCGGTTCCCCCGAAGAAGTGGGAGGGAAAAATCTTTTTCCCAGTGCAGTGTCCTCCAGATGGAGTGAATTGTGGCTCGTCCTGCAGCTCCACTTTCAACATGTCTGTACTCAACTCGACCCGATTGCACAGCAGGACACGAGCGAAAGGTCACCCAAGTGCCCTGTGGCACATTTTGACTGGCACGATCTCACTCCGACTCCTGCACGCTTCCCTTTGCCCTGCTCCTCTTTCTCCCAGCACAGATGCCGAACAGTACGACCCCTCCCCACTTACTTACCGACCACTTTGAAAAGAGTCCAGCAAATTCAACCTACACATCCCTGTGATTTCCGGACGCTCTGAAAATTGATCATTTACCGGCATTCTGGGACTCCGTGGTGCAAATTATACCGTCCCCGAGCCATATTACAAGCACGGCAAACACACGGTGTCAAAGGAATCAAGAGGCATTATGAGCTTCAAGTCTTGACGCCAGAATTCGAACCCCTCACCCTTCTGTTTCGGATTGGCCCGTTCTGGCTTTCATGTCAAAAGGTTTCGTTTCTATTCTCCCCGCAGTTCTAATTTCCCAAATTGATTTTATTGTCCCTGAAAGTTTCAGGTTAAATCTCGTGTTCCTGTCTCCCGTTCTCTTTTTAATCATGCGGGACTACAGTCAAACCTCGGCTGACGAACGCTTAAGCTCACGAACTTTTCGCCTCAAGAACTTTAAATTCGCGAAAATATAGTCTCGGCTGACGAACTACTTTTCGGCGGACGAACCAAACCACGCGGTCAAACAGCGCCACGGTGGCGGCCACGAGAAGCTGACGCACGCTCATGGCGTCACAGTTCGTCACCCCCTTTCTTTGAATGCGGAAGTGGTTTGTGTTTGATAGACATTTTGGACCATATTGAGTGTACTTTTGCTATTATGGGACCGAAAAAGACCCCACCACAGGCGGAGATCATTGAAAAACACGAACGAGGTGTGCGTTTGTGTGACTCAGCGTCCCAGTACCAGTACGCTAAGTCTACCACCATCCTTAAGAACAAGGAAGCTATTAAGGGTGTGTGTGTGGCCATGCGTGTTTCCAAACAGTAGGCGTTTCCAAACTCTCCTTCCAAACAGTAAGTCCCTCCCTCCCTCCTCCTCCCACTCCATTCCATCAAGCCATCAACTACCATCACAAAGGTAAATAAAACCACTTTATTATACAGTACAGTTTATTTCTTTAATTACAATACAATAGACATGTATTATACATAAAATAAGGTATATTTTTGTGTAGTTTTAAGGCTTATTTAGTCGAAAATTATGTTTTATGGGGACCTGGGAACGGATTATTCTCATTTTAATGGTTTCTTATGGGAAATAAATGTTCGGAAGACGAACTTTTCGCCTCACACACACTTTCTAGGAACCAATTATGTTCGTGAGCAGAGGTATCACTGTAATTGTTGCTCATCACTTCACAGTTCAATTACAGACGTGCGAGGTTTTCTGCTTTACTTTTAAACAATGCATATTTTTCTTTTGGGTGGCTTTAACAATTTATATTTACTTAAAGGTTGTGAGATGTGTAGGTAATTATATTAATGTGTAACAAGCTGCACCCCCTCACCACCCCCCACCCCCCACCCCGGTAAAGCTCGCCTCCATATTAAAAGCAGATTCCACAAAATCTATAATGAATGGCTGTAATTCTTCTCCACGAAGGCGTTTGGAGGAATCCTGCCAATTTTACTGAAAAATGAGCCAGCGATGAATTACCATGTCCCCGTGTATTACGTTCACATTCCCACCAAATGCATATTACTACAATCCATAAAATATACAGGGTGTTGTTCATCATGGACCTTTACACAGAGATGTAGTGTACATTTAACTGCCAAATCTGGAAGCGCTTCGCCACCGCTGATTCAGTATTAAACAATTTTTCAGCCACCTCTGATAATTTGCTCAAAACCCTCAAGCTAAATAATGGCAATAAATTATGTGCTTTATAAATGTGCATGCTCTTGAATGGAATTAGGTGTGGGATGTAGCACAACTTATAAACTGACAGCTTGCGGCAATTACATTACATTTCCATTCAGTCATTTCTCAGTCATTTGGCAAATGATCAGGGAAACACCTCCGACATGTTATTAAAAATAAATTCAAAAAGCTTGTGAGGCTCAGGACCAGGTACTTCCAACACTAAGACAAACAGATTATCGGGCAAACAAAACATTTTCCACCACACACACCATGTGACAGTATCCCGTTTTACAGGGAAACATGTGCAACATCTTAGAAAAAAGATAAATAAACATATAATTATTTATCCCATCGGCACGGAGTGCACTTCACAGAAAATTAGCTTGTTACTCAGTGTTTTGTTTTTTTTTTTTTTTTTTTTTTTAAATCGAGGTGACACAAGTGTTGAAATAGCATTGAACAGACAGTAAGTTGTATGATGGTTGTTTCTTCACTGAAAATAAATGTAAACATTTTTGCCGTGATGCTTTTAGGCAGCGCCTAAATATTCATTCATTCATTTTCTGTAACCGTTTAATCCTAATTAGGGTCGCAGGGAGGCTGGCGCCTATCCCAGCCGACTCAGGGCAAGGGCAGAGGACACCCTGGACAGCTCACCAGGCCATCGCAGGGCAGAAACACGTTGACGTCTATGCAGATACTGTTGTTGATGGTTCTTTTACATGAACCTCTCACCACAGACAGTGAGGGATACGGCCGGCCTTTGATAACCCAGTTAGTGCACTGGGGGGGACAGCAATGACAACCTGTGGAGGGTTGGGCCTGAACCCACAACCTTGGGATCAGTGATCCAGCGCCTTTACCACCAGGCCACCACTGCCCTAAATATTCATATTATGAATAATTATATTGAAAATGTTTTCAACATGAGAGATTCTATGAAGGTCAACAAAATAATAAATGAAAAAAGTTGATATTTGGCTGTTTACGGTTTAGTTTAAAAATATCGTCGTCTCAGTTGCCATTTGTGCAGTTTTATAAGGTAACGAGGTAAGTTTTCCTGGTTCATCTTCCAGAACCAGCCATATTTCCTCTGGAGATTTTTATGGTCACACTTGCTTCTTTATTTGCATGTAAACCTCTGCAGCCTTCAATTATGTTTTTTTTTTTTTTTTTTTTTTTTGTCTGAAGAGTGATCTCTTACTTAACTTTGTGGGGAAAAAGTTTGAAAATCTAAAAGTGCTTTGTGTGTACTGGCTAATATGCAATTCATTTTTAAAAATCTATAGTAAAGTTTATACTACAGCGATCCCTCGCTACTTCGTGCTTGAGTTCTCGCGGCTCAGTGCATCGTGGGTTTTTCAAAAATATTCATAAAAATAAGGAAAAATAGGGGGGAATTTAAGGAAAATGTGACAAAACAAGAACAATTATACACCCCCCCCCCCAAAAAAAAAAAAAAAAAAAAAAAAAAAAAAACAACCCAAAACCCCCCAACAAAACTACTCACATTTTTATGTGAGGTGCACATCTGTATGTGTGTGTATTTATATTTTATTTACATCTTATGCCTTATTTTTGAATGTTAATTGTTATTATAAGCATTTATAGCGTTTGATATGTATTTATTGATATTATATACAGCACACCTATACATGTACGTATACGTCAGTCAGGGGGGGGGGGTCGCTCCTACTTCGTGGAAGTGGGCGGGGGGTGGGGGGCTCTCGGTCCCCATTAACCAACACTTTTCCCGCAGTACAGTACCTGTGCACAAGTGAAATAATGTAGTGTACTGTATAGACTGACAGCCCTCCAGGTCGTACCTGAATAGCTGATTATATCTCATCAGGCTCTGTTTAAACACTGCTGGACTTTTTTTTCGCAGAAATTGGCACACATGCAGGAGCACAGTGTGATACAAACAGTTTACTGTAAAAGACAATCAGTCACGGAATGTTAAAAAAATCTGATCTGTTGAATGAAAAGGACACCCTGGGTGTTCAAGTGTCCAAGACTTAGGTGCCTTAATGAATCCACATTAACGGTATTCATAATTCACTAAATGACTGTTTCCCTTTCAGGAAAAATGAAAAACCTCCTGCAGAGTGCTTTAGCATATGGAAGGGGGGCTGGCTTTAAGTGTGTGTGTGTGTGTGTGTGGGGGGGGGGGGGGGTAGCATTATATGGGCCACTATTCACAAGCAATGTATCATCCCTGCAGGACTAGGGAAATCCCATTAGGTATTTTGTCGTGTGTGTATTGTGGTCGACTTGGGCATGGCTTGTTTTGTTCTGTGCATGGGCCAGGTTAATGCAACCGATTTCTTTTAATAAACTGATTTGTATTCAGTGCGATAAAAGAGACTCAATATCCAAATGTTATGAAGCGTACCATTTCGGGATCTCTCACTTTCCGCGGTAAATTGGGACCGAGACCTCCCACGACCACGACCGCCGATTTCCACGAAGTAGGATCGACCTCCCTGACTGACATATACATTCATGTATATGTCTATATAATATCAATAAATAGATATTCAACACTATAAATGCTTATAATAACAATTAAACATTCAAAAATAATGCATAAGATCTAAATAAAATATAAAGACACACGCGCGCACGCACGAAAACACACAAACACAGATGTGCGTGCACGCAATCAGATGCACACTTCACATAAAAATGTAAGTAGTTTTGTTGGGTTGGGGTTTTTTTGCATAATTGTTTTGCTGCATTTTCCTTAACTTTTTTCCATATTTACCCTCAATTTCCTTAATTTTTTATTTTTCAATGAATATTTTTGAAAAACCCGAGATGCACTGAAGCCGCAGAAACTGAAGCACTAATTATAACGATATATAAGGTTAGCCTCAGTAAGTCAGAATACATGTGTGTGAACGAGAAGGACCCAAGAGGAGCGGTGAGGTTACAGAGAGCAGGGATAAGGAAGGTGGAGGATTTTAAGTACTCAACAATCCGGAGCAATGGAGAGTGTGGAAAAGAGGTGAAGAAGCGTGTGCAGGCAGGCTGGAATGGTTGGAGAAAAGTGTCCGGTGTGATGTGTGATAGGAGAGAATCGGCAAGAATGAAAGGAAAAGTGTACAAGACGGTGTTGAGGCCAGCGATGTTGTATGGTTTAGAGACTGTGGCCCTGGGGAAAGACAGGAGGCAGAGCTGGAGGTAGGTTCTCTTTGGGAGTAGCGAGGATGGATAGGATCAGGAATGAGCACATCAGAGGAACAGCACATGTAAGAGGTTTTGGAGACAAAGTCAGAGAGGCTAGATTGAGATGGTTTGGACATGTACAGAGGAGGGATAGTGAGTATATTGGTCGTAGGATGCTGAGGTTGGAACTACCAGGCAGAAGGCCCAGAGGAAGACCAAAGAGACGATTCATGGATGTGGTGAAGGAGGACATGAAGGTCGTTGGAGGAAGAAGATGCAGAGGACAGGGTGAGATGGAGGCAGATCATTTGCTGTGGCGACCCCTGAAGGGAACGGCCGAAAGGAAATAAGAAGAACTATATAAGTTACACACCGCAAAATGTAAATTGCCTCGATTTACTTAAATAGTTTGTGTTTGCGATTATTTGTTGGTCGGAGTAGTGCGTGTTAGTTCACGTATCAGTGTAGTATTCATATACGAGCTATTTTTGGGTCGTACAGTGAAGTGTTACCGGAGGATGTAATGCAGATAGGACGAGTCCTCCGCCATCATACACAGGAAACACGCACACACTAAATCTATGCATCACTAATGGAGATATTTCCTCTGAGAAATTTCTGTGTCATTACAGTTGCTGCTGGCAGCCGAAGTAATGCAATGCCCTAAATGCACCATATTCAATCCGGCAAAATCTATTTAGGCCCATCACACACTCATCTGACAGGTATAAGAATGCAGTAGATTGCCATCCCGCTCATGGAAATGAAGATGTGCTGAATAGATAGACACCGGACAAAGCTCTATCGGCCCTGTCAAACCTCATCTAGAAAATATTAGTCAGGCCATTCAAGCGCAAAGAAGTAACACCCGCACCCCGAGTCATCAGTGTAATGCACAAGGACCAATACATGCCGACTACTGGAGGGAAAAGCATGACTCAGGTCGATGCAGGATGCAACCGAAAAGGCATCGTTTTTCCATTATTAGACACCGTGATCACAAAGTCACTCTCAAGTTGTGTATCACGCTGGGATTAACGATTTTGTAGCGAGAAAGAGAGAGAGAGAGAGAGAGAGAGAGAGAGAAAGATAAAATGGTTGAGTTTTGTTTGTTTTTAACGCCACGTCATTTTAAGGAGCTGTGTTCAGATTTGGTTACGAAAGTCCAAAAGGTACCGTCAGTATTAATGTGTGGAAATTAGGCCACGTTCAAAGCTGGCTAACCATTTGTTTTCTGGGCTTTCCATTCAGATTATGCAAATTACCTGCATGCAGTTCATGCCTTAGAGGCGACAACAATTTCTTCTTGCATAGAAGCATCAAAGATTTTCCAACAGCGTCTCAAGCATCAGGTTTAAACACAAGCACTTGCCTTGAAGCACCAAAACAATAAGGGATAGAACATGCAGACTAAACAAGGAAATTAGTGTTGATTTTACCATTTTTGCTGTCAAATGTACGACATGTAATACCGAACGAGCATCTCGTATATTGGCGGTAAATTTCTGCATGAATACTCCAACTTAATCCCTGCAAAATAAGCCGAACAATATTGCTTCCATTCACAGTAAACAATAGTCAGTAATCTAGCACTCGATCCAGGATACAGTGTTATTGTGCATTATTTATTTATTTTTTAAAAATCATGCTCCAGTAGTTATTCATGCAGACAAATTAAAAACACATGAAGGACTACTTTGAGGTCATAAAATCATAATAGCGCATGATGCAGGCTATTTTAACACACGTTTGATTTGTGTAATTAAAATAATGCCAGGTTTTGTTTTTTTTTTTAATTATTATTAATTTCAAGTTCAATGCAGGTAACTGAGTCGTGTAGTTTTGCCTTTGGGGGTCTGCCGACTTACACACAATTTCAGTACGAGGTCCAAATCCCCTCACAGACATTAGAAAGAATATCAGAGGGAATCATAGCTTGGTGAGACTGATGCATTTGTGTCTTGTGAATGCACACTGAACCGTGTGTGTGTGTGTGTGTGTGTGTGTGTGTGTGAGAGAGAGAGAGAGTATTTCTGCTGCGTTCAAATTCCATCATTTCAAAGCACTTGAATACCTGAGAGCACCTTTTAAAAGAGCAGAATGCACCATGTTATTTGCTTTGTTTATATCGTCATGTGCAGTAAGGACTGCAGAGTTCTGTTGTATTTGATCACATTTTTATTCACTTCTTTGTTTTAAGTGTAAAACAAGCGGATAAGAATCTGCTGCACAGTAAACAACACAAGTAATCAACCTGCTTCAAGGCCGACATAAATACAACAGGCAAATTCACTGCACCTTCCGGTCACAGAATCCGAACCCGGTGATGGACACCTGCGGTGAAGGAGGCTCTCCAACTGAAAAAGGAGGCCGATCGGATATTACTGGCCTGTGGGATACCGTGGCAACAGACAGGTACGAGCAGGCCAGACGTGCTGCAGCCCGAGCTGTCACCGATGCAAAATCTCAGGTGTTTGAGGGGTTCGGTGACGGCCTGGATAGCGGCTATCAGTTGGCCTCAAAAAAAGTTTCTAATCTAGACCACCATCTGACAGCTCGAGAGCGGGAAGCAGTTCTCCACAAATACTGTTTACGGTGGAAGTGGGGAGCTGTTCACTTCGACTGGGGATGTTGTCAGGAGGTGGAAGGAATTCATCGAGGACCTTCTCAATGCCCCCCAACATGCGCTCTCGAGGGTTTGGGTGAGGGTCCACCCATCACTGGGGCTGAAGTCGCCAAGGTAGTCAAAAAGCTCTTCGGTGGTCGAACTCCGGGGGTGGATGAGAACTTCCCTGAATATCCCAGGGCTCTGGATTTTGTAGGACTGTCTTGATTGACACGTCTCTGCAACAATGCGTTGGCATTGGGTTCGGTGCCTCTGGATTGGCAAACCGGGGTGGTCGTCCCTCTTTTTAAAAAGGGGGACCACAGAGTGTGTTCCAATTATAGTGGACTCACACTCCAGCCTACCCGGGAAAGTCTATGCAGGGCTACTGAAGAGGAGTTTGCCCAATCTGTCCACATGTGTTCTTTGGATTTAGAGAAGGCTTTCGAGCATGACCCTTGAGCTATCTTGTGGGGCGTGCTCCTGGAGTACAGTGTACTGTACCCGTTGCTACGGGCCATTTGATCTCTGTATCACTAGAGCCAGAGCTTGGTCCGCATTGGGAACAACAGGTCGAATTTGTTTCCGGTGAGGGTTGTAGTCCGCCAAGGCTGTCCTTTGTCACCAAAACGTTTCATAATTTTTATGGGCAGAATTTCTAGGTGCAGCCGAGGCGTTAAGGGGTTCTGGTTTAGTGGCCATAGGATCTCCTCTTTGCTTTTTTATGCGGAAGATGCGGTCCTTTTGGCTTCTTCAATCCGGGACTTCCAGCTCTCATTGGAGCAATTTACGGCCGGGATGAGAATCAGCACCTCCAAGTCCGAAGCCAGAGTTCTCAGCCTGTACTGGTCTTTCGTGGTGAAGAGGAAGCTGAGCCGCAAAGCATTGCTCCCAATTTACCAGTCGATCTCCATTCCAACCCTCAGCTATGGTCAAGAGCTTTGAGTAGTGACCGAAATACAAGATCGCGGATACAAGCGGCTGAGATGAGATTCCTTCACAGGGTGGTGGGGCTCTCCTTTAGAAATAGGGTGAGAAGCTCAGCCATCTACGCCTCCCTGGTGTGGTGTTTCGGGCATGTCCAGCCGGGAAGGGACCCCGGGGTTGATCTAGAACGCGTTGGAGGGACTATTTCTCTCGGCTGGTCTGGGAACGCCTCAGTGCCACCCCAGAAGAGCAGGTGAGAGGAACGTTTGAAACGTTTGAGACTCACTGCTTAGGCTGAGACCCGACCTCGGATTAAGCAGAAGATGATGAGATTCACTGGGGTGGGGGGGATCTGATGGTGAGGGCGGAACTGATCAGTGTTGACAAGCCTGCATGGTAGCGTACATGGTGGCCTCATGGTTAGCATGTGGTTAGCATGTAACTCTATGCTTGTGTGGGGTTCCTCATGTTACTCTGGTTTCCTCACCCTGTGCCGACTGAAATAGGCTCCAGCCTATAAACAATGACAACAATACATGCTATGTATAATAGCACAAAATAATTTGAGTACTTTTAACATTGCCAAAAGAAAAATAATTCAAATACTGTTTTTTTTTTTTTTTTTAAAGATATTTGTGTACTGCATATATTGAGTTGCTTTTGTGCGTGGAATGTACACTTTCACTCTTTTTGCAGAATCCTTAATGTTTTGGGTTTTTATGTTTGCTATGCATATTAAATTAACGACTACATATTCTGTTTATTCACTATATATGGGAGCTCTGGTTCACGATCGGGTACGTTTGCTTCGTTCCCAGCAAAAAAACACAGATATCCTGCTGTGTAAAATATAAGCAAACCCTTGGGCCACAAAGTAAAGCTGACAGCATAACAAAAAGCTAACAGGTCATATAATGGATCACAGAAGGAGAGCCATGCATGCACGCGCTACACAGTTATGTCACAAGTATGCAAACCCTCGATCTTGGCCTCATAATTCCAACTCCAGGTGCTCGTGTGCGGTGTAATTCACAGGGATTTAAACCGATTCTGACACTTTGGGAAGTAACAGCTCATTAATTTAGATCATAAGTCCATTTGTTCATTTGCTATTTGGAGAGTGGCTGTATCCTGCTATTAAAAATATGGCAGGTCCAAACAAAAAGTCCCCGTCAACCACAAAACTAATGCTTTTGTCATAGCATTGGAAGGTCAGCTTCATTCTCAGTCGGAGTAGTTTTCATTCTTCTCCCGCCAGCCTCTTTTATTTATTTTTGTTGTTGTTGTTGTTGTTGTTGTTGTTGTTTGAATGACCTCCAAACAGAGTTGTGTTAAGATGATGATAACAATGAACCCGTCACCTCCGCCTGACCTCTTGATCCGTTGTCCACCCTTCGGCAATTAGCTAATACATTCAACCTTGGGCTGAACAGGAGAGAATGGTTTGACGCGGCGGTTGAAGTGTTTCGGCGTGTTTTCGATGTTAACCTTGCTTGAATTTGTGTTTCAGGTACGACAGCACCAGCCTTGTTAAACAGCACATCGAACCAGCTCTACTTACACTTCCATACTGATATCAGCGTCGCCGCTGCTGGCTTTCACCTGGAATACAAAAGTGAGCAAAGAACGTGTTTATGCTTGGCAAAATGTTCCCCTTCTGCCCTTGATGCGGTTCAGTGCTGATTTATTTATCATGCTCAATCAGTTTCAAACAGGATCTCGTACACTTTTCTCTTTCTTTCCTTGTAACGGCCTGTAATTGACATAATTATTAATGCAGCTTATTAATGGTATAATTATAACCCAAATCGAATTCTAAACACGGTGGAAGAGGCTGCTGCCAAGAGCTAGGGTTGCTTTCCTAATTTATCAAAGACTTTTACAACTATTTCTGTGCATGAATATCATGTGTATGAGACACACTTTTCTTAAACAGACATTAAGACTGTATTTCTACGGCCAAGTTATTGATAAATAATAATGAGGTGAGAATGATCACACAAATCAGTTGACTGAACATTGATTTGTTCAGGAAGGTGGTTGGAGGTGGTAGATGACAACTATAATTGTTAGTGAGTGATCTTTTGGTTGGACTTTGGTGGGCAGTGATTGGTTGTCCATTGGATTCTGCTTTTCAGTGATTGGTTGTCGGTCAGACAAGCGCTGCCAGCGATTTATCATCGGTTGAAGTATGTTTTTCATTGATTGGTTATCAGTTGGAATATGGTTGTCACTAATTGGTCATCAGTTGGAGTATGGTTGTCAATGATTGGTTGTTAGTTGGAATATGGTTGTTAGTGACTGGTTGTCGGTTAGACAATGGCTGTCAGCAATTTATTATTAGGTGAACTATGGTTTTCATTGATTGGTCATCAGCTGGAATACATCAGTGATTAGTCGTCAGTTGGAGAATGATTGTCACTGATTGGTTGTCAGTTCAAGTATGGTCGTCAGTGATTGGTTGTCAGTTGGAGTATGGTTATCAGTGATTGATTGTCAATTGAAGTATGGTTGTCGGTAATTGGTCGTCAGTTGGACTACGGTTGTCACCAATTGGTCATCAGTTGGACTATGGTTGTTAGTGATTGGTTGTCAGTTGGAATATGGTTGTTAGTGATTGGTTGTCGGTTAGACTATGGCTGTCAGCAATTTCTCATTGGTTGAAGTATTGTTTTCATTAATTTGTCATCAGATGGAATACATCAGTGATTGGTTGTCAGTTGGACTATGCTTGTCACTGATTGGTTGTCCATTGGATTCTGCTTTTCAGTGATTGGTTGTCGGTCAGACAAGAGCTGTCAGCGATTTATCATCGGTTGAAGTATGTTTTTCATTGATTGGTTATCAGTTGGAGTATGGTTGTCACTGATTGGTCATCAGTTGGAATATGGTTGTCACTAATTGGTTATCAGTTGGAGTATGGTTGTCACTGATTGGTCGTCAGTTGGAATATGGTTGTCACTAATTGGTCATCAGTTGGAGTATGGTTGTCAATGATTGGTTGTTAGTTGGAATATGGTTGTTAGTGACTGGTTGTCGGTTAGACAATGGCTGTCAGCAATTTATTATTAGGTGAACTATGGTTTTCATTGATTGGTCATCAGCTGGAATACATCAGTGATTAGTCATCAGTTGGAGAATGATTGTCACTGATTGGTTGTCAGTTCAAGTATGGTCGTCAGTGATTGGTTGTCAGTTGGAGTATGGTTATCAGTGATTGATTGTCAATTGGAGTATGGTTGTCGGTGATTGGTCGTCAGTTGGACTACGGTTGTCACCGATTGGTCATCAGTTGGACTATGGTTGTTAGTGATTGGTTGTCAGTTGGAATATGGTTGTTAGTGATTGGTTGTCAGTGATTGGTTGTCGGATAGACTATGGCTGTCAGCAATTTCTCATTGGTTGAAGTATTGTTTTCATTAATTTGTCATCAGCTGGAATACATCAGTGATTGGTTGTCAGTTGGACTATGCTTGTCACTGATTGGTTGTCAGTTGGAATATTGTTGTTAGTGATTGGTTGTCATTTGGACTGTTTCAACACCATCTGGCCAGTCAGATTGAAGGCATTCAGCATCAATGGGGTGTAAACTGGATTTATTTGTAAAACGTAATAAAAAGAAAGAGGTGTTTTCACAAATTGTTTTTCCACTCCAGATCTTGGTTTCTGCACTCTAAATTAGCTGACTAGTTTATGATGCAAATTACACACCCACTTTATTTTTCACGACCTACATGTACAGTATTTAATAAAAATAGGAGAGTGTGGATTAAATGCGGTACTTGTGAAAGCATATATGGTGTTCGGAAGCCCAGACGGTTAGAGACCGTGCTGGTTTGAGAAATTTGCGGGCAGCAGAATTAAGAGGTATAATTATGCCCCTTTTATATTTATTTTATAGCCAGTTATAAAATAAGAGTCTGTTAATATAAAGGTAAGGATGATTGCTTAGATGTAGAAATATGCCACATGAACATAGTGAAGTTGTATCGTGAACGTGGTGAACTGTGAAACGGTGATCTAATATTAATGCTTTGGAGACTTATCTTGTGACCAGCCGTGGACCTATAGCCTATATAGGACTTGCAATCCTACCTATTTCAGAGTGACAGTCATGGCCGGTATTAAGCTGTAATAAATGATGAATACTGTAAATGAGGAATATATTCAGAGAATCAGGATGTCATGGTAAAAGTAATGCTCCATGCACATTTCGAATGTGGCAACCAATTTATTGTTCAATAAAAATAAAGAACAAAAAAGCCAAACAAGACAGTTATGGGTGACTTAACTCTGGGTGAAATGTTCATCGTAGGCCTTGTTATGGAAGTAATTTCCTGCCGGGGTGTAAATTTCTGTTGCTGGAATTTAAAAGAAGCAGCAATTTCTCTTCTTTTTGTATTCTAATATGCTGTTTGGGCCAGTAGTCAGAATCAGATAGAATCAGGGTTCCTCTGTCTTTGTGAAAATAGATTTGTGCTCATGTGTTTTGGACCATGGCTTTTCATCTGCCCAGCCCTGATGTACACTACCTCACCTATTTCACTTCCTCACATCTCCTCATTTGTCTGTTTCTATCCCCAGTCCTCTCACTGACACGGTCCAATTTGTCTGCTGCTCTGCCTGCATCTATTTAGGGAGCTGTTCAGTGGCTGGTGCTAGCGATGTAACACAGAGTGATGCTTCCTTAAAAAGAGCATTAAGCACTTTCCTTATCTTTATGCACGCCATCGTGCTTATCGGGTTGTTGCAAAAAAAAAAAAAAAAAATGCGCCCAAAAATGTTCGGTTCCCTGAGCTTCTCCGCTTGTTCATTTTTACAAAATCGCAGTAAATCAGTGAACTCTAAATACATCTCAGAGTTATGGCACACTCCATCAACATGTAGCCTAATTAGGCCCGCCGCCAGTGTAATGGTCCATAGAAGTACAATAACAACAATCAGCTCTGGTGAAGTAATGGCTCAGCTGAGAATATGAACACGAGCTAAAATGTCAGTTCTGAATTAGTGACAGTAATGTGCATTATGATTCACAGCATGGGGCCACTCAGTCTCTTATTCTACCGACAGACACACCTTGTCAGTCATTTGACTGACTACCATTTAAAAAGGTTTTTTAAAAAACTGGTGCAAGTCAATGCTGTGCAGAACATTTGTTCGTTCATTCCTGAGCTGCAGTTTTAACAAGGACTGTTCAGCATCTCTCTTCACCACAGAGACTATAGGCTGAACATCTCTGGGCGCACCACTCCACACATCCAGCCTAGAGGCAATCTGGCATAGCCGGTTAGCCTCATGTCTTTCGAATGTGAGAGCAAACCAGAGCACTTGGAGAAAAGCACACGGAGAACATGGAAACTCGACACAAAATCATCCGCACCAATCATGGCGCTTGAACCCACGACCCTTCTTGCTTTGAGGCGATGTATGTATATAGGTGATGCTCAGGAATGTCGTTTGCATCGTGTACATTTTCAAATACGGTTCCAAATTCCAAATATTATTTAATCTGACTGTCTTTATCTATTTATTTATTATTTTGTTAGAATTTTATGTTCAGATGTAAGTTTGCATGCCTACAAATATGGCACAGTTTGTTTTTTTATGAGTAAACTCCAAATTTGGATATGCATTCCTCAAGAATTATATGGATTTATCATTATTATTTTTATGCAATTTGACTAATTCTTAATACTGGATTATTTTTATCTCCCTGAACTATTCATTCATTCATTTTCTGTAACCGCTTAATCCTAATTAGGGTTGCGAGGAGGCTGGCGTCCATCACAGGCGCGTGTGAGCAAGAGCAGAGTACACTCTGGACAGCTCGCCAGGACATCGAAGGGCGGAAACACGCTGACGGCTTTGCAGCTACTCTTGGCAAAAGTCAGCAACGGTTCTTTTATATGAACCTCGCACCACAGACAGTGAGAGACATGTCCGGCCTTTGATTACCCAGTTAGCTGCACTGGGGGGACAGCAGTAATAACCCGCCGAGAGTGGGGCTTGAACCCCCAGCCTCAGGATCAGCGATCCAGCACCTTTACCACCAGGCCACCACTGCCACCACCAGGCCAGCACTGCCTTTCCTGAACGGTTAAAAATGAAATAGTAAATATAAAAACTCGAATGATATCTCCCGCACTGACAAAATGAAAAGTCCATGCACCTCTTGGCGTTCCTTTCTGGTCCCGAGGCGTTCACAGAACCACCAGATGATACAGTTTCCTCAAAACCGTTCTGGAACTTTTATTTTGACTAATAATAATCAACATTAATGCTGAAACCTTTTCAAAAGTTGTCACTGCAGAGCGTGCTGTGGAGCAATGTTTCGCTATTTTTGTTTGTGTTGATATATGCAGTGATGACTGTGTAACTTATTTAATTTTGTGTTCAGCTGTCGGCTTGACCTCGTGTCCAGAGCCAGTTGTGCCGGCCAATGGCATTAAGAGTGGAGATCGCTATATGGTGAACGAGGTAGTGTCGTTCAGCTGTGAGCCGGGATACGTGCTGCAGGTAAGGCACGGCGCACACACTAGTTTTCCTAATCTTAATATCAGAAACATTTAAAAAAGATTTAGCTCCAGCCATCACAGAAGGTGAACAGAGCAGAGACTGTAGAAATGGGATTTCATCTGTCCAACTTGTTACTGGAATAACATTAGAAGGAAATATCACCGAATTTGGTGTATTGGTCCCCTCAGGGGCAAATAGGGTGGGATTGTATATGGGACAACTGGACCTTGCGTGAAGGTCATAAGGTTTCTTTTTCTATATTCGACTTGTCAAGGCTTGTTAGTGTAATGATAACTTTAAAAGGAAATGGTGCAGGATTATCAACAAAATGAAGACCCCGAAAGAAAAATATTCCTTTAAATTATTCTGGATAAGAATAATAAGAAGTTGCCTGATACCCCAGAAGTGGCTCGTTTTTGTGCTTTATGCAGAGTTTTGAAATGTATTCAGCCATCATAAATAGCTTTAAAAACACTCTTTGGTGTTATTTTTCTGTGATTCTTGAACTTTTTCAGGGTCATTCCCATATCACGTGCATGCCAGGCACTGTACGGCGCTGGAATTACCCACCTCCACTGTGTATTGGTATGACCACCCTACAAGACATGCTCTCTTTCTTATCATAACACATGCATATGGTTTTGGACCCAGTTTTAAAATATCACAAAAAGCAAATGATTTGTTGTTTATTGTTGTTATGGAAACCAGCCAAGTGTGGTGCAACACTTAACGATATGAGTAATGTGATTCTGAGTCCCGGCTTCCCTGGAAACTACCCTGGCAACTTGGACTGCACGTGGAGGATCCTCTTGCCCATTGGATATGGTGAGAAGACCATCTTAAGCTCAAATCTAAGACAAATCCATGGCTATTCTTACATGTTATCTGCTAACTTCCAATCCAAATACATTTCTTAAATATTCACACTTGGTAGTGAAACCATGATTTCAGATCTGCTTGTCTTCTGGGAGCCTTTACCATTGACCTTTTTGTGTCATTCCAACAGCACATCTGACCTCGTCTTCTAACGAACCATTACATTTCCTTCTGATCCTTCCTGTATCACTTCACTGTGGAACTGTGCTAATAACACCCAAGTCTGATGTAGAGCGTTAATTCAGTTTGGCAACTTATGCTGATTAAATGCAAATTGGTTCATCTGATTTTTGGTTATACATTAAATTGATTTCTCAATTATTACAGACGGTCGTCGACTTATGACCGCTTTTGGTTCCGACAGACCGGTCGTAAATCGATCTGGTCGTATGTCGACTTTCCATCCAAATATACTCATGCCAAACAAAAACAGATGAATAATTCTCGCGCATTTAAATCTATACATCTATTTTCAATTCCACGTCACTGTGGCGCGCAGCGGAGAGCCAATCCTTTCTGTACTCCAGTGTGTGGGCGGGTCCGATACCTTCAAACTCTAATTTTATTGGATTATAACAACAGCCACAGACTGTGCGTGTTCTTTTGAGTAAAGAGATAAATTTCCCTCGTTTTGATCAGCTCATTTCCACGAAGCCAAGCACAGCTGGAAAGCAAACACAAATGGACAGACATGGAAAAACTTCAACCCGCAGACCAGCTGATTGCAAAACTTGGGACGCGCTTCCTGTCACATAAACACTGCAGCGTGTGACTTCAATAAAATTAGAGTTTCAAGGTATCGAACCCGTCCGCACACAGAACGGATTGGCTCTCCGCTTCGTGCCACAGTGACGTGGCATTGAAAGTAGATGAATAGATTTGCTCTGAGCTCTGAGCAGTTAGAAAGTGAAACTGCATCATCTCCTGCTTGGCCTTTTAAGATGCTGGCGCTGCCGGCAGCGCAACCAACTGTCGTACGCAACACTCGCACCGCACTGCCATGAATCATGCTTCACCACTTTTACAGTCGTAAAGTCGATCAGACGTAACTCACATAGGTCGTAAGTCGATGACTCACTGTACAGGTATCCCTCACTTTCCGCGGTTAATGGGGACCGAGACACCCCCCCCACCCCGCACGCGACCACTGATTGCCGCGAAGTAGGATCAAACCAACTGACTGATGTATACGTACATGTATATGTGTATATAATATCAATAATCCAATGCTACATATCCAATGCTATAAATGCTTATAATAACAATTAAACATTCAAAAATAATGCATAAGATGTAAATAAAATATAAAAACACACACATACACACTCAGATGCGCACCTCACATAAAAATGTAAGTAGTTTTGTTGGGGGGGGGGGGGGTTGTTTTTGTATTTTTTTTTTTCTTTCATTTCCTTATTTTTTTTATTTTTCAAGGCACTGAAGCCGCAGAAACTGAAGCAAAAAGTAGCAAGGGAATTCCTGTATATTTTTAATTCAATGAATAAATGGGCAGCCCCAGAAGAAAGCAAGCCTTCCAAATTCTCCTGTTACACATGAGCAGATGTATATTTTCATTAACAGCTTTAAAGTTGTAATTTGCTAGAATCTGCCTGGCTGTAAAGACTGCTATATCACATTGGACATGAATTCCCCCTGTCGAGCTAATGGCAAAAATAACAGTACACAGATATTAAAATAGCATCAGATATAAACAAGTAAACTATAATTCAAGCACGATTCCATTTACATGCATTAAAACAGAAAAACAGGATGGTCATGTGATCTTTTGCTAATTTTCACATTAGTGTTGCCCCTTTGTGTGGACTAATAGGCTTCTCTCTCTCTCTCTCTCTCTCTCTCTACATCATCATCTTTTAATAGAAACAGACATAAACTATGCATGCAGGCTTTTATTAGGTTGGTTTAAATTCCCCTTTATACACATGAAAATATATTGAAAATGAATAATAATGGTAAAATTTGTGTAATAATGAGAGAATTCGCATAGGATTGTTATTAATCAAAGGGACACATTCTTGATATTCATCAAGCCATTGCACTTCTAAAGCCAGGCATTTAATGAAGAAACAATGAAGAGATTTTTATTCAGTCTCGAACAGAACACACATTCGTGTATACTTTTTTCTACATACATATTTTGAATTCTGTAAACAACGCCACAAGCAAAGTAAAGGTTAAAAACAACATGAAAATTAATGATGAATCAGAGAAAAATGCTGCATCAACTGAATATAAAAGAGGTGTCAACATCAATGTGTCTTCTGTGGATTTGGCCTGTATAGGTTTGCATTGGAAGAATCCACATGTGACGAATATCCAATATAAACCTCAATTTGTCAGTGATATTGTCATTAATTACAGAAAAATGTTGAATATTTTGGGTGGCTAAATATCTCATCTGGTTTTACTCTCTGAAGAAAAGGCAATTAGAGGAATGTACAAACGCACAAATAAACTAAAACCTGCAGTATGTGCGGAGTCAGGCAGAATTAATGTCCTATTAAAATTCTGTAATTTTTTTTTACACTAGTTAAATGTCATGAAGCAGAAAGGTGGATTCAGGTTTTCTGGTTTTATTAAGACCTTTGCAGGCAACACACACACACAAACACACACAAAGGCTAAGAAACAGTCAGAAACAAGACAATGAGGCAAGGTTAAGTCAGGACACGTGAAGAAAGATGTCATTAAAACACTAATCCCAATGTCACTATACCTGAGCTGTGAATTGCAGTCCTCAATCAGATACAGTGTTTTTCTATGAAAGGATAAAGTCTGTGCTCTTTCGAATGCTATGAGTAGAGTAGGAAGCACATTGAGGCGGCGGGACCGCGAAAAGCAGCGCATCACTACTAATAAGGAGCTTTGTCTTTGAGAGGAGGGCTGATCCGTGATCAAGTTTATCATGATATGGGATCGTGGACATTGCAAGAAAGGTAAAGGGAGCTGGGAGAGTATATGGAACCTTTGTAAATAGATTAGGTTACAGAAATATGAGAGCGTTTCTGAAGTAGCACATAATGTAAAACACACAAAGGAAAACCAGAGAGGAACCTGATGAGATGTTCAGCTGGTTAAGTTCATCCATAGGAATAATGTGATGGTGGGCATTCTGCGATACTTTTCTGCTCATCATGGTTATCTTCTCTTTGTGTATGAGACAGCTGTGCAGATTGGTTCAGGCACTGCAGCCTGCTCACTGTGTCAGGGTTGGGATTTTGGATTATGTGGTGCACGGTCTGTTCAGTGAGACCACAGTTGCTGATGGACGCAGCCTCCAGTGATGCATGTTGGAATTGAACCAGCCAACCTGAACCAGATTCTAGTTGGGTTCTCTGATGTAAATCATGTTAGGCTAAAGTGTAAAAATCAAAGGGTTGTGTGGTCTCCTGCTAGCCGGTTCTATCTGTCAAGGATGTTGAAGTTGGAGCCACAGAAGGTTGATGCATTGAAGGAGAACGTGTGGTGAGATGGAAGGCTCTCGTGGTGTTGATGTGCATTTTGGACACGGATATGTTTAGAATGTTTGGTGTCCAGCAAGGCCTCGTGCACCAGGCTGTGCGAGTCGTGTTCTACGCGAAGAGCCGCAGGTTGCAGGTAGCCAGTGATGATTGTCAAGATCTCATTCAGTGAAGTATTCAGGTTTTCATGAGTATACGTCCAGAGATTATGGTTGTAAAAAATGGTTGCTTGAGTTTCGGCTTGAACATTACCTCCCGCCAACTTTTTTTTTCTTTTTTTTTATCAGTTACTGCTCACTGAAGGTTTTTGTTTAGTTTTTATCAAACTGTGTCATCTTTGGACTTTTGTATCTTAAAATCCCAGGCGATCAATGGTTTTTAAATCAACCTATTTGGTGCTAACAACCACGTCAACTCAAATTTTTGCTCATCCATGTTTACTGTAGATATTAAAGCTTATTCCAGGATGAAGGGGAAACGTAGCATGAACGTTACAACAATGAGATTCAGCGGATTTGATGTTAATTGGTGGGGTATCAGTTGTCCTCTTATCTCTTGCATAAGCTACATAAGGATGAAGGCTTTCAAGCTGCAGAACATTTTCCATTTCTCATAATAATTAGGACAGTATTTCTTAAGAAACAGACTTGTTTTGGTGGTAAATGTGGGTGTTATTATTTTGATGGTTTATAAAAGAAGATAATGTCTGTTTAGAGGAGACATTGTTAAAAATAGTGAGTATTATAACCCACACCCACCCAAACACACACACACGCTTTCTGGTTTTGTCCAAAATCAGCGTTGTTAAGGCAGTGGTCCATGAGCAGGTTGTGCGAGTTTGCTGCAGGTGTGAATGTTGGTGAGACACCGTTGGACCTTTGCCCGTCCTCGGTACTTTACCATGCTGGCTGTTTTTTTAACCACATGAGATCTTAACCAGGCTCTCGGCCATTTAAACTACTGGTTTCTGCCCCCTGCAGGAGCACACATCCAGTTCTTGAACTTCACAACTGAAGATAACCACGACTTCCTGGAGGTGCGTAATGGACCTCAGCACAGCAGCACACTGATTGGCCAATACAGCGGCAGCGAACTTCCTGCTTCTCTCCTGAGCACAACTCACGACACCGTCATCCACTTCTACAGCGACCACTCGCAGAATCGCCAGGGTTTCAGGCTCATGTACCAAGGTGAGCAGTATCTTCCATCCTTTCATTCCATCTTATCTCATCATCTTTCGCTTAATCCAAGTTCGGGTCGCAGGGGCAGCAGCCTAAGCAATGAGGTCCAGACGTCCCTCTCCCCAGCCACTTCCTCCAGCTCTTCCGGGGACGGGGACAGGGAACGGGGACGGCACACCGAGGCACTCCCAGACAAGCCGAGAGATAGTTCCTCCAGCATGTTCTAGGTCGACCTCGGGGTCTCTTCCCGGTAGGACATACCCAAAACCCCACACCAGGGAGGCGTTCCTTTCATTCCTGATGGTATAATATATATATCCTGATACCCTGTGTTTTGCCTCAAAAGGTAAAGGTGGCTGTGGGTGCTGGTTTTCAATTGACCAAATATGGAAAATCTTTTATTTTTAAAAATAAAAAATCAACCAATAGTCACACGTGGATGTTCTTTATCACCCGTACGGCAGCGACTCGGACAATGTTCCTGTTTTGAATTTACTTAACGCCCAGCATGCTCTTCTCTTGCACAAAGTTTTTCATGTCTGACGGAATAAATGGGTTTTGCCTCCAAAAAGCTTGTGTGTATTCGAGGGAATGACAGGCTCTCCAGATCCAGAGTGTAACTCCTCAGATGATGAGAAGCTTCAGGGTTTGGTGGAAGCGGAGCGGGGTTGAGCGAGATATTTTTGTTTCAGGAAAAAAAAAAAAAAAAAATCAATAGGTGGACATGGATGTTGTTTCTGATTCACTTTGATAAAAATGTGATAAAAATAACCCACAACCGTCCTCATCGCCCACTTGTAGGTCAGATAGCTTCCATTGCCTATTCATACATCTTCTCGCCCCAGTGAAGGTTCAAGGGTTGAAATCGTCTGAGTTGATGATGAATGGTTTGTAAGTCTCCGGCGTCTTTTTGCCTGAGGAAGAAATCAATTGCGTGTTTTCTGATATTGTAGAAGCTCAGTGAAGTGTGTAAAAATTGAACAATCATTTATAATAGACGATAATGAACAAACTGAATATGAAGATATGTAATAAAATAAAAGTAAACTAGGAAGCCGTGCGCCCAATTTTGCTAAATCGCTATAACAACCAACCTTCTACGAAATTTATGTACCATATGTTTTTGTTTTTGTTTTTTTAATGCAAATGATTAATAGACATTCCTGTTGTTATTGTTTCTTCTTCTTCTTCTTCTTCCAGCCTATCAATTACACAACTGCCAAGACCCGTATCCATTCCATAATGGATACATAATCCACAATGACTTCAGTGCAGGGCAGTCCATAACATTTGAGTGCTATCCCGGCTATGTTCTCATTGGTTATCCAGTGTTAACATGCCAGCACGGAACTAACCGGAAGTGGAACCACCCATTTCCCCGCTGTGAAGGTAAGTGGTAAACATCGCAGGGTGCCTAATAATGTTCGTCGGTGCGCTAAATTTTCTGATCTGAATTTCTATCTTCTGTCTTCCTTGCATAATGTGCTCTCTGAGGAGATACAGGTTTATATTTGCTCCAAGTTTGCAGTAGAATAATTTTGCAGATTTTCTCTAACCGTCCCCGAAGGCCTATTAATGACGCTCTTTAGCTGAAGTGTTGCTGCTTTATGTTATACTGCATAGAGCATAACAAGGACTACTTCTCTCTCCCCCCCCCCAAAAAAAGTGTCCTTTAAAATTAAGCACCTTGTTGACTGATCCAGTGGAGACCGAGACTCCAGGGATCTGCTTTAAATTGCAGCCCTGATGATCAATCAGAGTATTACAGTGAGAACGACGTCTGGCCCGTAATCAATCAACAGCCCTACACATTCTCCCGTTCTTCTGTCTGTCTCCGAGCACCAGACACCACTGCTTTCCCTCAGCTGTGGCACTGTTTGTACTATCTTTCTCTTTCTCCGCATCTTCCACACCTCTTTTTCTCCAGTCTTTTAATAATCTGAACAGAAGGCCACGGTCCCCCGCCTGACGGTGCTGTCATTAGTATGATGTCGTCGTACTTCCCCACTGCTGATCATCTGCCATGAATATCTTTCTTGGGAAAGATGAATGTTCATAGCACTTGTTCTAGAATTGTGTATGTTTTTGTGCACAGCACCCTGTGGCTACAACGTGACGGCGCTGAATGGTACCATTTTTTCACCCGGATACCCCAACGAGTATCCGGATTCACAGGACTGCCTGTGGCTCATCACAGTGCCGCACGGCCATGGAGTCTACATCAACTTTACACTGCTCCAGACTGAGCCCGTGACCGACTACATTGCGGTGTGGTAAGTGCTCAACAATGATCAGAGGGTGAAAAGGAACATCTCAAATATCAACCACACCACTTTTTAAAGTTTAACGTTCTTCCGAATGAAACAAAAGATAACCAAAATAACATCAGTGTGACATTTAGAGCTGCACCAAGTTTTACGATACATTGATAACCAGAGGCCAGTTTACCCCCAGAAGTGTTTGGGGCCATATTTGGCTTGTGATTCCATTATATTCAAAGCAGGATCTTGCATCATAAAGGGGTGGAATTGAGCAAAAATAGGCTACGTCCTTGTTCATGTTGACTGGTCAGCAACGCTACATCCTGTTTGTCTGTTGGATTTATCTGGTCACCGGGAGGATGACTTGCTAGCTAATTTAACCTGTCTTACAGACATTTTACTCGCCATGGGCCGGCACACTCGGGTTAATTTCCAACCCTGAAGATTTTACACTTTGTCTGTGTTTGGGGGAGTACAGACGCTCCCCAACTTACGAACATTCGTTTTACGAACATCCGGAGATACGAACAGGGCTGTCCGAGGTCGAAAGTGAAATGAAACTGAAGAACAAGTAGAAATAGAAATGGAATAAAATCTATAGAAAGATTTATCATAACTATGAAATACAGACGCTCCCTGACTTACGTTCATCTGTTTTACGTTTTTTTCGATTTTACAGGGGTTTTTTTGTGCGTTTTTAAAAAAATAAATAAATAAAATTTATTACGACGTAGTACACTGACGTAATGACGCTGCACATATATATCTCAGTTATATAGCGTTTTTTGACCCTTGTGTTAAGATGTCGTCTCTGTGATCTTTGTGTTTACACTGTTTTGCGGACTTTTGTAACCCTAAGCAAATATGGTTGGTCAGAAGCATAAGCGTACTAGCATGGGTGCAAGTCTCATACACAGAGATGAATTAACTATCTGCTCAGATCGGCGCCATCTACCATGCATACTCAGTTAAGCAAAGAGAGTTGTAATATGAATGAAAACCCGAATGCACAAATTACAGAAGAATTACAGATATTTATTATCTTTAAGCAGAATCCTAAGAGTGTATACTTATTTTTATATTAATATTCATTAGGATTTGTACTTGTTCTTTGTATGCATCTCTTGAATAAAGTTTACTTACTTACTTACACAAAAGAAAGAACTCTCCGCTTTGCTGGGATTCACAATGCAGGCTGTTTTCTTAACGAGTTCAACGGCACCCTCGTGCACTTGAAAGACCGGAAGCCTGTATAACCCTCAGCAAGTACACTACTTTTGCAAGTACACTACTTTCGGCTCACATATTGTAAGCGTTGATTGGCTGTTTTGAGCTTCAAGTAAAGTGATTCGGTATAAATAAGTGACTTATTTGAAATTAATGTTGATATTATTTGATATATTTGATATTATTTTACAATATTATGTTTATAATAATTGATTTAGGGGTGTTTTATGAGATACGGTAATGGTATTTATGGATGTATAGTACAGTATGAGAGCTATACGTCATACGTCACTGTAACAACTTACGTTCACTTTCAACTTGCTTTCGGCCGTCCGGAACCAATTAAAAATGTAAGTCGGGGAGCGTCTGTATGATTAAACATTATCCTGAGGTACACGTAATACTAGGCTCCTGCAGAGGGGCGTGGCTGACACGTTCTTTACACCATGCAGAGGTCCGGGAAGAGAAGCAAAACGGTACATTTCTGAACTCGTCCCAAAACTTTCAAAGAAGAAACAAATTGACTCCAGAATTATAATAAACTAGATAAGAGTGAAACTCTCTGTAAATCTGATCCAATCCGCTGTGCTGTGCTTGAGAGGAACCAGGAGTTTAAACATGGGACATAATGATATTGATAATGTACAGATGATTATGTAGAGAGAGAGAGAGAGATATTGTATACAGTACAAACTCGTATAGGTTACTTATAGAAGGTTTAAACATACGTTCCCCTCTAAAGAATGCCCTGTAACGACTTACAAACAAATTCATCTAACAAACAGCCGTCTGGAACCTAACTCATACGTAAACTGGGGAGCGTCTGTACTGAGAATCTGGAGTACGGTTACTCATCAGTGTGGAAAGAAGCTCGTGTTTATGGATAAGGTTAACATTGCATCATCTCGGAATTCAGTAGTCACCATAACATACATGCTAAAACGCTTCCTTCTCACTTAATCTTGGTTACGTACGAATAAATAAGTATAAAAGAACGACTTTAAGATGAACTTGATGCTAACCAGTGCGTCTGGGCTGTATTCAGTTCAAAACAAGATCTATCAAGATATTAACACTTACTCATTTCTTTCAGATCTGTTGCTTTGTTGCTGAGCTACTGTAATTTTTCATGGGGCACGAGCCTGCTGATGCATTGTGGGATTATTCTACAGGAATGGAGATATTGTGAATTACAAATTTACAGGTTTAAAAAAAAAAATCAACCTTAGGGTCAGCTCTTCGTGTATGAACTGACAGAATAATTAGCCTGTGTGCTAATGAGAGGGGAAAAAAAAGATCTGCATGTTTTGAATCAGTCAGCCAATCTTAGCCATATTAGGCCAGGCTTAAAAGATTCTTTGTTGGCAATAACATAATAAAAATTGACATGGGAGGGAGGAATTATTATTATTATTTTTTTTTTTTTTGACCTGTGCAGGCCACCTGGGATTTGCGGGGGAAATTTTTTTTTTCATACATCATGCTATATTATACATGTGATGTCGTAAACACAGTAGAATGAAATAAATATCTTGTATTTGAAATCAACATCCTGAATATCAAAGTTTATTCTTTTAATATTGTAATCAACAGATTATCAAGGTTTCTTCAATTTTAATGTTGCACTCAACAACTAACAAATACCCTCATCACGCTCCGCGCTGTTGCTGGGGGTTTATAATGAACTTATATTTGTTCGAAAATATCAGCAAACGTGTTGCTCAATTTGAAACGCATTAATTTATTTATTATTTTTATGTTGGGACCTTTAATAGTGACAGAGAACAGTTTTTTTTTTTTTGCCTCATCATTGTCCCCTTCCATCATGCTTTCCGCCTTTGTTGTTAAACCAGTAGTGGCCAATGAGAATCACTGTTTTAACCGAACTGGTGAAATTGACCAATCACAAGGCACGGCTGATCCCAATTTCACTTTAGTCACTTTTTAGTACTGTGTATGATGTGGGACACACGCAACCAAGACAATTTCAGTTAAAACATAACTGCACACTTAAATATTTTTCTTAAAACCTGTAAACCAATTTTATAAAACTGTACCGCGATGAAACACTGAATCTGCTGTGAATATTGAAAAATCTTGTAAAATTTAGCATTTTATAAGTTAAAATGGAAACATAATTTCAGGGTTGAAATTACTGTGAATGCAGTAAGAGTCACGCTGATGCTAGGCGAACCATTTGGTACTTTTCTGCATGCTCGTGCTAATGTTAACACCTTCTAACAACAGTGAGGTGATTTAGCCCGCGTCCTATAGTGTCGGTGTGTAAAACTACACTCATTTTAAAAAGAAATGCTTCACAAGAACAAAAATGCCTCAACTTCACCCCTAGTTTTCCAACTTCTGTGAAAGGTGTTAGGCTAAGAGCTAGAAATGTAGTGACACTGTAAATTATATACATTAGGCCCCCGTTTTTCTCGATGGTTCAGTTCCGGTCCTTCCCGCGGATCAAGAAAATCCGCTAATTATTGACGCAGTTTTAAAACCCTACATATGATTATTACATGCGCTAAAATCTGCTTGTTAAACACGTTCTATAGCCAGTCTTACTCATTAATACAGTAATAATGCAGTAAAATGTAGTAATGATTCAGTAAAAACTTTTTAATTTTGAAATGTGATAATATTTATTCATGAATAAAGCGCTTAGGCTCCTTACCAGACGCTAGAGAAGATACAGGGTGTTTGCGTGACATCATAGGGCTTGAATAATCATTAAAAACGCATTAAAAAAGTGAATTCACCATTCAAGCAATCACGTTGATGACATGTGCGTGATGGAGAAAAACAGGTGTACACATCATCTACAACTAATTACAACAGTGAGAAACAAAAGCTCTCAGCCATTGGCTAAATTTGAATCACGCAGTTACTTCTGGGTTTGTCGCCAATCCCCGAGTATGCGGGGGCACGAGCGCTGAACCGTGAATGGTCAAGGGCCTACTGTACTATTAACACAGTATATAAGCTCAATATCATATTCACAAGGACTGTTTGCATTGTTGTTTGACGGTGGTCTGTTATGAGCATTGTTTGGGTACAGTTGTTGCTCTAAATGTGTTATATTAGGCCAGCCTTAAAAATATCTCTGTTGGCGGTAACACGGCGGGTTGGGCCAAAATTGTACATAAAAAAACGCACCTGAACATTCACAGATGCAAAAAAAGAAAAATATACCAGCCAGTTTTGTTGGAAAAAAACCGCATGTGTCCCCTATCATACACCGTACTAAAAAGTGACCAAAGCAAAATCAGTATCAACCGCGCCTTGTGATTGGTCAATTTCAACAGTTCGATGAAACCGCGATTCTCATTGGCCAGTACTGTCTTAACGACAAAGGTGGAAAGCATGATGGAAGGGAACAATGATGAGGCAAAAAACCTGTTCTCTGTCACGATTAAAGGTCCCAACGTGAAAATAATAAATAAATTAATGCTTTTCAAATTGAGCAACACATTTGCTGACATCTTCGAACAAACACAAGTTAACTATAAACCGTTAGCAACAGCGCGGAGCGTGACGAAGGTATTTGTTAGTTGTTGAGTGTGATATTAAAATTGAAGAAACCTTGATAATCTGTTGATTACAATATTAAAAGAATAAACTTTGATATTCAGAATGTTGTTTTTAAATAGAAGATATTTATTTCATTCTACTGTGTTTACAACATCACATACATAATATAGCACGATATGTGAAAAAAAAATTCTCCGCGAATCCCAGGTGGTCTGCACAGGCAAAAAAAAAAAAAAAAAATTCCTCCCTGTTTTGTGAACCGTACATAATAGCTTGGACGTTCAAGCATAATATACAGGGTGTCCCAAAAAATGTATACGCTTTAAATATAATTGTAAACTAAATGTTTATTATAAACCGTTTAATTTTCAAACATCACTCCATTGTTTTGTCACCGCCTGTTCTCAAACTGATGTCCGTTCTGGTCCAGACACTGCCGACAACGCCAAGTGACGGAATAGCACACATGCGTGCATTCACGTTCAATGGTTGCTCGCAATTCAACGAGTGTTGCAGGTCTCATTGCGTAGACTTTGTCTAGTGGTGTGAGGTCTGGTGACTGTGGAGGATATTCAACAGAACCCCTCCGTCTGATAGAACGGTGTATTCGTTTTTCCGAGACGCCCTGTATATATCGTTGTGTGTAAGTGTATACCGGAATGGATCGCGTCCCCTTAGTGGGAGGCATCACTGCCATTCTACCGACTGACAGATTTATCGTACGTTGAAGCGTTTCTCTCCTTATACTTTCTGGATTGTCTGCAATCTTATGAGATTTGTTCCTAACATTATAGTTATATCTTACAAGCAATTTATATTTCGTCCCGACTGACACCCCCACTTAAGCGGATCAAAAAGATGTGTAGCACTGTAGAAAGCGCAGCCTATCCGGGCCCTTTTTAGTTACGTAGGCCATTAATCTTCAAAAGCCATTAAAAGAGTGGGCTACTCTGTTAAGTCATCATTTTTCCTGGTTTTCATTCAACATGGTCTGTAATGAAATGGCTACCTATGAACGTCAGCACAAAAATCCAGTCGTAGATTTGAAAGCAAATCAATTTTCTCCAACTGCTTCGAGGGGGGAAAAAAACAAGGCGTTATCAAACTATTTGATGCAAGAATAGGAATTAATGAATTTCCGATGCGTGCTCGCTTTCTTACAGGGATGGACCGGAGCAGAGCAACCAGCAGCTTGGGATCTTCAGTGGAAATACGGCCCTGGAGTCGGCCTACAGCTCTTTCAATCAGGTCCTTATCAGGTTTCACAGTGACTTCTCCACCGGCGGATTCTTTGTCCTCAACTTCCACGGTTCGTTTCTCTTGTGAATGAAAAATATGCTGCTACCGATACCAGAACATATCATGCAAAGTCTGCTGGGGAAATATCTGAAACACAAGATTCATCTTGTTGACCAATGATTAATAAAACACCTTCTGGTTCTGATGACATCAGCTTTTTCTTCGGATTAGACTCGTCACAAACAGACACGTCTTTTGTGCTGGGGTTAGGTATTTGAGTCGGAATGTGAGGATGTGCAAAAGAAAGAAAAAGATGGCTCTGAAAACACACACACACACACACACACACACACACACACACACACACACACACACACACACACACACACACACACACAGCGTCTTGTGGGCTTATTTTTATTTCATGGAGAATTACCCTAACCTTACCAGAAGCTTAAAACATGTCTTCACCTTAAAATGTAACGAATTATATTATGGCAAGTTGCATTCGACTGTAAATTGATTCCATACAACATTATAAATATCTCACACACACACACACACACACACACACACACACCACAATGTTGCTGAGTTCTCAGAAAGCCTGAAAGTGTGCATAATGAAGGGCTGAGAGCCAAAGTATCTCACCCCCCCAAAAAACTGAAAAATGAGATAAAGTCATATTTTGACAGATGTGGATAAGGGAAGGTCTATGTCTGCCAGAATGGCCTATCCTCATTGTGGCATAAAATAACTGCAGCCGAGGCCGGTGCATTTCTGGCACTCCAATGCTCTCGTGTGGAGTGCCAGAACTTTCACATCATCACAACTGGTTCTCAACCCATAGGAATAGTTCCAGCTGTAATCAATGATACGTTTGTAATATATCAAATAATCTTACGGTTTCTATAGCAACAAGATTATTCCTAGGCGCAAGTATAGCCGGTGATCTCTGTAGATGAACAGTAATTAAATAAAGGCCAACAATAAAGAGACTAATTATAACACAGTTGACTTTATGAAATAATGAAGATAATGCTCATGGGTGAAGTGTTGTGTAAACCGTGTCGGTGCATCGTACTGAGCATCATCACAACTCGCCGTTCTATGTTTTGCTTCTTATAAACTCGGAAATGTAAGGTATGTGTGGTGAGAGGACGTATTCTTGCGAATGATCCACACCATTATAATTACATAGGGGTTATACAACAAATCATGGCTCCCCAACTACAGGGCCGCGGATCAATTGGTACCGGGCTGCAAAAGAAATAATAAAATATTTACGTTTTATTTATTATCGGAGTCTGAACGATCTTTATTTTTGAAAAAACTTTTATTTTGATAAATGACCGGATTCTCTCGGTTACATGTCGGTCATTTGCTAAAATGTAACCTACAAGGGAACGGCACATGAACGGAGGCGAGTTGGACATGTTTCAAACAATAGCGGGGATTTTGGGTGAGACTGAGCCTGAGCCTTCATTCTCCCAGCTGGTGCACCATCACCTGTGTTTTTAAGTTTTTAATTTTTATTTTTTTCAATAAAGTTCAAGCTCTTTAAGTTCAACTAACTTTATTTCATCTATTGAAAAATAACATTATTATTATTATTATTATTATTATTATTATTATTAAAATAAAAGGGTTGGGGATCACTGCTATAAATTATGATGTCATTCATTAATCAATTTTTTTTAAATTATTGCCAGACTACTGTAATATAAAAGGAATAATCTCTGTGAATGATCTGTGCAGTAACAGTGCAGCCTTTGTTCCTCCTTTTGTATAACGTAATGTTCATCTGTAATCTTGAAATCATAATTATATCCCGACATCAATCGGTTTCCTTTCTTTTTAGCCTATCCTCTAAAGAAGTGCTCCCCGCCTCCTGTTTTGGATGAAGCAGAAATATTATATGAAGATGGAGACTATGAAATAGGTAAGTAACACTCCACTGTTGAATCTACTACATTTAGCGGAGTCCTTCACTTTTCTGTGGAAGATCGTCTGTTTAAACAAAAAAAAAAAGAAAAGAAAGAAACCCCAGCTGGACTCCTTTCAGAGAAGCTTGTGACAGGACTGACTGGATTTGCATTTATGATTATTGCAGGAATGTTAAAAGATTGATGCTTGAACGTTTCAGGTGACATTGTGAGATATCGGTGTTTTCCCGGATTCACCATAATCGGCCATGATGAGCTCACCTGCAAGCTTAACTCCCACCTGCAGTTTGAAGGCCCTCCCCCAGTGTGTGAAGGTAAAGAAGTACAAATTACAGGTTTGAAAACACACCCAGCAAAATAAATAAATAAATAAATTCCTGCTGGGATGATTACATTATCGCAAGCGCTGCTAAAAAAAAAAAAAAAAAAGAACGAGAACATGAAATCGGAAACAGAGGCAGACAGCAAAGAACGCCAGAGACCCGCAGTGCTTTGTTGTCACATGGCCAGGGCGTTAGTGCGAATCTTCACTCTCAGTATTTAAAGATGGATGATGTAATGTAAGGCACGAGGATGGAGACTGATAAAAGGACGCAGCAGGATTCAAGTAGACTGGTGTAAGCTCTAGAGATAGCAGGGAACACAGCTCTGGGATCAGAGAAGATTCAGCCACAACTGTATTTAATATGTGATGGTTTGATCCCCATACATTCAATGAAGTCACGCAAATCGGAGAACCTAGTTCCAGTCGTAGTTAGAATGCAAAATAAATAGTAAATAAAGTAAAAATCTAACCTAAATGAATGGCGTATTCTCTTCTGTATGGCCCCAACAGCTCAGTGTCCTGCAAACGAGGAGCTGTCCATGTCGTCTGGGGTAATCCTGAGTCCTGGCTTTCCAAAGAATTACCCCAACTCGCAAACGTGCTCCTGGATCATCAAGGTGTTGCCCACCTACACCATTTCCGTTTACGTGGAGATGTTCCAGAGTGAAAAACAGTTTGATGAACTCGAAATCTTTGACGGTAAAAGTATACGCAGTTTTTCTACTTGAATGTATATCTATGATATCTATTATGCACGTTAAACAAGGGGCGCGAGGCAGGCGTGTTCTGCTGTGTACTGCTACCGGTATGGTCTCAATGGCAAAGTTCACGTTCAATTTGATATGACATCATATTTGGTAAGGAGTTAAGTTTGAATGTGGATGGTTAGTCTATGTGTGTGTTTAGTATATACTGCAGAGAATACCACACTTGGACTGGTTTGATCCCTCTGGACATTCAGGGTAATGCTAAAATGAATTATAATTACGTAAATAAACAATAAAAACAAGTTGTAGTTTCCTTTTCTTATGTTCCTATGTAGTACAGCGATCCCTCGCTATTTCATGCTTCAGTTTCTGCAGCTTTCAGTGCATTGTAGGTTTCTCAAAAATATTCATCAAAAAAAAGGAAATTAAGGAAAAATAGGGGAAAGGTTTAGGAAAATGCCACAAAACAAGGCCAATTATGTAAAAAAAAAAACAAAAACAAAAAAAAAAACAACCCAGCAAAACTACAGTGGTACCTCACCTTACGAAATGAATCTGTTCCAGAAGTAGTTTCATAACCTGATTTTTTCGTAAGTTGAGCCGCATTTTACATGTAAACGGCCTGATTCGTTCCAAGGCCCCCAATACTACCCCCTAAACCCTTTAAAAATTATAAAAATATACCTTTTAAGGCCTCCTTCTGCTTCAATATCATACCGATGGTAGACGGGTTTGGCTATATTCCTTTGCGATATCACTCAACCGCATGCCACGAGCCCGCTTCTTCTTTTCACTCGCACTGGAAATCTCACACATGTGCGTGTGTGTGTGTGTGTGTGTGTGTGTGCATGTGTGTGTGAATGCACGCGTGTGTTGACCATGTCTTCTTAGCAGAGTTATAATCTTACAAATGTTTATGCAAGGTTAAAAGCCTGAGCCAAAAAGTAAAGTTGCAGTCAGCACACTTGAAAAACTCACGAAACAACAGTAACTCTGTTCTTTACACGTATTAGAACTCCGTGACGAACAATGGGTCGAAGGCACACGAAAAGCATCATGGGTATTATGGAGATGCAGCTCCACGATAGCCAATAGGTATTTTATGGAGATGCAGCTCCCTCCTAGCCAATGGGAGGCCAGCGGGGCGGGATGTTGGGAGATAGCCAATGGGAGGCCAGCGGGGCGGGATGTTGGGAGATAGCCAATGGGAGAGCAACTCGCGCATTGTTTGAATTTTTGAGATGGCGAGTTTCGTAACGTGGATTTTTTTTCCGTATCCAGAGACGGAAATTTTAGGTAAATCTGTTTCGTAACCTGGATTTTTCGTTTGTTGGGTCTTTCATAAGGTGAGGTACCACTGTACTTAAATTTTTAGGTGAGCTGTGCATCTGTGTGCTCGCATCTGTATGTGTGTGTATTTATATTTTATTTACATCTTATGCATTATTTTTGAATGTTTAATTGTGTTTGTTATTAAGATAAGATAAGATAAGATAAGATACAGCTTTATTAATCTCACAATGGAGAAATTCACTGTTACAGGCTCTTGAGGTACCATCAGTAGGGGGTGCAAAAATAGATACAAATACAAACATACACACGTACATATATATTATATAAGTAAATAAATAAATAAATAAATAAATAAATAAATAAATAAATAATATATTATATTATATATATTATAATATATATAATAATATATTATATATAAATATTATAAGCATTTATAGCATTGAATATGTATTTATTGATATTATGTACACATATACATGAACGTATAAGTCAGTCAGGGGGGTCGATCCTACTTTGCGGAACTCGGCGGTCGGGGGGCGGGGCTTGGTCCCCATTAACTGCACTGAGGGTGATCATCTTATGCGAGTGATCACAGAAGGTTCACAGTGACCGTTTCCATAGAATTTTGCTTTGAATTTTGTACATACTGAGTGAAAACACGAACTGATTGGTATACTATTTCAGGTTAAAAAAAGCAAACAAACATTATTCTGAGTAGATAATGCTTTATATAAAACAATAGACACTTAATCAAAACAACACTTTATCTCGGTCACATGCAACATTCTGAACAAATAAATGATAAAATGTTATCAGTTTGTATACTCAGTGCAGTTTATTCAAGTTTCCGTGGCGTATATAGTGGAGCTTTGAGGAACGCACTTATGTGGAATGGCTCACCGCGTGAGTCTGTCCTGGTTGAAATATGTCCACATGAACTTAAAGATCTAGTTTAAGTTTCCATTTCTTAAATTTTCCATTTAGAATATACTGAAACTATACTAACAAGCCATTAGCTTCACAGCACTTCGCTCTGCTCAGAACACACTGAGCCTGCTCAGAACACATCTGGCCTGCCGCTGTAATGGATAAAATAGGAAAGAAAAGAAAAAGTGGCAAAATCTTGATTTGTTCCGAAGTAGTTTACACTAAAACAATGACTGTGACATCAACCTCGCCTTGGGAGCATAATAGTTAATTATAACATACTGGGATGTTTTGGTTTTTTTAAGCGCATTAGGTGTTTTCGTGCAGTGTACAGGAAAGAATAAGACTTTTAATGGAGTATAAATAAAGAAGTCTCAATAGGTAACATATTTATATAAAAAGGAATTAAACCTTGTGACATGAGTAGTTTCTAACAGTAACATTATATTGTAATAGTGAATGTGTGTTTCATTCTCTGGTGCTGTGGCCACAAGTGACTCATGCCTGAAATATTCATTAATTTGTTTTGTTGCCCGTGTTTCGTCTCATTTCCCAGGGCCGTCTGGACAAAGCCCGCTATTGGTGGCACTGAGTGGAAACCACTCGACGCAATTGAACTTCACAAGTAAAACCAATCAGCTTTACCTCAGATGGTCAACCGATCATGCAACCAATAAGAGGGGATTCAAAATACGCTACACAGGTGTGTTGGTCATGCAGACTGCGTGCGCTTGTGGAGTCCGAGATGTCTTGCAGTTTCATCATCATGCTGAGATCCTGTTTATTTCAGAGTAGTCTGTTAGTGGACGATGCTAGTGTAATGTAAAATGCCAGCAGTAGACAGTATATCGGGTTTTTCGGCGGTTAGTGTCAGGTTGGATGAGTTCAGTTCAACATTACTCTTACACGGGATGCGGTTTTGACTCAGAAAAGGCAAGAAAGTCAGCTTTTTCTTCGTGCTCATTAGAGTGGGAACAGCTGTTTTGTCCCTTCAGGGTGCGGCTGATTGAGTCTGACCTAATAGAGGTCAAAGATGCTGTAATGATTTTCACTGAATAGTTTTTGTTCCTCATGCCTCAAAATGCCATTTTGACCGATGGCCAAAGTTGATATATAATGTGCAATGGCTATAGTAGCCATGATTAATTCCCTTCTCCTCTTTTCATACACATGCTAACGTTCTCATTCTAATATTTTTACTTTTTCCATTCCGGGCTGTATTTACTTTTGTTTTATTTCCACCTTTTTGAAATATACATGAAGGGAAAGAGAGGAGGGCACCGGCTATAATTTCACTGCAGGAGGCCGTTACTTTTGCATGAAGGTTCAGCAGCCCTAATAAATTATAATATGGGACGGCCTCCAAACCGCCACCAGCTACACTCTGAACAATGAGCAAGCGCTGAACAGTAGGCTGTAATGCATTTCTATCTCATTTCATCTTTACAAAACTCTGGTGTTAGCGGAGGATCAGCTCTTTCTGTAGGGATTTTCTTTCTATTTTAAACACTCCAATTGTTTGCTTGCTTTTTTTTTTTTGTGGTTGGAATAAATTAGAAAGGCCATGCTGCATGGGATTTCATTAAAAATGAAATTTAGTCACACGGACTGCGAGGCAGGGTTAAACACTCGGTTAGTATGATGGTGCATATTTGATTTCACCAGTCTGAGCCAAAATTAGCTTCAAGTTTACAGCATCCTTTAGTTTCATCCCAAGATGAATCAGTTGATGGAAAGAAATAATAATATTAATAATTCCATTTATGTCGAATTATGTTAATTTTAGCTGTGTGCTGATAAACTCGCAAGTTCAAAGAAAGATATTACAATATTCTTCATTATTCTGCAATTTTAACCAGCAACTGATCCCATCCTGCACTTATTTTTTTTTAATTTTTTTTTTATCAACACAGCGGCATATTGCAGCATAAGCGCACCACCTAAAAATGGCGGGATTACCAACAAGACGAAAGAGCGGCCAGGCAGTCGGATTCAGTACTACTGTAACGCCGGCTACAGACTGGTTGGTCAGCACAACACCACATGCCGACTCCATCTGAATGGACTTTATCAATGGGACGCCCCACCTCCACTTTGTCAAGGTAGCTTCCTCTTGTCTGTCTTTCTGTTCTCCGCCTTCCTGACCTCCCCCTTGATTTTTGTGTTAACCTCCACCTAGATGGTTTCAGACCGGCTTGTATGTTTATCTGTTTGTCATTCAGACCCTGGTGAGTATTGTACGTAGTTCCTGCTCACGTTCCAGTGGTAACCCTGTTTAGTCATTTGCTGGATTATGACCCCAGCTTGACTTTTTGAACCCAGTCGATGAAATAGTCTATTTTAGCCTTGTCTACAATTAAATATGCATATATGCCCACCAACTCATTTGTGATGCTGCTCCATCACTCACCTCCAATCTCATGGGCCATCTCATTACACCCTTCAGTTAAAGAAGTCTCACTGAGATCAGGCGTGTCCTTCAGCCAAGTGTTTGCTGCCATGCTGACATTGAGAAGGAAACGTGATCGTTGCCTCAGCCTTGATTACCTTTTCGAACATTCACACTTTTGGCAGCAGTATTATGATCACTAGAGAGAGAGTTAATTTGCTTGTGAACGATACCCTGACCACATTCTCGCACAGATTTTCACCAAACTCGGTGAGGACACTATCCTACCCGAGTCTCAGAGATGATTTGGGTTAGGGCTGTCTGAGTCAAAAGTCAAGATCAGAGCAAAGTCGCAGATTTTTGGAGATGACCCAGTTTTGGAGACATTTGAAATAGATTAGATTTCAGAAATAAAGTGACAGGCCCATAGATGCAATAGACATGCTTTCAGAAAACACAATTTATCTTTAACCTTGAAAAGTCAAAATCAAGGTCACAGGATTTTGAGCGTTTATAACTTCTAAATGAGCGCAGATCGGATAGTCTTGCTGTTGCTGTGGAACTGTAATCATAACCAATATATGGTGCTACATATCGTAAGACAAACTTCTGGGTAATTAAAAGCACTACCCAAAACGGACCCATTTGTGACCATATCTGTGCTTCATGGCAGAAGTTCCTTGCACTCGAAGTGCAACTTGAGATTTCTTAATTTTATTTCCCATGCTTCTCTGTTCATCAGGTTTATTTTAACCTTCAGCCTCGGTGCCAATGTCCATCTGTCCTCCTCCATTTCTTCTTGCGTTTTGGCCCACACAGTCACTGCTGGACACCTTTCCTACCCACTGATGCAGAAACGGTCATTCTCTAAGCCTCCTTGTTTAGTCATTGTAGAAAAGGACGTGCTTGCAGACACTGGTTCTACATTTGCATAAAGGTTGTAGTTGGTTGAAATTTATGCAGCACTAATTATTTCATGGGATTGTTATGAGCGCATGCTTGGGGGAGTTTATGTTTGGTAATTACCTGTTTCGAGATTAGAGAGAACTGTAGCATATGTGGAAATGCATGTGCAACCACAGACACAGGCACTCACCCGTACAGGAATTATAATGCAAGTGGGTCTGCACTATCTGGTTCCGTCCTAACATGGGTGGAATCCAGAAGTGTCTGTAGATCAGGTTACAGTATCACTTAAAGTCAAATAAAATCATGGTCAGCATGTTCAGGAAAGATATATTTAGTAATATATTGGAGTTAAAATACAGATGACGGTGTGTGTGTGTGTATAATATATATTCAGTGATCCCTCGCTACTTCGTGCTTCAGTTTCTGCGGCTTCAGTGCATCGCAGGTTTTTCAAAAATATTCATCGAAAAATAAAAAAATAAGGAAATTAAGGAACAGTTGGGGAAGAAGTTAAGGAAAATACCACAAAACAAGGCTAATTATGCAAAAAAAAAAACCCACAAAAAAAACCAACCCAAACCCACGTCTGTATATGTGTGTGTGTGTGTGTGTGTGTGCATTAATATTTTATTTACACCGTATACATTATTTTTGAATGTTTAATTGTCATTATAAGCATTTATAGCATTGAATATGTATTTATTGGTATATACATACATACATGTACATATACATCAGTCAGGGGGGTCGATCCTACTTCACGGAAATCGGCGGTCTTGGTCCCCATTAACTGCAGAAAGTGAGGGATCCCTGTATATACAGACGCTACCCTACTTACAATATATTCGTTTTGCGAACATGCGGAGATACGAACAGGGCTGTCTGAGGTCGAAAGTGAAATGAAATTAAAGAACAAGTAGAAATAGAAATGGAATAAAATATATAGAAACATATATCATAAATATAATTATGATATATGATTAAATATTATCCTGAGGTACACTTAATACTACACTCCGGCAGAGGGGCGTGGCTGACGGGAAGGGAAGTAAAACGATACATTTCTGAACTCATCCCAAAACTCTCAAAGAAGAAACAAATTGACTCCAGTGTTATAATGAATTGGATGAGAGTAAAACTCTGTAAATCTGATCAGATCAGCTGTGCTGTGCTTGAGAGGAACCAGGAGTTTAAACACAGGACATAATGATATTGATAATGTACAGAGTGTTCATTTTATAATTGAATAATTTTTATATTTTTAGCATTTTAATGTTTAATATACCCATTATGTGGGTTTAATTTAATTTGAAAATATTTTATATATATTTTTAATTTATGTAGACTACATTGTTTAAATACTTTTAATAAAGTTTCCTGACATTGTTTCCCATCTACCGCACTACAAAGACGAGCAGCGCGGTCATCCAGGTGCTAGAAAATTGTCCCTCTTCACTTCCCTGTTTTCCTGTGATCTCTCTGGCTCCTGGTTTCATCTCCGTGCTCACTAGCAGTGACTACGTTAAAGTCTCTCTGTGTTCGTCCTACTTACTATTAAAAATCCTGAATCTGTCTCCTGCCTTTTGGGTCCAGCTGAAAGTTCCTGACGTCACAGTTACCTTGATAATTTATGGTGCATTTAGGATTGCACCTTGTACCAATAAATGATAAATTCAATAGAAAGAAATAAGATGATTTATGCAGAGAGAGAGAGAGAGAGAGAGAGAGAGAGTGAGAGAGTGTACAAACTTCACGAAGTTGGATCGACCCCCATAACTAATTTATACGTGCATGTATATGTGTAAATAATATCAATACATACATAGTCAACACTATAAATGCTTATAATAACAATTAAATATTCAAAAACAATGCATAAGATGTAAATAAAATATAAATACACACACACACACACACACATACAAACGCACGTGCACACACTCAGATGCACATCACACATAAAACTGTAAGTAGTTTTGTTGGGGTTTTTTTGCACAATTGGCCTTGTTATGCGGCATTTTCTCTTATTTTTCAATGAACATTTTTGAAAAACCCACAATGCCCTGAAGCCGCATGACCTGAAGTACGAAGTAGCGAGGGATCAGTGTGTGTGTGTGTATATGTATATGTATATATATATATATATATATATATATAGTGGTACCTTGACTTACGAGTGACCTTTATAACGGATTTTCCATGATATGGTCCCCATCCAACAAGCAAATGTTTGATTTACGAGCTCTGCTGGGGGAAATGGCCATTCTGAACCAATTAGCCTTGTATTCTTCCGCGTGTATTCCCCCACCCTCCGAGAACACCTTATGCAGTGCTTCTTAATTATTTTCTGTGATGCCCCCTATAGGAAGAAAAAAAAACATGTCACACCCCCATGATTATAAATAGTGTTGACTGCATTTGCTTATTATCTATGTATTATCTCTGATATTATTTGCTCAGTGCTTTTTCCCTACACCATAGCGTGACAATGAAGAGCTCCACTGCCAACTACTGTATTGGATGCGCAGTTCCACTTAATTCTAGTACAGTATGGCAAAAAAAGCATGTTCCCCAGGGTCATATGTGTGCTTCACTATTTGAGAAGCACTAGCCTTGTGGGAGCTCACTACGAGCCTTTTCTCGCTGGCATTCGTAGCGTGCACATGCACAAAATTCTCCTTCTCCTCTGCTACTTGCCACCTCCTGCCTGCCCACGTGATGACATCTCTGCATTAAATGATCAGAAGGGTTAGTTGACTTATTGCTTATTCTAGTTTTATTATTGTTAATGCACATGTATTATTATGAGGTATTTATTGTTTTTACATGTCTATCTTTCATATATTATGTCAAATATACTTGTTTGTGGCAGGTTATATGAGTTTGGGAGGGGGTTGGAATGGATTAGTTGGTTTTCTGTTATTTCTTATCGGAATAACTGTTTCATCTAACGAACTTTTCAGTTTATGAATGGATTAAATTCGTAAGTCAAGGTACCACTTTCATATATATATATATATATATATATATATATATATATATATACATACACATATATACATACACACATATATATATATATATATATATATATATATATATATATATATATATATATATATATATATATATATATATATATCAGGGTGACTTCACTCATGACTGAGGAACCCCTCCCTGGACCTCTTCCAGCAGGCTCTCTCTCGTGTGAGGCTTGGCCAGTTGTGCCCTAGGCATTGAGTCAGGTCGTCGCGCCATCTTGTTTTTGGGTGTCCACGTGGTCGTTTCCAGCTCCGGGGCGTCCACTCTGTTCCTTTGCTTGTCCAACGGTTGTCGGAGAATTGGTTACATGGCCAACCAATCTGTGCTTGCTGTTGTTGAGGTTGTGCACGATATCCCTCACTCCTGTTTGCTCTCTGATCCATATGTTGGGCTTTCTATCCTTTAGAGAGACATTCAAGCATGAGGCGTTCGATTTTCCTCTGTGCCACTCTGAGCATTTCCTTCATTGTGTTGTTGAGAGCCCATGTTTTGCTTCCATATGTCATGACCAGCAGGATATATTCGTCATGTATCTTCCGTTTGATTCTCATGCTGGCCTTTCTGCCTTTCATGAGGGCCTCAAACTTGCCGAATGCTACCCAAACGAGAGTTATCCGATGCTTGATTTCTGCCAGGAGATCCCAGTCTTGCGTGATGGTCTTGCCAAGGTATACATAGCTGTCTACTTGCTCTATGGTCTTACCATCAACTGTGACCACTCCGGGGGTGACGTGTTTGTTGAACATCACTTTGGTTTTACCGAGATGCATGTTCAGCCTGACTGGCTTGCTGGTGTTGTTGATGTCGTTGAGCATCTCTTCCAGTTGCTGCGGTGTGTGGGCAAGTAGTATGATGTCGTCGGCCAATTCCAAGTGCGCAAGGTACTCTCCGTCAATGTTGATTCCACGGTCTTTCCAATCGATTTGGCTCTGAATTGCATCTTGGAGACAGGCTGTGAAGAGTCTTGGAGAGATGTTGTCTCCTTGGCAAGCTCCTTTCTGTAATCTAATGTTACCACTATCCTTGTGGAGCCTGAGGGTGGCAGTGGCTTCCTTGTAGAGGTCTCTGATGATGTTGATGTAGGTGTTATTTACTTCTTGATTGGCTAGGGAATTGAACATCGGTGTGTATCCAATGGAATCGAAGGCTTTCTCATAGTCCACGAAGGCCAGGCTTAGAGGGATGTTGTACTCGTTGGCCTTTTCTTGGATTTGGCTCACGATTTGGATATGATTGATGGTGGAGTATCCCGATCTAAATCCTGCCTGTTCTCTCGGTTGGTGAAGGTCGAGAGTGAGTGTCATTCTTCTCAGGATGATTTGAGAGAAGGTCTTGTAGATGACTGAGAGGAGGCTGATTGATCGATAGTTCTTGATGTCCGCCTTGTCGCCCTTTTTGTGCAGTAACCTCACTATGGCATTTCTCCAGTTTCCAGGAACCTTCCCTTGAGTGATGCACCTGTTAAAGAGAGAGGTTAGCTCTTTGATTACTGGTTCTCCGCCGTCTTGAAGCATGCCTGCTGAGATGTTGTCCTCCCCAGGTGCTTTGCCTCGCTTTAGCCGTTTGATGGCTGATCTTACTTCATCATGCAGAATAGGTGGTGTACTGCTGTTAGGTAGTGCATTGGCAAACGGTTGGTCTTGCGGATGCCTGGTGTTGTAGAGATCTGCATAGAATTCCTCGCATCTTCTAATGATCCTATCCAAGTCATGGATGAGTGTGCCATCTGCTTCTTTAAGGTTACCTCTGTTGTTCTCCAGAGCTGTCAGCTGTTCCTCTTCATTGTAATCGTTGATCTCCTCTGCCATTCTGCGTCGTATCTCCTTGCAGACCACTGAGTAATCGATGTTATCTCTAGGTGTTCCGCTTCGTTTCATTTGTCGGCATCTTTCTCTCAGCTGCTTGGTCCCATTAGACAGTTTATCCGATTTGGGTGGTTTCTGTCTTCCTACCGTGTTTATTGCTGCCTCCATGATGGTGTTAGTGAGGTTCTCTGAGTTTGTGGTTAGATCTTCTTCTCTGTTCAGAGCTTGGAGCCTGTTGGTGAGCTCTAGCTGGAATTGGGAGTATTTCTCTGAGAGTCTTTGATGGTTTGGCCTCTTCATTTGCTTGATAAGGCGGTGTCTTTCGAGTTTTGTGTTGATCGTGAGTGCAGCACGCACCAACCTGTGGTCGTTGCCCGTGTTGAATCTATTTAGTTCGTGGGACATCCATGACAGTGTGGTGTTTGTCCGTTAGGATGTAGTCGAGCTCATTCTTGGTCTCTTTGTTTGGTGAGATCCAAGTCCATCGTCTGCCCGCTTTCTTAAGGAAGAAGGTGTTCATGATCTTCAGCTGGTGTCTTTCGCTGAAGTTGACTAAGGTGTCACTTCGGTCATTCCTACATCCATAACCGAATTTACCCACACAAGTCTCTCCCGGCTTGGCATTGCCTACTTTGGCATTGAAGTCGCCCATGATGATGTTATAGTGGGTCTTTGTGGCTGTGTAGAGGCGTTCTATGGTTTCGTAAACCTCTTCGCACTCCTCATCGCTATGGCTGGTCGCTGGAAGGTAGAAGACAATTAGGCTCATGTGGTGTTTCCGATTGATCTTGATGGTGATCTGTGCCACCCTGTCAGAAACTCCGATGAAGTTCTTCACATTGCCAGCGATGTTCTAATGCACAATAAAGCCGACTCCGCGTTGTTGACAGTTTCCGCCCTTGTAGTACATGCTGTGTCCGCTCTGGTTTAGAGTCAGGCATCCCTCTCCCTTCCAGCTAGTTTTACATAGGCCAATGGTGTCAAAGTTTATGTTGGCCAGTTCTCTTTCAGGATCATCCTGAGAGAGAGTTTGCGGATTGTATGTGCCGATATTTAGTTTCCAATGGCAGCCTGTCCGAACCCAGTGATTCTTAGCACCCTCTGCTCCTTCGTCCGACCCCCCCGCTACCGTAGGTGGCGACTTCAGAGCTGCTGGGGACTGAGGGCCTTTGATCATGTGTGCTAGTCATGGTCCAGCGGTTTTTGCCATACTCGCCACCCTTGGCTGGTGTGGGTTGGCGAGGGATTTGAAATCAGAGTTACCTTCTATTAGCCTTTGACTGAATAGGGCACAACTGACAAGGCAGCAGGTGGTTTGAAATCAGAGTTGCCTTCTCCTATGTTAGTGTGTGTGGCTAGCACCAGGCAGCACCGAGAGGCTACCCTACAGACAGCATGGGGACCAGTTCTACCAGGGGGAATTTAAACCGTAGCCGACGGGCCTTAACCTGGGGTAAGGTGCTACCCCTATACTGGCTGTGGATGCAGTTTAACGTCATGCCCAGGACCCTATATATATATATATATATATATATATATATATATATATATATATATATATATATATAGGATTAGAAAAGTATTCGAAGTGAACAGATACACAGAGAGAACGTTTTGTTGATATGGTTTATTCGAGTGTTAGAATGGATTGTTGTGTCCACTGTGTACATCTTGAACTGAACAGCTAAATATTACCAAAAAAAAAAATTGCCAACCTTTGCGCACACATATTGACCCCACTTGAAGAAACTCTTGACAAACAATACAGTTGTGACTTTTTAAATGTAACAGGAGTTATGCTTTTCATGTTTAACTTTGCTAGGAAAGTTTACAGTGAGTTTACTCTAAAAACCCGGATGCACATCAGCTACACAGTACCGAAGAGCATTTCAAGGTGTTATCCAAAGATCTGGGAAAGAAGGTCATCCAGAAGCACAAAGCAAGCGCAAGTTCCAAATGAATAAGACAAATCCATATTTTGATTTCCATGGTGGTGTGAATACTGTTGAAAGATCAGATTTTTTTTTATATTGGAATAAGGATTTAGGTTCTATATTTATTTTTAAATATATATGAACTCAACGAAATCACAGGCTCAGGAAGGGAATGGATGGGTGGGGCTAATTATACCTTTCCAGTGATTGCATTGCTATTCTTTCTTGGTTTTACAAGTAAATATGCAGAGCTAGAACATGAGTTAATTAAACCCAATCATTTCTTTAATTAACAAAAACAATTAATTGCTTTCAATGCAAAAAGTCAATAAGGCCAAGGCATGAATTTGCGAGGCAATGATTTGCTTATTTATTAAGTTTTTGCTGGTTTTGTGGCCTTTATAGCAGCAGATCTGCCACAGTATCGCTGTTAATTGGTGCCATCACTTTTCCCCCAAGCAGCGGAAACATCTGTTTGGCTGTGTGCATCTTTAATTTTTATCTCAGATCTGACCGCACTCTCTAATTAAGTTTCATTAAGCATCGAGCAGATGTAGTGTGCACTAATGTGTTGAACTTTGCATTTCTCACTAGCGCACAGCATGGGTAGATGGATGTGTGGAATGATGGACAGATGGATACACAAAAACTGTTGGTATTCCACAATTATTTCTGAATACACACCACAGTAATATGACTTTAATAAATCAGTAAATAAAGCAGTAGGGAAGATTGTGGATTTATGGATGAATGGATAGATCGATGGATACTGAAAACAATGTATGAATGTTCTGTCTATGAGCATTCCACCGTAATGCATATCCAGATCGATGGATGGATGGACGGATCATCAAACGAGAGTTAACAATGTATATGTGCTGTTTTAATGAAATACCAGCTGGACCTTGTTAATTCTCGGATGATGAGATGGATGCTCAGGAACTATTGCTGTTGTAATTTTCCTAATACAAGTCAGAATAGTGTGTCTTTATTTGATTAAAGATTGGGAAAGATTTTTAAATGATCGATGAACTTTAAGAAATGCACAACAAAGGTCTGAGACATAAAATGGTTGGCTATATGACTGATGTCTTACATACATGGATGGGAGGATTGACCCGAGAAGAATGCATGGATACTTCAGAACAGCCGCTGCCTCAGCATTCGTCACCAAGTCGTCAACCGACCAGTGTTCTTAAGGACGGGAAACGGTTTCAAGAACCACAGCTGGAAATGTGTTGTTTCCACCACTGCATTATGACAATATATTGTGTTTTAATTGGCAGCGATATCATGTGGAGTCCCAGAAAGCCTGGGCAACGGCTCCTTCCATGGCCTGCAGTACACAGTGGGCAGCAGTGTGCGGTATGAATGCGACGAGGGCTTTTGGACCGAGAACGCTACCCTGCTGTCTGCTGTTTGCCTCGAGGACGGCACCTGGAGCAATGCGGCTCGCCTTCCTCGATGTTTACGTGAGTCTTGTTTCGTCTCTATGCCGACAGCATGTTCGAATTTCCGCAACTTAATCGAGCGGCCTCTCTCAACTCCATCGTCTCCATCTGTGAATGGTGTAGGGGAGGTAATTGGTCAAAATGACCGATAATGACTTGATTTTTACTTGTTTTGTACTAAAGCCAGGTAAATGGTATGATGGGCCATGTCGCTATCCTACTTTCCGTCATTCTGAATGGAATTAGCGATGGCCTTTGGAGTAAATATAGACCTAGAAGCCGATAATGGATGTGTATATTGCAGCAGAGGGTCAGCGCCCATTAAAATTGACGCGTGTAACAAACAAGAGAATTTGGTTTCATAGGCTGCCACAAAATAGTTTTACTTGTGATGATGTCATTATTAATGTAAGGTGACGATTTTTTTTAATAACTTTATTTTCACCCCCAGTGCAGCTAACTGGGTTATCAAAGGCCGGCTGTGTCTCTCACTGTCTATGGTGTGCGGTTCATGTAAAAGAACCATTGCTGACTTTCGACCACAGTAGCTGCATAGCCGTTAGCATGTCTCTGTCCAATGATGGCCTGGTGAGCCATCTAGGGTGTACTATGTCCTCGCACAGAGTCGGCTGGAATGGGCACCAGCCTCTCCGAGACCCTAATTAGGATTAAGCGGTTACAGAAAATGAATGAATGAGTGAATTTTCAGTGATGTTGCTCTGTTGTGTCTTACAAATCCAATCTTTGCAATATGAACTCGTGGTCTCTTACTTCCTCCAATAAGAAATGTTACCAGTTTAACTATAAGAAGGAAACAGTTACTCTTACAGCAGCCTGTTAAAAATAAGAAGCCAATGTGTGTCTGTTTAAACAGTTGTGTATTCTTAAGGACTCTTGATAATAAAACAGGTCGTTAAAATCCTTCCTCAGGATGAAGGTGAAAAACGTCATGTATCTTTCACCCGCATGTTTTCTGAAACTCTCAATTTCCTGCTTATAAGCTTTTCCATTAATGCTTTGTTTGCTTTCCCCCATAGCGATTCAGTGCCCCAACATCGAGAGCATGCTTTCAGAAAACATGGTATGGCGCCTCATCTCAGCCACGTCAAATGAACTCGGCTCTCAGATCATGTTAAGCTGCATTCCTGGTTACTACCTGGGGGGCCAGAGAATTATCAAGTGCTTAGCAAATGCAACCTGGGAAGGACTGGATGGGAAGTCAACCTGCAAAAGTAAGCATACACTGCCTTCACACACACACACACACACACACACACACACACACACCGCCCATCACAGACTGGAAGAAATTAATTTAAAAGACGAGCTATATATGTACATTTTGTACAATTCACAACAGCAGTCAGGCTGTTGCTAGGTAATTTGTTCCTACCCCGACATCATTGGAACCACGCCATCGTAAGACTGGTATAATTAGACCGACAGACAGGGTGGGAGGGGATTAAAAAATAAAAAAGAACTGCGGTGTCTTTCCCTGAGAGCACAGAGTCACTGCAAATCTAGTTATTCCGAATGATCACCTTTTATGGTGACGCATTTCTCTCGTGATGGGAGCAATTGCTTACAGGATGACAATGACCCGATCCACAGGACACATGGGCCCACTGAATGGTCTGATGTATGAAAATTATGCAAATATTATGCTATGACCTTTAATATTCACCAGGTCTTGGAAAAAAAAAAAAAAAAAAAAAAATCCAAGGTGCTGGCCTGAAAGCTCGTCATTGTCCAAACACCTTATTAAAACATTTTGTTGTTCTATGCTGTAATTTGTTCCGTATCTATGTACATGTTTACATTTCCATACGTATCTGTTCACTGCCGAGACGAGCTGAACAGAGAGCACGTCTTCACAGAGTGTGCGCTAATTAATTAGAGGTCAGACGGTGCCTGTAAAGAGAAAGCCTTGTTTATATATGACACCCATGCAGCCCATTGGTCGACCGTCACAGGCATCGAGCCAAACATCTCGCGATGGCTAATCAGGGAGACACATAGGATTGTATCCTTTAACAAATGTTAAAATCTGTGTGGACTGTCGAGAGGTGGTGTTGAATGTGAAATGATATTAGTGTGGTGTGGTACAGAGTGCCGTTACAACTGCAGGGTTCAGATAAAGTTCAGATGAATGAAAGCTGTAAACGAGAACGGAGTGTAAATAGACGGCACACCGCCGATGCTGAAAATAATGGACGAAATCTTCCTTTCGACCTTTGACACAGCCGCTAATACGCTTTGTGCTAATTATATCAATTCAGTGGCATATGGAATATTTGTAATCATGGTTGATATTCATTTACAGTAAATAAAGTGCACTTTTCCTGGCACAGTTTTCCCACCTCTCTCTTTTCATATGCAGTGATCCCTCGCTACTTTGTGCTTCAGTTTCTGTGGCTTCAGTGCATCGGGGGTTTTTCAAAAATATTCATCGAAAAATAAAGGAAATTAAGGAAAATGCCACAAAACAAGGCCAATTATGCAAAAAAAAAAAAAAAAACCCCAAACAAACAAAAACAAAAAAAAACCCAAAACCTCCCAACAAATCTACTTACATTTTTATGTGAAACGCGCAACTGTGTGCGTACGTGCACGTCTGTATGTGTATATTTATATTTTATTTACATCTTATACATTATTTTTGAATGTTTAATTGATATTATAAGCATTTATAGCGTTGGCGCTGGATCGCTGATCCAAAGGTTGGCGGTTCGAGTCCCACTCTCCACAAGGTTGTCACTGTCCCCCCAGTGCGGCTAACTGGGTTATCAAAGGCGGGCCATGTCTGTCACTGTCTATGGTGAGAGGCATGTAAAAGAACCATTGCTGACTTTCGTAAAGAGTAGCTGCAAAGTCGTCAGCGTGTTTCTGTCCCTTGCTAAAAGGGTTGTGACAGGAAGGGCATCCGACGTAAAAAAAAAAAACCTCTGCCAAATCAAAACGTGCGAATCAGATGATTCGCTGTGGCGACTCCCGAGTAAAAGGGAAAAAGCCGAAAGGAAGACAGACATAAGCATTTATAGTGTTGAATATGTATTTATTGATATTATTGCTAAAGGGTTGTGTCAGGAAGGGCATCCGACGTAAAAACCCTGATAAAGGGAAAAGCCGAAAGGAAAATCATCATCATCATCATCATATACACATATACATGTGCATATACGTCAGTCCACATAAACTGTGGAAAGTGAGGGATCCCTGAACACAGAAGTTATGATAAGCATGAATAGCACTTCCTGTCTGCCTTTTTCATTTGCAGTTATCTCCTGTGGGGAGTTGCCTTCTCCTCCTAATGGGAAGAAGATGGGTACCCTGACCACCTTTGGTGCCACAGCCATCTTTATGTGCAATACAGGCTACACACTGGTTGGCTCCCACGTGCGGGAGTGCCAGGCCAATGGCCTCTGGAATGGAGTGGAGACGAAATGTCTGGGTAAGAGATTTCTATATGTGCAAGCTTCAGCAATTTAAAGGCATAATTAATGGCACATTGCAGGAGTTCAAAAGCTGCTTCCTGAATAATAAATAAAAGTTCTAGAGATAGAGCAGTTCTATCTGCAGTGTTTTGTCCTATTTTAGAATAAATACTTTATATTTTACAGGGAAAGTAGTGCATGTATAGGTTACGGCAATCTTTGGGACAATTTTGAACAAATCCCACATGCTAATGGGAAATGATTCAGATTCTGTTTATATGATATAACAAAAAGTGGGAGGACAATACCTGGGTGGCCTTGTCCATCTTACAGTAAGAAGGTCCCGAGTTCAATTTCTGGGCTCGTGAGTTTCTGTGTGAAGTTTGCATTTTTCTCTTCGCTTGCATGGGTTTTCTCCCACAGTCCAAAGATATGCAATTAACATTCGGCTAATTGGCTGTACCAAATTGGCCCGAGGTGAGGTGCGGTTGTGTGTTGCCATGCAATGGTCTGGTGAGCTGTTCAGAATCTACCCCGCCTTCACCCAATGTTGGCTCAGACAGGCACCTGCGACACGAATGTAAAGATTTGGTTTGTCAGAATTCCGTTCCACCCATTGGCTTTCTCGTGCTGAACGCAATTCACTACGTCTTTGGAAGAGCATCAAACATGTCCGTGTCAAAGGGAGACTTCAGAAAAGGCAACCCAAGCCGAAAATGTTCTGAAATGATTAACAAACAAGTGAAAGTATAATTGGTTGCAGGGACAGGAATTTCTAGTGAGGAATCATGTGTTTAATTTTAAGGATATCAACAGTATTTAATTAAATTTATATTAAACGGCAGATTTAATATTTGAATGAATAATTTCTCTTTGCATTGTAGCTGGTCATTGTGATTCACCTGATCCGATTACTAATGGCCACATCAGTGGTGATGGCTCCAGCTACAGAGACACCGTTGTATATCAGTGCAACCTGGGATTTCGCCTGATCGGGACCTCCGTGCGCATCTGCCAGCAGGACCATAGGTGGTCGGGTCGAGCACCTGTCTGTGTTCGTAAGTGTTCCCTTGAAGCTTCAAGCTGAAATTTCACTGATTTCGGAAATGTCATTAGTGCATCCTCAGGCCAAAGAAATAAGAAAATGAGGGCGGAGTGCATCCCTGGACTTGGATGATAACAGTTGTAACACGAATGTAGAGGAACATTTTAACGACAAAAAATATACACAATAGGGCTTTATTTTGTGAATTATGCCATAACAATATGTTATTAGTGGGGTCGGTGGTGTAGTGTTAGGGTGCTGCGTTCATGATCGGGAGTTGTAGTGGGCAGGGTCTCAACCACAAGTGTGCCTCTGTTCACCCAGCAGTATAAATGGGTACCAGTAAAAATATACTGGGAAGGAAACCCGCGATGGACTAGCGTCCCATCCAGGAGGAGTTTATACTCCTACTCGCTTCACGCTATGGAAACCGGGGATAAGCATTGGTCCGATGAGCCACTCGGCTCGGCTCGGGTGTAAAAATCCCAAAGGAGAAAAAAAAACCAAATGTTACTAGTAATGGTTTATATTAAGCTGGTGATTTGGAGACAAAGTCAGAGAAGCTAGATTGAGGTGGTTTGGACATGTACAGAGGAGGGATAGTGAGTATATTGGTAATAGGATGCTGAGGCTGGAACTACCAGGCAAAAGGCCTAGAGGAAGACCAAAGAGACGATTCATGGATGTGGTGAAGGAGGACATGAAGGTCGTTGGTGTAAGAGAAGAAGATGCAGAGGATGGGGTGAGATGGAGGCAGATGATTCGCTGTGGCGACCCCTGAAGGGAAAAGCCGAAAGGAAAAGAAGATATTAAGCTGGTGATGTTTCTACTTCACTGTATTAAAACTGAGCATGTCTTGTCTCTTGTCCAAGTTTTCTTTGTTTCCAGCTGAACGCAGCCGGAGCTTAGTCCTAATCTGAGGATTTGGTTGAATGTTTTTATTATTATTATTATTATTATTGGTCTGAAATAATAATTACACTTTCAACTTTTAAGTTCAAGTTAACGGTTATATATTAAAAATACAATGACCTACTTGTGCTGAGGCTTCTGATACAAAGACAAACCCTCACAAAGACACGCAGTCCCGTATTCTGCAGAATCAGAACTTGCCCTCTCCATACTTCAGCCCCTCTAGTTTGTACTTCTGCAGTCAATAAAGCTCCACAACAAAATCTTGATGTTTGTAATTCTGCCCAGGGTCATCTAGATTCACTTGGTGTAACGGATGAACTCCCTGTTACTTAAAGTGTTAGCGGAACCCATCAGATCGCAATTTAGCACTAAGGAATTGTCAGCGGGATTTGAAAACCTTATCCAACTTTGGATATCTGCAGCACTGGGGTATTTCTACCATCTCAGGCAAGTCCTGCACGTATTAAAGATAAATAGACAAGGCTACCACGTTTACGGCTGATAAAATCTTTTGTAAGAAGCCCCGTGTGATTTTGGGATTGTTCATAGTTGTCTGATGGAACTTTTGCGAGTTCTGCTGTGTTGCGACTCTCGACCACAGTGTACGGTGAGTCATGGCTTCTCCAGCAATAATTGAAGGCAGCGGAAGGTCTGAAAAGGCCAAGAGGATTTGGTAAAAATGGCCCTTGTGTCAGGCATTACTCATTCAGGTGGACTTCTCTGTTCAGTCACCAAGTCCTCCGGCTTAGTGTTCAGCGGTGTCGGCTGCGCTCCACGGCTTCTTGGATCACGCCTCTTGTAGCAACGAAGTGGGAACGAGCCACTCTCTTCACATTTTGTGCAAATTTACTTTAAGCTTTCAATCGAAAAAATATTTCAGGAGAAATTAAAGCAGGACTTACTCCTTCAGTTCCTGTGCCTTGGAGACTACTATGTTTGGGTTAGTTAAAATCTAGGGTGGAATAAAGAATGCAGTGGTACCATACCTTACGATACTCCCAGCAAACGAAAAATCCAGGTTACGAAAAACATTTTCCAAATTTTTTTGTCTCTGTATAGGAAACAAGTTCTCCTTACGAAACACGTCAAACAAACATTCAAAAGCGCCATTCAAATGTTAAAACGCGCCATTCAAAAATTCAAACAATGCACGAGTTGCTTTCCCATTGACTATCTCCCAACATCCCACCCTGTGGGCCTCCCATTGGCTAGGAGGGATGACGCAGCTCCCTCCCAATGGCTATCTCCCAATATCCCGCCCCCGATGGCCTCCCATTGGCTAGGAGGGATGATGCAGCTCCCTTGAGCAGCAGCTTGTTTCGTGAGTTTTTCGAGTGTGCTCATTGCAACTTGATTTTTCGGCTCAGACTTTTAAGCTTGCATAAACATTTGTAAGATTATAACTCTGCTAAGAAGACATGCTCAACACAAAGTAAATACCTTAAAAGGTATACGTTTATCATTTTTAAAGGGGAGTACTGGGGACCTTGGAACAAATCACGCGTTTTACATGTAAAGTGCAGTTCTACTTACGAAAAATCTAGGTTACGAGACCGCCTCTGGAATGGATTAATTTCGTAAGATGAGGTACCACTGTACTCGGACCAAGCATACACTGGGTTAGTGCTGACTTAAGATCTGCCCATAGGACACACGGGGCTTGTGGTGCTAGTCTGTTCTACTTCAGGGCCCACATCAGGGTAATCCTCTTCATGCTTTATAGCGTTTCATTTATTTAAGCGTTTAGTCAGTAATTAATTATTTAAATTAGGCCGGCACTAGTGCTGAAAGGTTTGGAGACAATGAACTTGCTTTTCTGTTTTTATTTACTGTCTTCCTTTAACGTCAACAACATATATCGCCTAACTGTCGTACCTTCTGGCCTTTTGTTTGCATTAACAGCTATTACCTGTGGCCATCCTGGAAACCCAGCCAATGGACGGACATACGGGAGTGAGTTCAACCTTAACGATGTGGTAAACTTTACATGCAACACCGGCTACGTTTTGCATGGAACGACTCGGGCCCAGTGCCGTGTGAATGGCCTGTGGAGCAACCCACTCCCCATCTGCAAAGGTTAGAGACTTAAACACCTGCATCATTTAAATAATGTTTGCAAATAAAAATAATTCCGAGCCCGATTTCTGTGTACGATGTGAGCCCAGAACAGAGCCTCTGACATTGCGTGGGTCTATCCATGCATGTCTGGCCATAACAGTTCCATTACTGGTGTGTGGAAAACAGCCATTTCCTGCTATTTTGAAATATGAAAGCTATTCCCAGTTACATTCTGAAGTGAATGAAATGGAACCGTTACACACGTGTGAGCTGCATTTGTTTTATTTTATTTGTATAAAAATATATCAGCAGCACTTTGCCCTGAGAACACAACAGAACTGAGGGTAAGTTTGCAGCTTGAACTTTTATTCTTTGGCTCACTGGGGCATTGGGGCAGACGGCAAACAAACAAACAAACAAAAAAAAACAAACAAAAAATTATGGCTTTCCAGGTTGCATGTACACAGAGAGAGCGAGAGTGTGAGAGAGAGAGAGAGAGAGAGAGAGAGAGAGAGAGAAAGACAGTTCATACTTTCCCACTTGGGAGACAGAGGAAATAATTTAAATAGGCCATTGAAGTTAAAAAAAAAAAAGAAAAAAAAGACAGCCGTGCCACATTATCCTTTTGGCTCCTCCTAAAATCACAGCCATCCATTATAGACTCGCAAAATATGGTTCGGTGTTTAAACATCTAAAGACGCGTTCTTCTTTTCAAACTACACAGAACAAACTTTTTTTTTTTTTTTTTTCACGCTTCCAGTGTGGGAGTCAACAAAAGTCAACCTCTAGGGGTTCCGGTATTTTCAGCAATAATTTTGTTTACAATTGTGTAAATGCTGTCAATACCCGGGGCAGTGGTGGCCTAGTGGTATAGGGCGCTGGATCGCTGATCCTAAGGTTGGAGGTTCAAGTCCCACTCTCCACGGGTTGTCACTGTCCCCCAGTGCACTAACTGGGTTATCAAAGGCCGGCCATGTCTCTCACTGTCTATGGTGTGAGGTTCATGGAAAAGAACCATTGTTGACTTTCGACAAGAGTAGCTACATAGCCGTTGCTGTGTTTGCACCCTGCGATGGCCTGGTGAGCTGTCCAGGGTGTACTCTACCCTCGCCCGGAGTCGGTTGGGATGGGCGCCAGCCTCCCCTCGACCCTAATTAGGATTACGCGGTTACAGAAAATGAACTGAACTGCCGATACCCTTCAGTCCATTCGGTGTGAATGCAGCCATGACCCAACCGAGTTTTATTGAACTGTGTTGTGTCGTGGCTGTTGGTGACATGATGAGTATAATACATAATTATCACCATAGCACTGAGAGGTAATACGTGAAAAGGAAAGTATCCTGTTGAGGATGTTTTGCTCATTATTAGAAGGGGAATCTGATCCCTGGAACCCTGATTTTTTTTTTAAATAGATGTTTTTGAAGGTAAACGTGAAACCGATGAGGTGGGTGGAGTCTGTTGGACGAGCCTCGTGGCACATCAGGGTTGGGGCTCATTCTGGTGTCAGGCCAGTCCATGTGAGCAGCATAGGTCAACTGGCAATTCTGGTTGTCAACTGGCAATTCTGGTTGTTCTGTTTGTGTTAGCCATCTGATGAATGGCCTGTCCAAGTTGTACCCCAACTCTGCCAGTTGAGATTGGTTCCAGCTTACCAGCGACTTTGGTGCTAAAGCAGCACAGATGAAGGATGAATCTTCAGCACAAGCCGCAAAGACTTAATTATGTATTTTGGATGAAGACAATTTAAACCAATTAAAAACAAACAAAAAACTCTGATTGGGAGTGGCCTAACAGGAAGGAGTTCACTGCCGCCAACATATATCTTCTACCAACCATTGCTACAGTGAACGTGACCCCCAGTGTAAGGTCAGAAATGCACTGACCTGCTGGAATTGAGAACAGTCCCTCTGGTTGCAAATTGTACTCTTCAGGTTCTCAACCATTTCCAGCACACAACCCGTCATACAGCACTGTGAAGGTTGGTTTGAGCAATCATCACAACTCAAGTAGTTTCTCCCGCTACAGGATGGAGCATGAAAACAGTTCATCCCCTGGAGTTCTCGATGGTATGGTGCACACTTAAAAAAAAAAAAAAAAAAAGTCACACTTAAAGATACCCCAGTTATGTGAAGGGTTTGGCACCACCCTGGACACTAAACTCCGAGTACTACTGTACTCGTTATACACATTTTCTCCCCGGGTGCTGATTCCTTTAATTCTGTGCGGGACCTTTGTCTATGGATTGCAAAACAGTAGCAAGTCGATATCCATCCCTAGATGTAGATGGTGGCCATCTGAGTGCATCACAGCACTGTAGCTCTCATCCCTTTATATCTGGTTCGACTGGCTTATCATTCTTTTTTCTTAAAGGGGCACAAAATCCATCATGTGCCACAATTAATCGAGGCTACAGTGAACGTACAGTTGGCCCTTGACCATTCGCGGTTCAGCGCTCGTGCCTCCGCATACTCACGGATTGGCAACAAACTCGGAAGTAACTGTCACGTGATTCAAATTTAGCCAATAGCTGAGAGCTTTTGTTTCGCTATCCTGCTGATTGGTTGCAGATGCTGTGTACACCTCTTTTTTTTCGTGTGTTTTTAATGATTATTGGCGCCCTATGATGTCACTCAAACGCCCTGAATCTTCTCTGACTTCTAGTAAGGAGCCTAAGTGTTTTATTTATTCATAAATATCATCACAGTAGAAAATTTAAAAGATTTTACTTAATCATTACTACATTTTTCTACATTATTATTATACTTCCAGATTAGCGGCAAACCCGGAAGTAACTGCCACATGATTCAAATTTAGCCAATGGCTGAGAGATTTTGTTTCTCCCTCCTGCTGATTGGTTGCAGATGATGTGTACACCCCCTTTTTTTCTCCTTTGCACACAAGTCGTCAACTTGATTGCTTGAATTGTGAACTCATGTTTTTCGCGTGTTTTTAATGATTATTTAAGTCAGTGGTTCTTAACCTGGGTTCGATCGAACCCTAGGGGTTCGGTGAGTCAGTCTCAGGGGTTCGGTGGAGGTCAAGATACACACCCAACTCATAACGACACGTCCCGCTCGACCATCACTGGCTGCAGGTGATCACGCTACATTACTTGTGGCCAATCTGTGCTGTAGGAAATTTGGTGTGCTCAGTAGTCGAATTGTGACTGTTGTGATGGTACGTCGTGTGATTTCTTTCATAATGTTTTAATCCATACTTTGTTAAGCAAAAAAGAAGCGGTCGGGCGAACATGTACAACATGGATTCACATATATAAAGAAATCAACCCTCCGCTGATTGACGTATATGTACATGTATATGTGTATATAATATCAATAAATACATATTCAACACTATAAATGCTTATAATAACAATTAAACATTCAAAAATAATCCATAAGATGTAAATAAAAAATAAATACACACACATTCAGACACGCACGTGCACACGCAAATGCGAACCTCACATAAAAATGTCAGTAATTTTGATGGGGGGAATTTATGCATTTTATTGGTTTTGTTCTTTGAACACAGTGATGTTAACGCACGGTTCATTTTGGTGCCCCAGTAAAAACCTATGTCGTGAATTTGAAAAAAAAAAAAAAAAATCATATTTTATTTTTCAATAAAGAAGGGTTTGGTGAATAAGTATATGAAACTGGTGGGGCTCAGCACCGCCAACAAGGTCAAGAACCATTCATTTAAGTGCTATGATGTCACTCAAATACCCCGCATCTTCTCTAGCTTCTGGTAAGGCGAATAAGCACTTTATTTCATAAATATTCATATATATTTATAAATTTAATCACGGTACAAAATTTACAAGTTTTTATTTAATCATTTTACTGCATTATTACTGTATTAATGAGTAAGACTGGCTATAGAATGTGTTTAACAAGCAGATTTTAGTGTATGTAATATCATACATAGAGTTTTAAAACCACGTCAAGAACTCACGGATTTTCATGATCCGCAGGAAGGGCCGGAACTGAACCGTCGAGAAAAACGGGGGCCGACTGTACTTGAAAACTGCGTGTGAGCAAACCCTTCAGTAATGAGAGTTGGGGTGTACGATCTCTGAGTTTCAAACACGGGGAACTCGCTGTGAGCCGGGCAGGGTTCGATCACTAATTAGTGAACGTTCATTTCTTTGTTTTCTGAGCCGCTGAATCCTGTTACTGTTGCTGGAAGGCTGAAAGCTTTTCCAGTTTTACCCTGAGAGGGAGTAGACATGGCACATCCTGAACAGTTCACCAGTCCAGGTGGACACACACATTTTTGTTGGCCTAACATGTCTTTGCTAACTTCACACTCGAGCCTGGGACTCAAACCCAGGACGTTCTTGTTGTGAGGTGGACGTGACATTCACTGTGCCACCGCGCTCACCTGTACATCATCGCCTTAACCTAAATGACTGGCGGGACGCTAATAAGACGTGCGTTACCTGTACTCACATCTTTTATGCTAATGGAACCTTGGGTTGCCATTTTCTTTTGCTTTTTGATGTTGGTTGTGCTTTACGCAGTATCGGGACAATAGGAGAAGCATTTTGGATCGAATCAGGTGTCATTTTCACTGCAGGCACATCTCAAAACAGAACCTTTCTCCGACAGCCCAACAATCACACAGATGTGGACGAAAATAGCTCTGGAGACTGGACATGAAATCCACTTTTCACATTTCACTACGCTGTGCTTCTGTGCTTTATAACATTACGTGTCTTATTACATTTTCTTTTTGTATTTCTTCACCACATAGTGGTAAACTGCTCTGATCCCGGCTTCGTGGAGAACGCCGTTCGTCATTCTTCACATCGATATCCTGAGAGCTTCAGCTACCAACACACAGTCATGTATCACTGCAAGAAAGGCTTTTATCTCCTCGGCTCATCTGTGCTCACCTGCCAGTCAAATGGCCTGTGGGACAGATCGCTTCCTAAGTGCCTTGGTGAGTGATACCATCTCTATTAATTTTGTACATGAGAATTAAGGCGGACTTTGCTCATCAGTTAGATATCTGTTTGTTTATGTTTACAATATGTTTTACATCTGTTTTGATGAGTGGAATTGAAAAATTGCTCCAAAAAACGTACTTCAAAAATTAACTAAAAAATATTTCATCCTGTGCATGACAGTCATGATAGCATTGTAATTTCCTCAGTACTGTACTTGTCGGACCATAAGGCGCACTTAAAAGCCTTTAATCCTCCAAACCGGAATGTGCGCCTTATAATCCAGTGCGCCTTGTGTGTTGATGCGTCATCGGCTCGATCTCACCGACACCGTCAAAACTCAAGTGAAGCAAACTAATTCAGAGCTTCCCATCATTCCGGTGGATTAACCAAAGAACTTCAACCGCTAGATATTGGTGTCCAGGGCGTAAGTTAGAGAGATCCGGGCTTCATGTCCAAACACGGGAATAAAGCACCGCTACAGGTGTCCTCCTGAGACCTGGGATTAACCTTCATGAATTTAAAGTTACACCGATACATCACCTTGAGTAATGACCTCTGATTGTTAATGAACACAATACTAATGCTCTGTTTCTTTAAGAGGGCGTGGCTGAGAGAAGGTCACGACCCACAAAGACTTCTAATCTCAGTCTCCATCTTCTAATCTGTCTCCATGCGTGAGGGCATAATAAAAAATAAAATATTATAATATAATATCATAATAAAAATAATCGAGGGATCTGGGCTTTAAGTTGAACTCACACAACTGTTAAATTTGGAATATAGTGAACCACATATGGTGTAAAAACTAGACTAGAGTTTATATGGTATACATCGTAAAATACACAACACTTATCTACCAAAACCAGCATCAGCCAAAATGTGGGGGAAAGGGGCAGCGGTGGCTCTGGATTACTGAGCTGAAGGTCAGAGGCTCAAGTCCCAGTACCACCATAGTGCCACTGTGGGGCCTAGAGCTTATCCTACTAGGGTCTCGGAACGGCTGGAGCCCATCTCAGCCGACAGAGAGTGAAGGTGAAGTACACTGTGAACAGCTGATCAGACCAGCCTCGGGTCAACACACACAATCGTTCACACCTACACTCATTCATGGGCAATTAGGAACAACCAATTAGCGTAACTCGCCTGCCTTTTACACTGTGGGAGGAAACCAGAGTACCTGGAGGAAACCCATGCAAGCACAAGGTGAACATGCAAATTTTTGCACGCAAATGTCCAAGCCCGGGCTTTGAACCCAGGGACTTCTTGCTGTGAAGAAGACCATCTACCCCACCCCTCACTGTCATTAGGTTTTTGATCTAATCAGTCATTGTATACATATGCGTGACCAACTGAAGTCTGTATTTTTAAATACAGTGTGAATGCACTTTAAAAAAAAAACAGCGTCTGATGAAGTGAATTTCGATGGATTCTTCAACCTTGCTTTCTTCTTCATTTCTCTCCTACAGCTATTTCTTGCAGTGATCCAGGCGCTGCCCCCTTCGCTGTTCTCTTGGGCAGAAAGTTCACCAGTGGTGCAGTAGTAAGTTACTCCTGTAGCCAGGGCCGGACACTTGTAGGAAATGCCACGGTCCGTTGCCAGGAAGACGGGCGCTGGAATGGCTCGCCACCTTACTGCTCAGGTATGGACACCGGCGGCTCGGAGCTTGATGCAAAAGGTGTCAGTAGTTTCACGGTATAGGTTTACGATGAGGGACAATACCTTGCTGACGCCTACGTCAGTATGTTCTGGATTAATGATGTATGACTTGGGTGGAACAGGTGCCCTGAAGGCAGTGATTAAGCTTAAAATGAGATTTCTTTTGCATGATATAGGCCATTAGGTTTCTCACGATTATCAGATTATAAGATGGGAATCGGGAAAAAAAAACTCTACCGTGGAAGAGCTAATCATAGCTCTATCTTGTACAGGAGGGGGCGGGGGAGGGGGAGGGGCCGCTGTGTACCTGAGTGTGATTTTGTCAGATTTTGTTCTTTAAGATTTCTTCACAAATTTTCCTTCAGAAAGTATGAAAGGATCATAAAACATCCACGATTTAGAGTCATGTACTCCATTTAGATGAAAATACCTCTTGTGGCTTTCAACTCTGGCGCTTAAGTCGAGTTTTACAAATTTTACATTTCTCTGCAAAAATGCTCTCCTGCAGGTGGTAGTGCGGGTTTCTGTGGCGATCCAGGTATTCCGCCACACAGCTCACGTCTGGGAGAGGAGTTTCGTGTCAGGAGCCTCCTGCGCTTCAACTGTGAGGCGGGATATATGCTGATGGGCTCCTCGGAGCGTACATGTCTGCAGAATGGCTCATGGAGTGGCACCCAGCCTGCGTGTGTGGGTAAGGAGGCGCAGATGGGACCAACAGTCATAAATCAAATTTCCACAAATGTGGTGCAGTGCTAATTTTAAACAATGAATGTAAGCAAACAAACAGAATTACAGCGGTACCTCACCTTACGAAATTATTCCGTTCTAGAGCCTTTTTCTTAACCTGGATTTTTCGTAAATTGAACCGCATTTTACATGTAAAACGTGTGATTCGTTCCAAGGCCCCCAATACTACCCCCTAAACCCTTAAAAATTATAAAAGCATACCTTTTAAGACCTCCTTCTGCTTCAATATCGTACCGATGGTAGACGGGTTTGGCGATATCACTTAACCGCATACCACGAGCCCGCTTCTTTTCACTCGCACCAGAAATCACACGCGTGTGTGTTGACCATGTCTTCTTAGCAGAGTTATGATCTTACACATGTTTATGGAAGGTTAAAAGCCTGAGTCAAAAAATAAAGCAAGAAACTCATGAAACAACAGTAACTCTGTCCTTTACACGAAAAGCATTATGGGAGATGCAGCTCCATAATAGCCAATGGGAGGCCAGTGGGGCGGGATATTTGAAGATAGGCAATGGGAGAGCAGCTCGTGCATTGTTTGAATGGTGTGTTTTAATGTTTGAATGGCGCGTTTGGTGCGTTTCGTAAGGAGAACTCGTTTGTACAGAGACAAAAATTTTTGGAAAATGTTTTTCGTAACATGGATTTTTCGTTTGCTGGGACTATCGTAAGGTGAGGTACCACTGTACTAAATATAAATAACAAGGAAAGTACAATACACATAAACACACACACACACACAGACAGTGGTGTTTGAAAGTATGTGACCCCGTCGTGCTTATAGATGATGTAAATATAATCTAAAACCCCACTGGAGTTTCACACGTGTCCCAAAAGCAGAAAAACAGAACCCACTTCAACAATGAGACCAAACAATAAGATACAGGATTATACTTGGTCATTTATTTACACGGAAAAATGATCCAAAAGTAGGTATCTGAGGGCCAAAAGTATGTGAACCACTTGGATTAACAGTTACTTTGAAGGTAAAATGAAATGGGCTGTTAGCGTTTCCCCTTCTCTTTAATTTAGTGTACACTTAGTATTAAGGAAAGACGAAGATGATTGACAGATAAAGAAATCACGCGTTCGCAGCCTTTTCCTGCCCCCATTGATTTGTGGCGCTTGGCAGACACTGTTATCCAAAGTGACTTTCTTTTTTTTTTTAATCTCACTCATCTCTTTTTATCTCATTTTCCACTACCTTCACTCAGAGATTATTTCGTGCTTATCACAATCCGGGGAGAACGTAAACGATGCAGACAAAAGCACATTGAACAATGTTCTTTGATTTATTTTAAAACTATCAGAGCTTTTATACACAGAAAGTCAGTACTGTATGTGTTAAGCCAACAAAGGATTGGTAAGTTTATAGAAAATGCTACATGCAGTTTTTACAGGAGTAGGCGTGTTAGCGTGCGTTTAACTGGGCGTGTTTCAGTATTCTGCCCTCGCCTGGAGTTGGCTGGGATGGGCACCAGCCTTCCCATGACCATAATTAAGAATGATCTGTTACAGAAAAAGAATGAATGAATGTCTCAGTGACTACATATGGGGTAAGGGTGTGCCACATTTTATCCGTTCAAGATGGTTTGATTACAGGGATCCCTCACTTTCCGCGGTTAATGGGGACTCGAGACCCCCCGTGACTGCCAAATTCCACGAAGTAGGATCGACCCCCCTGACTGACACATGCGAACATATGTGTATATAATATCAATAAATACATATTCAACGCTACGAATGCTTATAATAACAATTAAACATTCAAAAATAATGCATAAGATGTAAATAAAATATAAATACACACACACATACAGACACATGTGCACCTCACATAAATGTGAGTAGTTTTGTTGGCGGGGTTGGGTTGTTTTTATGTTTTTCTTTGTTTGGGTTTTTTTTTTTTTTTGTATAATTGTTCTTGTTTTGCAGCATTTTCATTAACTTTTACTTAATTTCCTTTTTTTTTAATTTTTGATGAATATTTTTGAAAAACTCGCAATGCACTGAAGCCACAGAAACAAGCACAAAGTAGCGAGGGCTCCCTGTATTCCAACAGCATGTCACCCTGAATCACGTCTGTGGTTGGAAGTGCTTTATTAATGAGAGCCATCTGAGAAAATTGATGGAGGATCTCGAGGAAGGATGGCGTCAGGGATGTTCTTTGTAACTGTGCGAAGCAGAAAAGCATATCATCTCATCTCATCGAACCTTGTAATGGATGGGCTACAACAGCAGAACACCTCATCACGTTCAACTCCTATCAGCCCAGTGCAAGAATCTGCCATCCGTATGGGCACAGGCTCATCCAAACCAAAAATTATCAATAAAAAAAAAAAAAAAAAATTTTGGTCTTTCACCCTCCAGCTTTTGTAACCGAAATTGCAAAACATATCTCAAGCTTGATATTCTGGTACAACAGTGATGATCTCATTTCAAACCCCTTAGAAATCCCATGTGTGTAATGTAGAGAGTCCACAAGAGAGGACCAAGAACTCTCCGGGGCCGAAGGCTTGTCTACTCCGGCATCTCACGCCCTGCTGGGGTGGGGGATGGAGGGTGGTCTAATATCCTGGACAAGAAATCCATTTGGCCTGGATGCTGAGGCCAGTCGATTGTGTCCCGTTATCCCCCCCCCCCCCCCCCCACACACACACACACACACACACATCTCACCACACCACACCCCACCCCCTGGTGTATTTGATGCTGACAGGCCTGCAATCAGTAATTACTGGTTAGTTCAATAACTGCAGTTAGTGGAGATGCACAAATGCCCTGTAATTACAGCTGAGCATATTTAAGCGCTATATTAATGAGATTGTGAGCAAATTGCTGTAAATAGTGTTTGTTAGCACACAAACACAATTATTTTAACATGGTTTCACATTATTTAAAATATAAATGCATTTATTCCCCAGTCATTTGACATCAGATGAGTGACATGGTGTTCACAGGAGCAATCTGAAGATGTAACCCGAGTGGAAAACGGTAAATCCATGTAGTATCTCCATCTTCTCAATCCTTCTGTGATCGCTGACAAACCGAGCACAGGAATCCCATGGACCATGCACACAAAATCAAACTTCCACATTATTGAGAGGAGCTCTAATGGACTTGGGGGTTTTGAGCAGATGCTTTAAAGGACAAGAGATGCATGTGGGTGATGCAGGTGAAGTCTGCGGCACAGTCTCGGGAATAGAAACGGACCCACGTTGGTACTAAATGTAAATTCTAGACAACCACTAACCTGCTGCCACTCGGAAATAACAACCCCTAGTCTGAAAATATATTTGCCCGGAGCAGAACCGTTCCACCGAGATCTGATTAACTCTTTATTGAACCATTTTTTCTCTATTTAATAAACTGGCAGTGTTTATAGCGAGAGCGCTATTTTGCAGTAACAGTCTCACTGATGATGATGAACGGCCTTGCGAGGTTAAGACTTAAAACTTGTGCTCTTTGGATGATTGTTATGAATTGGGCTGTGCATTACATTAATGGGTTTGGCCTCTTTCACAACCGTACGATCTAGCTGGGAAACGAGTCATTTATCATACGCGCAAAACGTCAGGAATCATTTCTTGTTAGAAACCTTTGTTTGCCAGGAAAGTGTGGGGGGAAAGTTTATCTGTTTATTGTATGCTTGTGTGAAAAGGAAGCAAGAGTAATTTCAGTGGTTTATATATTTTTATTGCTTATAGATTTCTTAAAGTCTTCTATCTCTGTACGAAATTAGTCCAACTGGTCTTTACTTCAGGAACTGACTCCATTAAACTGACTATTTAATACAGTTGATTCCAGTTATATTCAACAATCTATTCAAAAAAAATCAAACACAGGTGAGCTTCCAACGCAGGCAGGTGCAGAGCCGAGAGTTGTGTAACGTCGCTTCTTTCAACTTTTTCGGAGTTTTGGGAGTACTAAGCACTAACAACTGAAAAACTGATTTTTACCGATAACAGAAACTGGTCAGGTCAGATGTGCACCTTTAAGCCGAGCTAATGAAGAAAACAAAATTCCTGTGAGCTCTCACTTTTTTCAGTTAATGGGGACTGAGACCCTGCATGAATGCCAAATTTCCACAAAGTAGGATCAACCTCCCTGACTGAGGTTCATGAATACGTGTATATAACCTACGCTATAAATGCTTATAATGACAATTAAACGTTCAAAAATAAGGCATAAGATGTAAAGAAAATATAAATACAAACACACAGATGCGCCCTTCACAAAAATGTAAGTAGTTTTGTTGGGTTGTTTTTTTTTGTTTCCTTGTTTGGGTTTTTTTTTTTTTGCGTAATTGGTCTTATTTTGTGATATTTTTGAAAAACCCGTGATGCACTGAAGCGCGAAGTAGCCGGGGATCACTGTATTATATATTTTTCCCAGTTTTATGCATGATGATGACACCGCCTGCCCGAGTGCTCATGACAGAGAGTGAGTGTCTGTCCTTTTGAGACAAGCATTACCCAATTGGAATAATAACTTTCATTCCTGAGAGAACAGACCAATCAGATCACGCCATTCATGTGTACTATATACAAATAAACACTATCCACCTCCACTTGAAAAAAAGTCACATGCATGATACAGTACACTATATAAAATTATTTGTTTCAAGCTTCACACCCTCTCCACTTCATTTCTGGGGACGACTCAGTGAATGGTTAGATTATGCAGTATACTGTATGTGAATTATATCAAGTTCATTTTGATTAGAAAATGTGAAAATTATTATGGCCCATAGTGGAGAATAAAGAAAAAGCAGAACGCAACAAACAACCACTGTCCGTAAAACAAAGAAGGAAAGAAGAAAGCACACGAGTGGCAGTGTCACTTAACCTGGCGCACTAATATGGCGGCAAATTTGTCATTGAACCAGCTCTGAGGCACAGACTGAAAATAAATAAAGGATGAAAAGTCTGATTGTGGACTGACAAATGGCATCATTAAAACCACAAAACTTTAATGCAACTATTTTGATAAAGGTATGATCTTGGTTACGTGTGTTAAAAAGTATACAAATGAAAACAGGAACCCTATCGTCAGGAGCTCGTCAGTACAAATCACAACCATCGGTGGCAAAACAACCACAAGTGGTATTCAAGGAAGCAAATTTAGCCATGCTGTCTGGTTGGGATGAGAGACACGCCCCTGTTGCCGTGCCGCAGATAATGATAATAGTCAATCATAGGTCTCTGTCACCCCCCCACCCCACCCCCCACGAAATAGAAATACATTACCCTCGCTTTCCGTGGGTAATGGCGACCGAGCCCCCCCATCCCCCACCCCTACGACCACTGATTTCCACAAAATAGGATTGAACCTCCTGACTGACATATGTGTACAGGTCCTTCTCAAAAAATTAGCATATTGTGATAAAGTTCATTATTTTCTGTAATGTACTGATAAAAATTAGACTTTCATATATTTTAGATTCATTACACACAACTGAAGTAGTTCAAGCCTTTTATTGTTTTAATATTGATAATTTTGGCAAAAAAAGTAAAGAAAAACCAAAAATCCCTATCTCAAAAAATTAGCATATTTCATCCGACTGATATAAAAAAAAAAGTGTTTTTAATACAAAAAAAAAAATCAACCTTCAAATAATTATGTTCATTTATGCACTCAATACTTGGTCGGGAATCCTTTTGCAGAAATGACTGCTTCAATGCAGCCTGTGGCACTGCTGAGGTGTTATGGAGGCCCAGGATGCTTCGATAGCGGCCTTAAGCTCATCCACAGTGTTGGGTCTGGTGTCAATTGAGCCCAGTAATACCATGATCAGGAAACCATTTAGCAGTGGTTTTGGCACTGTGAGCAGGTGCCAGGTCGTGCTGAAAAATGAAAATCTTTATCTCCATAAAGCTTTTCAACAGATGGAAGTATGAAGTGCTCCAAAATCTCCTGATAGCTGCATCGACCCTGCCCTTGATAAAACACAGTGGACCAACACCAGCAGCTGACATGGCACCCCAGACCATCACTGACTGTGAGGACTTGACACTGGACTTCAGGCATTTTGGCATTTCCTTCTCCCCAGTCTTCCTCCAGACTCTGGCACCTTGATTTCCGAATGACATGCAAAATTTGCTTTCATCCGAAAAAAGTACTTTGGACCACTGAGCAACAGTCCAGTGGTGCTTCTCTGGAGCCCAGGTCAGGCGCTTCTGCCGCTGTTTCTGCTTCAAAAGTGGCTTGACCTGGGGAATGCGGCACCTGTAGCCCATTTCCTGCACACGCCTGTGCACGGTAGCTCTGGATGTTTCTACTCCAGACTCAGTCCACTGCTTCCACAGGTCCCCCAAGGTCTGGAATCAGCCCTTCTTTCACTTTTTCCTTCCCACAGACGTCCCACTGAGGTGGCTTGATACAGCACTCTGGGAACAGCCTATTCGCTCAGAGATTTCTTTCTGTGTCTTACCCTCTTGCTTGAGGGTGTCAATGATGGCCTTCTGGACAGCAGTCAGGTCGGCAGTCTTTCCCATGATTGCGGTTTTGAGTAATGAACCAGGCTGGGAGTTTTTAAAAGCCTCAGGAATCTTTTGCAGGTGTTTAGAGTTAATTGGTTGATTCAGATGATTAGGTTAATAGCTCGTTTAGACTACCTGCACATGATATGCTAATTTTTTGAGATAGGAATTTTGGTTTTCATGAGCTGTATGCCAAAATCATCAGTATTAAAACAATACAAGACCTGAAATATTTCAGTTGGTGTGCAATGAATCTAAAATATATGAAAGTTTAATTTTTATCAGTACATTACAGAAAATAATGAACTTTATCACATTATGTTGGGGGGTTTGTGGGGGGGGAGTTGCATAATTGGCCTTGTTTTGAGGCATTTTCCTTAACTTTTCCCCCATTTTTCCTTAATTTTATTATTTTTTGATGAATATTTATGAAAAGCCTGTGATGCACTGAAGCCGCAGAAATTGAAGCACGAAGTAGCGAGGGATCGCTGTAATACTTTCCTCTGCATCTGCTACACCAGCCTGTGACTCAGCATGGATTTAATGTATTGAAAACACTTTGAAGTATATTAAAATAATTCAAATTGCATTTTAAAAGAAAATCAGCCCTACTTGGACATATTAAGTTTTCTGAATTGTATGGATAATGTATGCACAGTCTGCAGCAAAATCATTCTGGAGTTTGGGGACTCAGCACAGAGGGTTGATTTAAATGCAAAATTGGTGACTTCACAACTTGTAATTGTGATATCCTTTATTACAGTTGAATTAACGTTAGTGTCGCCATTTTGATGTCAGAAAATTTTGATGTTTGGAAATTAGGGTTTAAAAAAAAAAACAAAAAAAACCCAGGACTAATTTGAGGTGTTCTGGGTGATCGTCCCAGATATTTGCTGGAAGAGTTCCTTGTCCAATGTGACGGTAATGCTAAACCTGTTGTCAACATGTTTTCACGTTGAATTTCCTAGCGGTGTCGTGTGGGAATCCTGGAACTCCAGCCTACGCTCGAATCGTGTTCAGTGACGGAATGCACTTCTCCAGCTCGGTGACGTACGCCTGCTGGGAGGGCTACAAGACTACAGGCCTCACCACTCGCCATTGCACCACCAACGGCACATGGACTGGCTCAGCTCTGGACTGCACAGGTGAGATCTGAGGCCTCCTTTTAAAGTAGTAATCTATGAAGAAATTTTGAATAATAACAAACAGCGAGCATAATTCTGGGATGTCGTGTTAATTGGATTAGTGTAGGTCTGCTTTCATTTTTTTAAAACTTTTTGCAAGCAATTTCCTCAAGTGCCCTCGTGTATCAATGAATGAACAATTAGCATCTGAGCAGAATTATGCAAATGCAATGCTAATTAGTGCCTATAGCTTCCATTCACTGTCACATGTTTGATCATGGCATGCCTCTATCTATTTTGGTTAAAGAACATAAATACCCACAATTTATGATTATATAATGTCGTGCTAATTAGTGGTTATTTTCACTGCTTAATATGCTTAATCGACCCAATAGTTTCCATCCAGGAATAAGAACAAACAGTGCAAAATACCGCGATAACTGGTGTCTAATTTTATTTCATTTTTTCAAGCCTTATTGGGTTGCCTGTTCAATTCAATTCTTTTGGACACGTCCATCACTGACTGGACCACTGTGGCTAAAACACAAAGTAACTTTACAGTGTAGTCATTCACAAGTTTTTGTGAAGTTCAAATGATTTAATTTAAATCTGGACTATCCTTTTTATTGTTGTAGTTATTACCTGTGGAGATCCTGGCTCTATTGCCAATGGAATTTATACGGGGAATGAGTTCACTTTCAATAAGACGGTCTGTTACCACTGTAACCCTGGTTACATCATGGACCCTCCGGGACGGGACACTCTCTACTGCTCGAAAGACGGCACATGGAATCAGACCAAGCCGAGTTGCAGAGGTAAATAAATAAATAAAAAATCATCAGACTTACTATATTGCTCAGCTGCCCAACACCCAGCACAGTCAAATGAAATTGCATTTAAAGATTTCGTATAGTTTAAATAGGTTAGAGCAGGGGTCCGGAACCTTTTTGACTAAGAGAACCAAAAACAAGACACATTTTAAAATGTAATCCTCTGAGAGCCATATATATATACGATATATATCTTCTTGTCCTTTCGGCTTTTCCCTTCAGGGGTCGCCACAGTGAATCATCTGCCTCCATCTCACCCTATCCTCTGCATCTTCTTCTCTTACACCAACTGCCTTCATGTCCTCCTTCACCACATCCATGAATTGTCTCTTTGGTCTTCCTCTAGGCCTTCTGCCTGGTAGTTCCAACCTCAGCATCCTACTACCAATATACTCACTATCCCTCCTCTGTACATGTCCAAACCATCTCAATCTAGCCTCTCTGACTTTGTCTCCAAAACATCCTACATGTGCTGTCCCTCTGATGTACTCATTCCTGATCCTATCCATCCTCGTTACTCCCAAAGAGAACCTCAACATTTTCATCTTTGCTACCTCCAGCTCTGCCTCCTGTCTTTTCCCCAGGGCTACTGTCTCTAAACCATACAACATCGCTGGCCTCAACACCGTCTTGTACACTTTTCCTTTCATATATATATATATATATATATATATATATATATATATATATATATATATATATATATATTAATACTGAATACAACAAAATTGAAAAAGACGACCAACAATTTTAGAGTATAATACAACTCTGAATTTATTTTTTTTAAACGACATTGTTATAACAAAGTTATTTATTAATAAGAAAAGTACTTACTATTTAATGCGACTTCTGGTGCTGCATGGTTTTTGCCAATGGCTTTGTAGTCTGGTTGATATGTGGTGAGGTTTGGCTTACATGTGTTGCACGTGACCGCAGGTTGGTCTTGATGTTTTTCAGGTGTAAGAAGGACTGCTTGCATGCATATGTAGAGCCAAACATGGTCAATATGGCAAGACTCACACGCTGCAGTGTTTGGTATGTTACAGAAGCACGTCCCAAGTTTTAACAATCGGCTGGTCTGCGGGTTGAAGTTTTTCAATGTCAGTCCATTTGTGTTTGCTTGCCAGCTGTGCTTGGCTTTGTGCAAATAGGCTGATCAAAAATGAGGGAAATTTCCCTCTTTACTCAAAAACAACACGCGCAGTCATGGCTGTTGTTATAATCCAATAAAATTAGAGTTTCAAGGTATCAGGCCCGCATACTGCTGTACAGAAAGGATTGGCTCTCTGATGCACGCCACAGTGACGTGGCATTGAAAATAGATGTATAGATTTAAATGCACGAGATTTATTCATCTGTTTTTGTTTTATTTAATGGTTTTTTTTGTATTTTTATTTAAATGACAGTGAAATTATGTATTAGTTATTCTGTTCAGAAAGGCCACCTGATTTATCTTACAGCCATATACAGTCATCATATACAGGCCAGTCTACAAAGCCATTCCCTTCTTTTCTTTTATTGTTTATTAATTTATACTATTTATGTATCTATTTATTTATTTACTTAATAATATATATGTATGTGTGTATGTTTGTATATGTATCTATTTTTGCACCCCCTACTGATGGTACCTCAAGAGCCTGTAACAGTGAATTTCTCCATTGTGAGATTAATAAAGCTGTATCTTATCTTATCTTATCAAAAGAGCCACATCTGGCTCGCGAGCCATAGGTTACCGACCCCTGGGTTAGAGCTTTAAGTTGCAAAATTGGTTTTTATTTGATTAGATAAATATATATATATTTTTTGGCCATCATATTGACATAATTGGAGTATGGCATCCAAGTCTTCCTGCTTGGTCATGCCTTGTTGGAGAGCCACCAATCTTCATCCGGCACCTCAAGCGAACTGATCCATCACATCCATGACATCAACTATGATGTGCAGTCAGCCCCCCCCCCCAATTCTTCATTGTCCTAATTCAAATAAATGTTTTGTTTTGGGTTTTTTTATCATCAGTGTGTTCCCCGCTCAGTCACGATTTGTCCGTGAGCCACCAGACTCTTTTTAGTAACTCAAACCGACTCACCCCCACACGTATGTTCACCATCATATTTGCATTTTCTTCCAGAAATGCATCTCTAGGTATCTTTTCGTTTGTGATGGAATGTCGGCAAGGAGCTAGTTCTTATAACTCGGATTACAGGAGCTATAAATAATAATCTCTTCACCTGGCTCTCATTTTTCTCTCGAAGGTAAATAAGACAGAAGCTCTCAGGTTCTTGTCATCTCATTTCAAATTCTCAATCATGTTATCAAGAAACCAGGAAGAGTAGACTGTCGAGTCCTGAAAATTCTCCCATGTCAGGACATTTTGTGACAGTTAAACGTTACTCAAGTGTTGGCATTCAAAAAAATAAATAAATAAATAAAATAGCGTGTGTACTATTATACTGTTTTCATTCGTAAATAACATGCTCTTTAACGTTACAATTAAATGATGCAGAGCCTGAGCCATGCACATTGATGTGTGTGAGCGGTTACTATGGAAGCAATAATGTATTTGAACTTGTACATTAATGTCAACCTGTGATGTGAGCTCGAGCAGGATGTACTGCAGAGCTGCTGGTTGAGAAATCTCATATCTTCAACAATAATGTGACAGATCAGAAAATTTGATGCTTCTGTGTGCTTTGTGCAAACAGAGTGCTATCAGTTTAATTTTTCACTTTGCTGCTATTGTAACACATCCGCATTTCTAGACAGATGACACAATCAACAGAGAGAGAGAGAGAGAGAAAGCGAGAGAGAGAGAGAATGCTTTAGCAGTGAATCACAATGCCAAACTGAAGTTGCTTGAATCTCCACATGAAAAGCCTTTTTGATCTCGTTGCCTCCCATTTCCTCCACCAAGATTTTTTTTTTTTTTTTTTTTATGAGTACACATGATGGAATGTTCAGCTGGGGAAAAGAAAATCAAATGCAAGATCTCTGTTTTCAGATGTCAGGTTGGCGTCACACACACAGCTTGTGTGAGGAGTGCGGCTCGCATTCTGAGCAAGCATTGGCTCAAGATTTAATTCTGGTTAATCATCTCTTTCATCTGATTCCTATGTGCACACACACCTTCATTCATAAACCACACTGAAGCACAATCAAGAAAGAGGACAGCTTTTGAATATTAGAAATGCTGACAGCAGGAGTCTGAGTAGTTACATTGGGATCATGACGACAGCGATGATTCAAATGATGATTATGTATTTTGTGCCTGCAGTGATCATGTGTGGCCAGCCCCCAGCTATCCGCAATGGGAAAGTGGAGGGTTCTGATCTGCAGTGGGGCTCGAGTGTGGCCTACAGCTGTTTCAGTGGTTATCAGTTATCATCTCCTGGAATAGCCACATGTGAGGGGAATGGGACATGGCGCGGGGAAATCCCTCAGTGTCTGCGTGAGTATAGTTGATTAATTCTTTCCCTCGAGTTATTTTACCTTTTGAAAGAAGCACAATCTGATGCTTTATGATGCTTTACACTGCTGTGTTGCTACTTTTGTGATTGATGGGTGGAGGGAGGTCAGAAAGGGTCAGAGACCCAAAATATGAATCCATCTGGTCTATAATTGTGCAGATAGTCCCACTTCCTGAGGGCCTCCTCTATGCGCTGGGATGGCATAAGGGAATTTAGAAAAGGAAAAAATTAAATTAAAAGATACATTTTTTTCGGGTTAAAACTTAATAAGAAAAGTCTAATCGGTCCGAGTTCCCAAGAAATCTGCTGTAACTCCAATATTCACTCTTATAATCAGGCTCCACGGTGATGTGAGGCTATCATCGGCACAGAATCAACACACTGGTATCTTTCAGTCTTTAATTGCCTAGTGAGGAACGAGATGTGGTCGCCTTGTGTTTGTAACCCAATCCAGCTCAAAGTTTGCTGTATTGTCTGCTCTGACATACGTTTCCACTCACCGAGGTGAAAACGATTGCTCACTCACTGAAGTTTTTCCATGCTCATGCTTTTCTGACAGCTCAACCTGGGCCAATTTGCTTCTGATCACTTATGAGATGTGCGTTTCCATCCACGAAACCATCACTCAGTGTATTTTCTGGTAAACTTTAGAGATTATGTGTGAAATTCCCAGGGGATCAGGAGTTTCTGACAGACGACAACTCATTCCATCTGGTACCAACAATCACACCATGTTCAGTCACATGGATCATTCTGATGTTCCATCTGATTACTTGACCTGCAGCCGGGAGGATTTATTTTTGCAGTGCCATGCAGCCACATGATTGTAAATAAATCACCCAAATACAGTAAAAGCAAACTAATATTGGAATAAAATTATTAATAATGTAATAAAAAAAATATTTTTACATGCTAAAAAACCTCAGTTGTGGCTACTACACTAATATACTGTATTCGACGTGATAAGCGTCCAGGGCGCTTAAAATATTGGAGTGGGTGGGCGCTTATTAAAATGTGACCAGTGGAGTGGAACAGTAAGTGTTTATTACCATCGAGATGGAAAACATGAATAATAACAGAACAATAAAAGAGTTTTACTGGTATTTGTGTTATTCATTTTGTGGTATCAACCAAATTACTTACATGAAAACTGAAAATAAACAGAAAACAGAATAATTAAAAAAAAAAAAAAAAAAGATCCCTTGCTTTTCCTTCCCAGTGCTGTTCCTTTAAACATTTTCCAGGAAGTAAAACAAGCCAATCAACACGAATGTCAACTTTAGCACATGGCACGTTGAACCAATCAACACAAACAAACAAAAGCACATGACCAGGAACGTCTTTAAATGTATGAAGTTAGTGGGTAGGAGAATCGGGTGAAAAATCCTCGTCATCGCTTTCTGATAGGTCCATATTTGGCTCATCACTCCATTCATTCAGAGCATCCCATAGATTTGTTTTAACAGTTTCTAATGGTTCATCAGTTGTTAGACATTTACCAAGAGAACACAGCAAAATATTTTCCTGTTTTTTTAAAGCGTGGGCAGAACAATCAAATGTATTGTTACTGATGAACGTTATAGACATTCCCCAGTGGCACGGGGTCTTGAAATACCGTGTAAACTCACTTTTACAATTACAAAGACTGATTGAATAAAATTCGTAAGTTTGATCTACGATTTTGCTTCCAGTACACTTGGGCGGTTATTGGACGCGAGATCAAAAACATTTGGTGGGGGCGCTTATTACGTTGAATATGGTATTTTTCCCTTAAAATGATACATTTTCTCAGTTTACTCCATCATCTATGTTCTATTCAGAAAAAAACAAAAATAAATTTGGCACTTCCATGTCATTGCATTCAGTTTTTATTCACAATTTGTATAGTGTCCCATTTTTTTTGGAATCGGGTTTGTATTTGGCTAGCACTGAGGCCCATTGTAAAACTTTACCTCAGACTAGTGTGGTGTTACCTGAGAAAACACTGCAACTGGCAATACACCAAATACAGAAGCAGCCTAGAGATATTTAAGCAATGTCACAAGTTGCTGATGGTATGGCTGCTGCGTTAACCTTCACTCACAGTCATAGGCAACAGCTAATGCTAATCCTCACAAGCTAGCTCTACTAGTTATACACAGACAGCGATCTCTGGCTGGATGGAAGGATTGAGGTAGAGAGGGCAGAATAGGTAACATGAATTGAAGCAAATCATCAACAAGGCTTTAAAATTACGCCACTCACTGACGAAGCTGCTATGCAAATCGTGGACCAATTGTGGATGTTTTGCTCCTCAGTTTGAATGATTCATTAGTAAGAATGAGTATCAGGAGCTCGTGTTAAAATTGGTACCAGTTCCTGTCTGGCTGGTACCAAAACACTGATAGGCTCCTGGACACGTGGTACTGCTCGCAATATGTATGTAATGTTAATTTATTCTAAACTCGCTGGTGAAATCTCTGTTGATTATATTCTGAGGAGTAAAATTGAGCTGGGGTTTTTTTTTTAGGCAGGAAAACTAGCTCACTCCTCAAGGCAGGGTTTTTTTTTTTTTTTTTTAAAGTCAGGAAATATCCTTCAGCAAAATCTATTACAGTAAGTTTCATATTTCTGACTTTAGTTTTGAAGCAAGGGGAATTTGGATCAAACACTCACAGATCTGAATGAAGTATTATCTTTATATTACAGTAGGTGATCGTCACCTTCATAAACAAAACTTAGCAAAGCTGCAACAAGTGGGCAGTAGTGGCCTGGTGGAAAAGCGCGCTGGATCGCTGATCCTAAGGTTGGGGGTTCGAGTCCCACTCTCCACAAGGCTGTGACTGCCCCCCCCCCCCACCTCCACCCAGTGCAGCTAACTGGGTTATCAAAGGCTGGCCATGTCTCTCACTGTCGACGGTGAGAGGTTCATGTAAAAGAACCATTGCTGACTTTCATAAAGAGGAGCTGCATGGCCATCAGCATGTTTCTGCACCTTGTTAAAGGGTTGGGTCAGGAAGGGCATCTGACGTAAAAACCTACGCCAAATCAAACATATGAATCAAATGATTCGCTGTAGCGACCCCTGAGAAAGGGAAAAAGCCGAAAGGAAAAGAAGAAGCAAAGCTGTAACAAAGTGATGGCGAACAACAAATTGTAATACAGTGAAACTAAAACCGTGGCCGTCTCAACCTCATCAAATTAATTTTATACTCCATTATTATAAAATTTCGTCTTTTGAATTCTTGCCATATGTTTTCAGGCCATGACAAAATATTTTACTCAGTAAATTTTGAAGCATCAATATCAATGAGTATTGATAACATCCTAACCATATATGCAGATGGTTCAATCCCTGTTCATCGCACCTGATGCAGAGGCTTGGGATGTACAGGACCGTTTTAGGCTTTGTCTGACATGAATGTGCAAGATGGCGCATTTGACACGTCATTAAACCGCTGCGCCATCGCCAAACCCAGTGTCAACATGTCACAAACATGTCCTCCTGCCCGGGCTTACCTTTTACAAGATACACAAGGTGCCTGGCCCCAATCTGCTGCTAAAGCCTACAGGTTTCGAGTCTAATCCTTTGACACAGTGTCAGAGGAAATGTTAAAAGTGCTGAGAACTTCATGCCCCAAATGGGCTGTCATCTACGGCTTTCACGAGAGAGGAGAAGCAACTCGCACACAGCAGTAACAATCCTGGAAGCAATTCTGGCTGCATGAAAACTTAAGAAGTGCAACAGCCTGACAGACAGCGCAAGAACATGAACAACCTCAGAATTTGAATCATTTTTATTTTGCCGGTACACCTGACGCATGAAATGTTTCTTGGCTCACAGACAGCTGCCTGTATCACACGTATAATATACAGGACGTGATGATTCTCCGGGGACACAACCCGGCAATTCTTTTAATATTGTTAATGTTACAAATAGTGGGACGGTGTTGTGTGTGCGGTTATTCTGCTGTAACTACAATGCTTCGAAGGCACATTCGGCTATATTGAGCGCGCCGAGAAATGTGAGAAGCGCTAAACCACCAACTTGTCAAAAAGCTTTGGATTTTGAAAAAAGAAACTTCGGTAACTGAGTTATCACTGCGTTAATTAAAGAAGTTTTTATTAAGTTAAGACACCCGTGTGTCAGAGCCGGTAAATGGTGTGGAGAGCGCCGCTAAAGCTAATGTGTCATTAGATCCCCAGGTGGTTTCCCTTTAATGAAAAGACTGCTGTGGACAAATTAAGCCACAAAGTCGTGAATGTGTCATTAAACTGTACACCGTACAGTGTGTAACCGCGGCCCAGCAGGCGGCATTACCAACTCTCCGCTCCAGGACGCTCTCCTGAATTCATTGTACTGTTTTATGTGAACGTCCACATGGTTCTGTCTCAGCGTTCAAGATAGATCTGCCGCTCTTAATTTCTCCGGAAAGCATTCTCACTGATGTTATCCAATTGTCTCATGGTTCTGATTCAATTTAACTGTATTGCAGCATTTATTCAAGTGTGGAGTAAAATTGCCACTGTTGGCAGATTAAACATTAATGTACACACCAGACTATAATTACAGGACATTATGTAGAGTCAGTAATTATTTGTGGTAAAATGTGCAGTTCACGTTCAAGTATTAAGCTGAAGGTGTGTATATATCATATTTTACACGCTGTGCAGCTCAGAGGCAAAAGACCTTATTATAGAGATAAATAATGTGCATCGTACCGGCTACATGATCACTGTACTGAGCGGAGGTACGTATACAGATGCGTTTGTAGACTTCGTTGGTCTAACAAGCAACAAACTCTGTATTCCTGACTGCAAATGTTTCAAAAAGAGCAGAGAAGAAGTGAAGCTCCGATGGTAGCGCTGCATTAGCGCCCGTCTCCCTGCTGACCCTGCTCTTATATTCAGTGCTTATCTATTCTCTTCCACATGCACTTTGGCTTGGAGTTACTGCGAAATTGGCTGTCTATTTGGAGTTTCGTTCTTTTCTTATTTGCCCTAATGCCAGGTTAGAGATTGTACCTTGTGAAACTCAGGTGCTGCTCCTTTTTGTGTTT
>CM045736.1:10150890-10188390 GCA_024760905.1 Plotosus lineatus | reverse complement strand
TATTCATCAAAAATATTGCTTAATGTATTATTCTTCTGTGGAGAAATTCAGTACTCCATTGGCCTTAGAATCTAGTACCGGTACCATCTACTTAAACATAACCGTCCACCTGTCTTTGATCTTGATGAACTGGACTTTTGATCACTCTGCCTTTCAGTGGAAAGATGTTTAATGCACAGGAATTAAGTTCTGTATAGCTCAGTATATATCCAACAGATTCTCCTAAAGCAGGTAAAAATACTAAAAATAAATGGGGGGGGGGGGGGGGGGGTGGGGGGGGCGACGACACACGACTAGTTCCCAGAAGTTGTAGAATAATGCAGACAGCTGTGGTGGGGAAAACATAGGTACACCGTCTTTTAAAATGGTGAAAGAATATTCATGATTTATTCAAGCAATACTGACAGATCAATACAGGTCAACCCTGGTGGTTGCATATACAGTGAACCCTCACTTCCTGCAGTTAACGGGGACCGAGACCCTCCGCAAAGTAAGATTGACGACCCCCCCCCCCCCCCCCCCCCGACTGACGTATACGTACATGTGTATATAATATCAACAAATACATATTCAAAGCTATATATGCTTATAATAACAATTAAACATTCAAAAATAATGTATAAGATGTAAATAAAATATAAATACACGCACAGATGTGCGCCTCACATAAAAATACAAGTAGTTTTGTTGGTGGGGGGGTTTTGCATAATTGGCCTTGTTTTGCTGCATTTTCCTTCACCTTTCCCATATTTTTCGATGTATATTTTATAAAAACTCGCCATGCGGTGAAGCTGCAGAAACTGAAGCACAAAGTAGAGAGTGATCGTTGTACTGCCATTTTCCAAGACCCCATATTTCAATGAGGGCTTTAATTAGGGTACCGCATTAATCTGTTTCCTCTCGGTGCCAGTTCTTGGATTTTTTGTTGTTGTTGTAAGATTCACCTACAACCTTCAACCACTGATACGATTCAGAAGTCATAGTTGCATTGAATAGTGCAAGCTGCCTCACCTCCAAGGGAGCAAAGCAACGACATACAGTACCATAACCACCACCGTTCCTCACAGTTAGTATTAGATTGTTTTCATGTTGTGTGATGATGTAACTTTCTGACTGTAGACAGATGCACTCTCATATCCATGGTTGTTAGAGGAACCTACATGTCCCGTAATGAAATTTTGGGGATCTGTGAGATTTGCATCAAGCTGTCTGTTCTTGGGCTAAATTTGCTACAGCAGCTTTTTGTGGACAAACTGGCAGTTGCTTGAAATCTGTAACTTGTGGAATTATTTGTTTTGAATAATTTAGTCCTTTTTCCCATCCTGGTATAATGGCATCACACCTGTCAATAGGAAAATGAACACCAGACCCTATATATCAGGCTAACATAAGACATGTGCTACCTGCAGGAGGTTTTAATTAATTGTACCTGATCTGTAACACCTGGTTGTAATTTTCTATGATGTGTTTGGGTGTGATGTACTACGCCCTTGCCTATTGCGTCCCCGCATACTCGCGGATTAGTAGCAAACCCGGAAGTTACTGGCACGTGATCCAAAATTTAGCCAATGGCTGAGAGCTTTTGTTTCTCCCTCCTGCTGATTGGTTGCAGATGATGTGTACACCTCGTTTCTCCTTCACACACACGTCATCATCGTGATTGCCTGAATTGTGAATTCACATGTTTTAGTGTGTTTTTAATGATTATTTAAGCCCTATGATGTCACGCAAACGCCTTGCATCTTCTCTAGCTTCTGATAAGGAGCCTAAGCGCTTTAATTAATATTATCACAGTACAAAATTAAAAAGTTTTTACTGAATCATTACTACATTTTATTGCATTATTACTGTATTAATGAGTAAGACTGGCTATTGAATGTGTTTAACAAGCAGATTTTAGCACATGTAATATACATAGGGTTTTAAAACCGCGTCAATAATTCGTGGATTTTCAGGATCCACAGGAAGGGGTGTAACACAATCACCGCAAATAACGGGGCCTTACTGGAAAAAAAAAGGGGGGGAAAGCCAAAAGGAAAAGACGACTGTATAAGGATATACTTACACTTTCAATTTAAATGATAACATTGGCAAACTTTTTAGTTTAGTAATTTGTTCACTTAGCATGCAACCCTTCTTGAGTCATGAATGAATTGTTTATTTGAAATAGGTTGCTTCCACCTAGTGCAAGGATGATGAATTACATTTTATGGTAATGGTTGTTGCAAACAATGTATGATAGTCTTTGTAAGAACACAGGCCTCGAGTTTGTTACCTGTCATCTGTAGCCACTGTAACTAAGAGGACGGAAGGTTTGTTTGTTGAAATAAGTTCAGAAAAAGTCCACTTCATGGGATATTAAAGGCATTGTGGATATCACTGAACAGTATCAGAGACTGAACAGTGATGAATCCTAGAATATACTACATAGGAACATAAGAGCTTAAACATCAAGGTCCTTGTGCACAATTTGCGGCTAAAACATCCACATAAACCATTTGGACCAAACCTTCACCAGTCACTCATTACTAAGTGTTCAGGAACGTGTACAGGCTTTAAGGACATAGGTCAAACATCAAGGTTACAGTTCAAGCATACACCAAAAACAGTTTTACAACAGAGGTGTACCAAGCACCACATTGTGTCAAACTCTTCCGTCTTTCATTCAATCATGAATTATTATGGAAAATAGATTATTTTTCTGCATCCATACAGTCTAAAACTGGTCATAATTGCCATGTTTAATTGTTTTCTTTTGTTTTTCATACAGTCTGATTTTATGTATTAATTTAAGTTAAAAGATCGATGTAGCTGCCGACAGGTTATGGGATTTAGCTTATTCCACTTTTTTTTCAACATCAACTACATTATTTACAGGAAACCTGAGCACAGTGTTTAAAAAGTTGTGATCATTATCCCTGTGCACACATGAAAGGATACCTGCAAATGTCAACTTGTCAATTATCTGTCTCCTAGTTGGACTAAAAATACACACCAAGTCAAAAGGAGACACAGACATACAGAAAAACAAGATTCGGGGTATGTATCCATTGCTCTGTCGTCACTGCAGTGTCTGCACTTCTAAAACTCACAGATTTTATTTTTAGGTCACATAAATGGATGAGGTTTTCATTTGTATGTTAACATTGCACCTTTTGTTTTTCTTGTGAAATGTCTTCGGTTCTACACGTGTATACATAATGCATTGTGACTAGAACATGATACGAATGTAATATTAGTGTTGGTACCGATTTGAAAGATTCATCTTAAACGGCTGTAAAATTCATTCTTGTATAAACGAGTTGATAGCGATGGGACTTAAAGTAGATTGACTCAGTGGTTTAATTTCCTCGCTGACTAACCATTAGCTGAGTGCTCGTGCTTCATACCTCGATCTAGATCTTCCGAATTTCTTGCAGCCAACATGATAGGAGTGCATGAGGCAAGCCTTAACCGCTCCTATTTCACCATTATTATAAGATGGTCACGTTTGTAACAACAGAGCCGTTATAAATTGCAATCTATCTTATTGTGATTATTTCCTTTGAAAATGGAGTAATATGTACTGATCATGATTATCGATTGTACCCTTGTGTTCAGTGCCTGCAGACGTGTTTGCTTTAAACTCGGGATGGACTGGGTTCTACGAGTACCTTGGCAAGAGGCAAACTGCGACAATAACAGTCACTGCTTTCAACTCCACAACGAGCAGAGTCAACGTCACTCTTTTAGAACAGAGCGGGGTACAGATCAAGCTTTCAGGTGAGCTGTTAAATGCTTATTTTAAAGATTTCACGAAGGTTTAGAAAGGCTGATATGAAATGCTGGTACAATTTACATGTTTCACTGAATCCAAAACACGAAGAAGCTTTTGATTTGAACAAGGAAAAGCAGTTTCTGTGTAATTAAGTTTGCTGTATTCGTAAAATAATCCAACACAGGATGGTGTGACACCCTGTACAGTACATCCTGAAGTAGTTTATTCATCTTCAACCACCATAACATTTATAGTTACGTGTAATGTATGGGAATGTCCATTAAAAAAGTTAATTGATGCTACAGGGATCCCTCACTTTCCGCGATTAATTGGGACCGAGATCCCCACGCGACCATCGAAATCCGCGAAGCCCGTGTGTGTGTGCGCGCATACTGTAGTACCAATCTAAGTACCGGAAAAGGTAGGTTTTCAGTCGTCATTTGAAGACACTAAATGACGGAGCTGTCCGGACAGCCAGAAGAAGTTCATTCCACCACCTTCGAGGGAGAACAGAGGAGAGTTCTGATGCATTTTTCCCTTGGTAGAACGAGGGATCTGTCTAGGACTGTTAGAAGATCTGAGAGAATGTGATGCTGGTCCATTTTTGACTTTGAAGACATGCATTAGTGTTTTAAAATCTACTGCACGCAGCTACAGGAAGCCAATGGAGAGATTGTAGTAGTGGTGTGGGAAAATTTGGAAAGGGTTAAAACAAGGCATGCAGTTGCATTCTGGAACAGTTGCAGAGGTCAGATAGTGTTCAAAAGGTAGAACTACCCGGGGTGAGTTGCGGTAGTCTAGTTTTGCGCTGACAAGGGACTGAACAAGTGTCTGAGTGGAAAGAAATTAATCCTTTGGATGTTAAAAAGGAGAAATTGTCAAGATCAAGAAAGATTAGTGATATGAGAATAAAAGGACAGGCAACTGTCCACGGTTACTCCAAGGCTTCATACAGTGCCTGAAGCAGAGATTGCAAGATCTTGATGTGAGGATGAGGCAGCTGGTGAGCTGTCATCTATGAGAAGATTCGTGCTAGACATGCAGAGATCTGGGCAGAAACATCAGTGTCTGAGTGAGGAAAAGAAAGAACACGTTGCAGGTCATCTGCGTAGTAATGGTATGGAAAGCCATGCGACGATACGACATCACCTAGGGAATTAGTACGAAGACAAAAGTGGACCAAGAAATGAACCCTGGGAAACACTAGTGGAAAGTCAGCGTGGAGATGATGAGGAGCTCCTCCATGGAACCTGATATTAGTGACCTTTCGGGTATGAAGCAAAGCATTGCCAAGCTTCTGAGGATGGACAAGGGAGTCTTGTACTTGAGTGTGCCAAATACTGATGAAAGGTCAGGGATGATGAGGACTGATGACATATTGCAGCATGTAGCTTCTCTGTGACAGCCAAGAGTACAGGAATGTGCCGCTTTGAAGCCAGGTTGATTAGGGTCAAGGTTATTCTACAAAAGATAGGAAGACATTTGGTTATAAATAGTATGTTCAAGAATTTTAGAAAGGAAAGAGAGAAAAAGTGATACTGGTCTGTGGTTGCTGATGTCTGATGGATCTAAAGAGGGTTTCTTTAAGATGGAGAGAACCCTGGCTCTTTTGAATACTGTTGGTACATGACCAAGAGATGGAGTTATTGAAGATAGTGCATGTACAGGGAAGAAGGTCTTGAGAGATAGAGTCTGGAGTATTGTGGAAGGAATTGGATCCAGTGAGCAGGTAGTAGGATTGCATGATAAGACGACTTGCTGAATGTCTTCAGTTCTCAGATTAGAAAACTGTGCAAGGGAAGTGGAATAAACTTCTATACACTCTGTAGTATCGAAGTTGGGGTGACAATAAATGTCTGCTGGATTTGTTGAACCTTCACATTAAAAAAGTTGGCAAAGTCTTCAGCGGTCAGAAAGGATCGAATAAGGATGAATACGGTTGGAGTTTGCATGGGTCTTGTGCAGCAATGTCCAACTTTTTCTTGAAGAAGACTATCTGAACAGAAGTCACATCAGATGAAAATGTGGATAGGAGAGCATGGTAGGAAGCTGGGTCTGATTCAAGTTGAGATTTCTTCCACTTTCTTTCAGCTGCTCTGAGTTGTCTACGATTGCTTCACAGCACCTCCGAGAGCTAAGGAGCAGGGCAAAAAGTCTTCTTGGATTTTGTCATTCTCAGAGGAGTTCTATACACGCAGAGAGGAAAGTGTCAGTAGCATATTCTAGTAGTAGGGAAGAAAAGGAGACTGGGATAGGAAGATAAAGTAGAGCAAGCAACAGCTGAGTGGAGTGCAGTGTGGAGCTTTTGCCAAGTGGGGGAAGAAAACTGAAAGCCAGTGTTCGTTAGAATAGGTAAGTTGATAGTAAAGGAAACCAAGTGGTCAGAGATGTGTAATGGAGTGTCAGTGATGCCTGACATCAGTAATTACAAACACTTCTAAAATTACTTTTTTGTTTACACTGTCCATGATACACTTTTTACTTTAGAAATACGGTACCTCGTATAATGAGTACCTTATAAAGAATTTTTCCATGATACAAGCTTCGGATCCACCAAAAATCTGCTCCATCCAACAAGCAAAAATTCACTTTACGAACTCTCGGAATGGCTTTTCCGGGCCGATTAGCCCCGTATTCTTCTGCGTGTATTCCTCTGCGCTCCGAGAACGCCATGTGCAGTGCTTCTCAATTATTTGCTGTGACGCCCCGTCTAGGAAGAAAAAAAACCCCAACCATTTCACGTCCGCACATGACTATAAATAGTGTTTACTGCAGTTCATATCATTTGCTCGGTGCTTTTTCCCTGCACCATAGCGCGACAATGAGGGCACCACCTCCTCCTCTGTTACGCACCACCGCTTGCCTGCCCATGTGACATCTTCGCTGCAGTCTATGATCAGAAGGTTTAGTTGACTTATTGTTTTATTATTATGAAGAAATATTGATTGTTTTTACATGTTTGTCAGGTTATATGACTTTGGGAGGAGGTTGGAACGGATTAATTGGTTTTCTGTTATTTCTTTTGGGAATAACTGTTTCATATAACGGATGCTTATGAGGTTTCCCTCGGAACGGATTAAATTCGTTAGCTGAGGTACCAGCGTATAGATAAACGTCAGAACTGCTGTTAAAAAATGTACTTGAACAATCATATTTAAGACTTTTGTTAAGACTTGTTTGATACCATTCATTGGAATTTTGTGTCTTCCGCAGGAACTTATAAAAAAGAAGAAAATCATTTATTGCTCAAAGTCTATCAGATACGGGGTCCAGCAGAGCAGTACTTCAGTAAATTCAAAAATGACAACTGGGCAATGGATGGTTATGTAAGTACAACAACGTTACTCCACTTTCTGAGTTTAAGAAGCACAGCCATTTCTTTTATTTTTATTCCACACTGAATACATTTATAAGAGCTGATAAATCATGGGATTTCAGATTTGGGTTCTTGAGATTTACATTTGTACAAGTTAAATCATTCCAAGCATGGCAGTTTTGGTCACACACCACTCAGTGTTCAGGTGAGGAATGGTATTGGTACAGATTAAAGTAAATAACATTTCATATTGCATATTTCATGCTTGCAATACCTCACTCAAGCCAGTAGTTTTGTTCCCAACTTTACTGAAGGGTGTGGTCTTTCAGTTTGGGAGCAGTATTTCTCTACTTGTGCAAATTTGCCACCTCACAATTTCTTTGCTTATAGATTTCTGCATGTGATGTCTTCTCCGCAAAGGCCCAGTGTGGGTGCAAGTTTTCATTCCAAGTATGCAGGAACCAAAAGGTTCTTCTTGTTTCAATCGGTTGTCTCCTACTCCGATGAAATGAATGCCTGCACCCACACCGGCTTTTTCTGGAGAAGATTGGGCACCACTGATGTAAACTACAAAATGGTCACTGCTTCTTTGGGTACAGTTACGTTTGTTATGGGTCTAAGTCAGTGGTGGCCTGGTGGTAAAGGACGCTGGGTCGCTGATCCTATGGTTGGGGGTTCGAGTCCCACTCTCCACAAGGTTGTCACTGTCCCCCCAGTGCAGCTAACTGGGATATCAAAGGCCGGCCATGTCGCTCACTGTCTTTGGTGAGAGGTTCATGTAAAAGAACCATTGCTGGCTTTCGTAAAGAGTAGCTGCATAGCCATCAGCATGTTTCTGCCCCTTGCTAAAGGGTTGTGTCAGGAAAGGCATCCGACATAAAAACCGATGCCAAATTAAACATGTGAATCAGATGATCATTGTGGCGACCTCTGAGAAGGAGGGAACAACTGAAAGGAAAAAAATAAGAATTTTCTGATGGGTGTAGTTAGTGTTTAAGTGGATCGGGTCACTGATAATCATCAGCATGGAAAACAGGTTGGGAGTACATCCATGAGAACATGCTTCACCTTTAATTATTACTCGATTACGTGAACAGATTATTTTTCGATCACATAAAATAAGTGGACTCAAACCAATTTGCCTTGTACGGACCGAGTCATGTTTTGATCTTCAACCCAAATATATTCAGTGCATTAGTAAAATCTGAAGAACTGGTCCTGCCATTCTATTACTTGCACATCTTGTCTCATTAAAACTAAGGCAGGAGTCCGATTACAGAGTCCACCTCTGGAGCAGGGAGCGTTCAGGGCCATGCTTGGGACTGAATCCCTAACCAAGCAACCCAGAACCTTTTTACCGTCGAGGAATTTATGATTCGTCTTCTAGATATGTTTGTGATTCACTTTGGTGAGACAATACTCACTCATCTGTGAGCTTGCATAAATAAAGGTGTTCATGTTTTTGTCTCGTTTTCACCCTCTTTCAATTCTGATCAAGGTGACAGCCGAGTCTGAAAAGAAAATGTTCGTTTACCAAGGTCATATCCACAGCAAAGATTTTGGCAAGTTTCAGCTGACAAGACAAGGTAAAATGATCACTGGGATGCAAATTTGTATTGTTTGTTTGTTTGTCAGGAATTATCTTAAAGAGAAAATTCCCCATTTCTTTGGTGAGTGTACGAGACTATTCCCCTGCTTACCTACAAAGCCACTCTTGCTGCTATATATTGCTATAGTGACGCCAGAATTATTAGTTGTTGTTTCCCTCGCTCACTGCTGCTTGAACAGGAAGTTTTAATTCTAATACCACCGTCGTCATGTTCGAGTGCCTCCGAGGATGAGGATTGATATGATCTGTGTCTATATAACTTTAAGCCCAGTCATTATTCCGAGCTGAAAGAAAAATTCCACCCTATAGCGCAGTAAATGTTTGTAGTGAAATATCTGGGACTTGCTTTGTGATAATGGTGTCGATTTGTTGGTGGCGAGTTCCAGCAGGGACTCAGCTCGGCTAGTTAGTGACGAATGGCACGTGTGATTGTGGTATTAGGGTAAAGCTCTGGGAGCCGATCTGTTTAAGCAGAGTAAACAGTTGAGGAAATGAGAGAGCTGAACAGACTAAAGGATCAAAGTGTTGCTGCATCGTTCTCCTTCAGCGGAAAACACCACCAACACTGGGTAGTCAAATGGCATTGTGGGTAATGTTTAAATAAGTGAAACAGTCCAATATATTGATGGCAATTTTCTGCAAAAATCTCTCGCTTGGGCTACAGAGTAGCGCATCGACAAAATGCGTGACCACGAACCTGGAGATCGCGAGTTCGAATCCGGGGTGACGCCGTAGCCATCCGTGACCGGGAGTCCATGGGAGCTAATTAGCCAAGCTCTCACCGATGGCATACGCTCACTTTCCGGTCACTCACAGTAATTGCCAGTCAATCATGGCCGTTTGTGAGCTCATTCCTACAATGGGGAGGATAGCGCTTTCTCTCAGAGTGTGTTAGATCACTGACGAATACGTATGTGCTGCAATTTGAAAAGAGGCAGGTGGCTAGCAATGCGTGCCATGGAGGAGGCGTGTGCATGCTTTCGCCTCTTCCTGGTTGGTGGCGGTCGTATAATAGATATTAGTATAATATAGTATAATAGATATAGGCAATACGTAGCTGGGAGTTGGATACAACTAAATTATAAAAATGGGGCGGGTGGGGGTCTCTAGCTAGTATTTTACAGATAATTTGTTGTCAGTGCTCACATTTCATTACACTTTCAGCTCTTGTCACTACAGATTTGGATCCCTCCAATCCATACTACGGTACGAACAGCAGCTCAGTCGCAGCTGCCATATTGGTCCCCTTCTTCGCGCTCATTCTATCAGGGTTCGCCTTTTACCTCTACAAACACAGGTAGGAGCCGCTGAGGACTTCTCACACATCTCTGCATTTATGTATTGATAAATATATCTGCCAAAATGAAAAATATCATAAGACTTGTATTAAACTATCGTAATTACATAACACCTTCTTAAGTTCAGTTTTTCTTTATTTATTATTCACGTGTTCTTTTTTTACTTCTATTACATCCTTATCTTTCAGCAATGATTGGGCTGTCATGCATGTTCTGGTCTCTACTTACTTGCATTAGTTGATCAATAGCAAACTTTAAAGATTGTGCACATCTGGCACCAGCTGTTTTAAACATGCAGCACACCCAGCACAAGATGTCCAGAAGCCTGAAACAGTTAAAAATCAGGATTTCATGCAAAGCTTCATGACCTCCGGATTGTTCTGATTGGCTGCACTGAAACAACCATGGTTATGTACACTGCAAAAATTTGCTATCTATTCAAGATTTGAAATCTTGTCCCCAGTCAAAAATTACTTTTGATCTTGTTTTGGGAATAATATACTGTACAAGAGCAAAATGTTTAAAATTATTCATATTGTTAGAATATTGTCTGAAGAATATTTTTCTCAGTGTAATTATCTTACTGCGCCGGCAGCTTAACAATATCTTCAGTAGCGCGCGCGAGAGAGAGAAGTTTCCATTTCGGGTCACAGTGTTTCTCAGTGCTGTTACGTCGGCCTGTGTGTTCGTAATGGCCGCAGAGAGTTCACATTTCATGGACTGTAATTCCGTTTTAATGATGGACATGTTCTCGTTTAGAGCCTCAGGAAGCCCAGTTTTAAAAATAGTCACCATCTCACTGCAGAGCGAGGAAAGCAACTCAGAATTGAGGCTAGAGGCCACATTTAGCTCGATGACGGGGTCGTCCCGATGGGGAGACGAGTCTCCACTATGTGGAGACTGGACCAGCGAGATAGGCCTCTGGGTTAAGTTTTGCTGGCATTTTTCAGACTGGTGTGCCTTGTTAGTGAATATAAAAAAATAAAATAAATAAGTACACACCAAAAAACAAAAAAGGTGCCCAGAGCAGGTTTTTTATATACATCATTATGTAGGAGCACCAAAATGTGCACCTCACTCCATTGTTCACCGAAACCCAAATCTCTTACTGCACTGGCAGATAATTTCAGTTGATTTAAGAGGATACAAACTACAATCCCCCCCAAAAAATTTTTAGTGTAAAAAGATATTTACACTGTATATTATTCCCAAAACAAGACCAAAAATATTTTTTTCAGTATTGGGGATGCCAAAGGGACTCTACTACCGCTACACAAAATTCTCATGACACCACTGTGAAAACTTCTCCTGCTTAAATTGTAACTTGTACAAATTTAGAAAAATAAACTAGTTCGAGGATGTTTTCAGTTTCCAGGTCGGTTGATACAGGACTGAAAGCTCAGCCTGGCGTCAGCTTTTCCCTCTTCTTGCATGGACAGGCAAAAACAAAAACTATTTTCTGAAATGCATGCACGGAAATCTTAACATCTCGTCAGGCTCACTCAGTCTCTCTTTTAAGCCACAACTGGCATGAAATGAACATGTTATCAGCATAAATCTTCACATGCCACCAACAATCAGGATGATCAGTCGCATCAGATTCATTGCAGAAAGTGAATAAACTGTCTTGATAACACATCCCCACCATCCCCACCATGTCTGAATACAATCACCTCAGCACTACCATATGGAAGAAGATACATATGAATAAATAAATAAATACAGTGTGCTTTAAAAAAAAAAAAAAAAAAACCACACACACACAAAAGACACCAGCACAAAATTTAAAAAAAAATGTGAACATTAATACATCTGCTGTAAACATTTCTACTCATATCGCTGAGAAGACAGAGTGCCCTGTGGCCAGATTTCTTGGTTTGAATTCTGAGGAAACCCTTTCCAGATTGCATCTCTTGGTAGTGGAAGTGAAATGTAAAAGAATACAATGGTTAATGTGGATATTTGAGTGGGAGAAGGGGAAATGTGGGGCAGTGCTAACGAGACAATGGTACCTATTGTTCAGGAAAGACAGACACTGACCTGACCGCGTCTATAAACAACCTGCCGTGGAAGTACATTATTGCAGTGGAGGGAAGGGATGACCTCACTCCGTGAGAATGGCATCCCATCTACTCATACATATACACACCAGAATATCTAGATAAGACGAGCAACAGTCTTGTTAACTTGTCAAAAGTGCTTTATACCCCCATTTCACTGGACTACGGCATGCAGGGATCATAGTGGACCATGTTCACGGAATATTTTCGCGTGGACCAAGCGTACCGAAGTGGAGGAATAACTACAAAATCAAACAGAAAATGAGTAATAATTGCGGAATGTTTGTTTGATGACATTTTTCCTTCCGGAAGTGTGCCGTGCTCCAGCGAAATGGGGGTATTAAATGACCCAGCAGATAACACTGCAAGAAGGTGCGGTATATGTGTGTGTCTTTTATTGTTTTAATACTGATGATTTTGGCATACAGCTCATGAAAACCCAAAATTCCTATCTCAAAAAATTAGCATATCATGTTCAGGTAGTCTAAACGAGCTATTAACCTAATCATCTGAATCAACCAATTAACTCTAAACACCTGCAAAAGATTCCTGAGGCTTTTAAAAACTCCCAGCCTGGTTCATTACTCAAAACCGCAATCATGGGTAAGACTGCCGACCTGACTGCTGTCCAGAAGGCCATCATTGACACCCTCAAGCAAGAGGGTAAGACACAGAAAGAAATCTCTGAGCGAATAGGCTGTTCCCAGTGTGCTGTATCAAGCCACCTCAGTCAGTGGGAAGGAAAAAGTGAAAGAAGGGCCGATTCCAGTCCTTGGGGGACCTGTGGAAGCAGTGGACTGAGTCTGGAGTAGAAACATCCAGAGCCACCGTGCACAGGCGTGTGCAGGAAATGGGCTACAGGTGCCGCATTCCCCAGGTCAAGCCACTTTTGAACCAGAAACAGCGGCAGAAGCGTCTGACCTGGGCTACAGAGAAGCAGCACTGGACTGTTGCTCAGTGGTCCAAAGTACTTTTTTCAGATGAAAGCAAATTTTGCATGTCATTCGGAAATCAAGGTGCCAGAGTCTGGAGGAAGACTGGGGAGAAGGAAATGCCAAAATGCCTGAAGTCCACTGTCAAGTCCCCACAGTCAGTGATGGTCTGGGGTGCCATGTCAGCTGCTGGTATTGGTCCACTGTGCTTTATCAAGGGCAGGGTCAATGCAGCTCGCTATCAGGAGATTTTGGAGCACTTCATGCTTCCATCTGCTGAAAAGCTTTATGGAGATGAAGATTTCATTTTTCAGCACGACCTGGCACCTGCTCACAGTGCCGAAACCACTGCTAAATGGTTTACTGACCATGGTATTACTGGGCTCAATTGGCCTGCCAACTCTCCTGACCTGAAGCCCATAGAGAATCTGTGGGATATTGTGAAGAGAAAGTTGAGAGACACCAGACCCAACACTGTGGATGAGCTTAAGGCCGCTATCGAAGCATCCTGGGCCTCCGTAACACCTCAGCAGTGCCACAGGCTGATTGGCTCCATGCCATGCCGCATTGAAGCAGTCATTTCTGAAAAAGGATTCCCGACCAAGTATTGAGTGCATAACTGAACATAATTATTTGATGGCTGACTTTTTTGTATTAAAACACTTTTTTATTGGTCGGATGAAATATGCTAATTTTTTGAGATAGGGATTTTGGGTTTTTATGAGCTGTATGCCAAAATTATCAATATTAAAACAATAAAAGGCTTGAACTACTTCAGTTGTGTGTAATGAATCTAAAATATATGAAAGACTAATGTTTATCAGTACATGTACAGTGGTGCAGTGGTTCTTAACCTTGTTGGCGGTACCGAACCCCACCAGTTTCATATGCACATTCACCGAACCCTTCATCAGTGAAAAATAAAAATATGATTTTTTACAAATTCAAGACATAGATACTGTTGTGTTCTTGTATTCCCCATCGCCATGCAGTTTCACGAAGTGTTCCTTTAGTTTTCAAATCATGCAGATAGGACGCTGAGTCCCATCACGTTCCATGACGCATGTGAATCCATGTAGTACATGTTTGTCCGACATAGTTAGTATGGATTAAAATATTTTGAAAAAAATCTCATGACTTCACACATTGACTACTGAGCGCGCTAAATTCCCCACGCCACTGATTGGCCAAGCAATGTAATGTGATCATCTGCAGCCAGTGATGACCAAGCGGGGCGTGTCATCACTAATTGACATGATGAGTCGGGTGTGTCTTGACCTCCGTGGCAGAGGCTCCGCCGAACCCCTGAGACCGACTCACCGAACCCCTAGGGTTCGATCGAACCCAGGTTAGGAACCACTGCTTTAAGGTTTAAAATAAAAGTTTGACTGGGTTTAGACACGTCCTGCAATCACCATTTCAGTCTTTACTGACTGCACACACCTAACTACCATCATTTACTGTTTGGAAATTTAGACATTCAAGTCCGGCCTCGTTGCAAAAAGACCCAATCAGCCGAGCAGTCTGGTGCTACTCTGTTATAGTCCGCTCCTACGAATCTATTAACATTTTTATTTAGGAATCAGAATTATTTCAATTTTATCCGCAAAGGACCAGTGTGGGTGTTTCAGCCAAGCGGTCGTGACGCCTTCCACCAGTGTGAGTCACTGATGTAGAAAGACACAGACGAGATTGCACATTAGTGTTTCTACTTTGAAGCCGAATTGCAGCCATCTTCGTGAAATCAACCTTGCTTTCAGATCTCGAAATGGAGCCATTAAAGGCCAACACAGCTCACAAACCTTGAAAATTTCCTGTCAGAATATCTTAAATTCAAATAGCTTACGTACCAATAATTTCAATGAGGTTTGTAATTAATTGAAATGTACAACTTTGATGGAATAGTTCCCCTCTTCCCCATCTTTTCATCTCTTTGAGTATTACTTGCAACAGTAAACCCGGATTAAAAAAAAAAAAAAAAAAAAAAAGGTGCCATCTAGTCTTTTTTGTATATCTTCTTTTTAAATCAGTGATTGAAACAGATGGAGATTGTGACTGTTGATTGGTTGACAAACACCTGCACTTACACTGGCCCTTTGCAAATATGATTGGACATTCCTGGGCTAAACCAACACTTTTAAAATGGTGTCATACGATTTGTTGCAGTAATGCTGGAACGTGGACATATTTCTAAGTATATTTTCTCAAGCGAGCAGTCGGGCCGGTGGTGTAGTGGTGGTTAGGTTGCCGTGCTCATGATCAGGAGGTTGCGAGCTCAAATCCCAGCCTCCACTGTGCTAAGACCCCTGGGCAAAATCTCAACCACAAGTGTGCCTCTGTTCACCCAGCAGTATAAATGGGTCCCAGTAAAATATACTGGGAAGGTAACCTGCGATGGACTAGCGTCCCATCCGGGAGGAGTTGTGTACTCTTGGTCGCTTCACACTATGGAAACCGGAAATAAAATAAGCACTGGCTTGATGAACCACTGGGCTCGGATGTAAAAAGCCCAAAAGCAACAACAACAGATAGTCAAGCGAAATGGAAGGCATGCTTCATACAACAATGTTTTATGATAAATGTGTCCCCATTAAAATTGAAATTATTGAGCCACTGTCTTAAAAATATGTAAAGTAGGTGTGCTAGCTGAGAAGCAAACCAATTCTTAGATATGTAGCTTGGCAAGGGAAAACCTAATTCTGGTTTTATATATATATATATATATATATATATAAACTGTAAATCCCTCTCGCCGTTATTAATTACGCTTGGGTCCTCTTAGGACTAGGTTATCACAATTCAGTTTTGTTTTTTTTGTTTTTTTAAATACAGTAAAACCTCCGCTGACGAACGCTTAAGATCACGAACTTTTCGCCTCAAGAACATCAAATTTGCGAGCATATAGTCTCTGCTGACGAACTAGTTTTCGTTGGACGAATCAAACCACGCGGTCGAACAGCGCCACGGTGGCAGCCACGAGAAGCTGACGCACGCTCATGGCGTCACAGTTCATCACACCCTTTCTTTGAGTGCGGAAGTGGTTTGTGTTTGATAGACATTTTGGACCATATTGAGTGTACTTTTGCTATTATGGGACCGAAAAAGACCCCACCACAGGCGGAGATCATTGAAAAACACGAACGAGGTGTGCGTTTGTGTGACTCAGCGTCCCAGTACCAGTACGCTAAGTCTACCATTGCTTCCATCCTTAAGAACAAGGAAGCTATTAAGGGTGCGTGTGTGGCTAAGGGTGTTTCCAAACAGTAGGCGTTTCCAAACTCTCCTTCCAAACAGTAAGTCCCTCCCTCCCTCCTCCTCCCACTCCATTCCATCAAGCCATCAACTACCATCACAAAGGTAAATAAAACGACTTTATTATACAGTACAGTTTATTTCTTTAATTACAATACAATAGCACATTTATTATACATAAAATAAGGTATATTTTTGTGTAGTTTTAAGGCTTATTTAGTAGAAAATTATGTTTTATGGGGACCTGGGAACGGATTATTCTCATTTTAATGGTTTTCGCCTTACACACACTTTCTGGGAACCAATTATGTTCGTGAGCTGAGGTATCACTGTACGTGAATGGTTCCCAAGTACATATGTGACGCGCATATTATGGATGAAGTCGCGAGGTCATGTTTTGAGTAAGCGCCAAAAGTTGAAAATGGTGAACTTGGATGAAAATGGAACCCAAAAACAGACATGAGTCTAGCAAATAGAACTCAAGTGATGTCACTTAGTCAATGTTCCTCTGTTATACCTTCTTTTAAATCATATTAAATTCTTTTTCCAAATTTCCAGCTTGATCTGTATTATCCTGGAGTGGATTGTGTATTGTCTTTTTGCAACACTTTGAAAGAATGTAGAAACGCATTGGTGTAATTTTTTTCAATGCATCATGCAACAGAATCCTACCGATATTGCCACCAGTTCTAATTTTGTAATAAATGTCTCCTTTAATTTAATTAGAACTCATTACCACACTCTGACTTCCTCTTCACACCTTCCTGTCTGAAAAAAGATTTCACAGAACTGAATATATACACCGGAGAGAAAGGCAATGCACAGAACCCAACAATAGTGAGGACCTTGTGAAAAATTTACAGTCGTGGTGGTGCATGATTCCAATATTTAGCACCGCTTGAAAAATGTGATCTTCATGAAAGAGTCATCAGAAAGAAAGCTTCTCTCAGGCAGTTTCTTTTATGATGAGATCAGAGGCATGCAAGGCAATATCTATATAAGCCAGAGGCATTTTCAAAACAACTGCTTCAGACTGATGAACTAATGTACAGCATTTTGGTCACAGGCATCAAAGAAATAAAATTAAGCAGTGTTTTTTTTTTTTTTTTTTTTTTTGGGGGGGGGCAGCAATCATTGATAAAGTCTGTGGGCCAATTGTAATTGCGTGCTTTGCAGGGAAGAGTGGGTGTAGATTAATTGAATACGAGCACGTGGATGGTTAAAGGAAGCAAGTCCAATTTAGCCACACACCAGAAATGTATCAGCGATGCATTCGTATCTGATTACAGAGAAGGTAACGTCGGCTCAAAAATCCGGCTCCGTAGAATTATTAATCTCGGATAAGCCCGCAAACTTCCGTGCAATTCACGTCAGTAATAATGAAGTCACATAATATTGCAAAAAAAAAAAAACAAATTGTTCGATTCGGTCAATGCATCATGGAGCAGTTGTACTTGGAATTTTTTTCAGTTATGTCATGATTCTCTTTTCATTACAAAAATACAAAACTGAGTGACGGGAATTCTAGCTTGCGTCCACAAGAACAAGTCTGCCAAGTTTCATGTGATTCGGATCACTAATAATATCAGAGTAGTATTTTTAGAGCCAACTGTCCACTCGTACAAGGCAACAAAGAGTTTACCAGCAGAGACTCCAGTGTAATAAATAAGTCAATATTTGAAATCTGTGGCTGTTCGCAGAGGGTCGTGATTTATTAAGGCGCCCAAACATGTGCACACGACACCGCTACCTTTTGTTGTCGTCCTATCAAGGTGAATTATAAATGAACTTGGTATCAATATTTGAGGAAATAAGTTTGCTGCAGTGGTTCTTTTTACTTCGCCTAAATAATACTAATTTGTCCAGGGGTTGCCAAACACAACTGAACATGTATAATTTACTGCTGCTGAATAAAATATCTTCAGTTTAATTAATTTTTTTCCATAAATTTTTCATTTTGGCAGAATTTACCCTCCATATTTATGACATTCTATCCATGTTGGATGTTGCTCTGCATTGTTTCGCTACACTATATGGGAAACTCCTATGCCTGCCCAGAGACTGTGGCTGATCATCAGCATGATTGGTTCTCCAAATTCTCACAAGTAATGTTTTCACATAAAATGTGGATTTTTTTTTTTTTTTTTCCACAAAATGTAATTTTCAAAATTGGCAGAGGGGAAAAAAAAAAAAGAAAAAGAAAAGCATTGGAGTTTTCCTACGTTTAACAAAGCAAGCGACAGATGATTGTTACATGCAGTTAAAATTGACGGGTGATAATTCCCCAATATTAAAATAAATAAAAAAAAATTGGCAGGGCACTATCACAAGAGACAGATGAGAATGAGAGACGCAAAGACGTTATCAGGTCCGCCTCCAGGTAAGAACCGGGAAGCTAAATCACTGGGCCACAATCCCTCAGCTGCCACAATGTCCTCATCTTACATTTCTTTTTGTTCATCTTGTCAGAGAGAACGCAGGATGCCGTGTGTGTGTGTGTGTGTGTGTGTGTGTGTGTGTGTGTGTGTGTGTGTGTGTGTGTATTCTGAGGCGAAGGGGATGAGAGAGAGCCATGCAATGTTTATATGTCTGCTAATTTAAATGCCGAACAGTATTTTTTTCTGTTTTTCAGTTTGTGTAAATGTGCCACTGAGGTGGTTTGCCTAAATATTTTTTGCGTTCTTTGAAGCGTGAACTGTTCCCTGGGTGATCTGAGCAGTATAGAGGGAGGGGAAATTGAAATTTGGTTCAAAATGTCAGTCGTTTATTTCGATTACTGTACAAATTGTGTGCGACTATAAATCATGGTCGTGATGGACAGCCAGGAAACGGACTATCACTTACAGATTTCTGCTTTTGCAGAAAATGGTGGTGGTTTTGAACCCTAATCATGGACTTCAATCAAAAAAATTACACACACACACACACACCATTCCTTAAAGAGGCATTATAAATTATGTTATTCCCCGATCACTTGGCTTCTGGCCACAACAATGGCCCTGATTTTGTTGTGTATAACGCATAATAATTTTACCCAGAAAACCCAACAACCTCGCCCTACTTTCATACTCCAAAAGAGAGTGGCAGTAGTTTGAAAACAGAGTTGCTGTTACGAGGTACACTCACCCATGCTAATGGCCTCCTGCTCTAAACACGGAGCTCTGCAGTGGGAATTCAGGAGCCCGGTGCTCCCAGGCATCTTTAACATTTAACCTTACCTCATTGTAGTGGAAAAGCACAGCTGAGCATCCGTGCACTTCAAGTGGCTTCTCTCAAATTAGAATCACTGCAATCTTGATTTGTTTGCTGATGTGACAGCATTGTTGAATTTATATTTCTAGTTATATGTGTTTACCTCAGTTTGACATTTTACAAGTTTTCCTTTTCTTTTTTTCTTGACTAGCACACATCTGTCTCACCCCACCCTTGGATTAAGGCATCATTTTTATTCTTTATTCCTGTTGTTACTTGATCTAACATTTCTAATGTCTTTGTCGTTTAATACCATAAAGAGGGATGGAAAAAACGCCTGAGAAATTTTATTGTCAGTTGACGTCTGAAACTCTTGGTAGAGTTTGGCTGATCTACTCAAGTGAAATCTCGACAAATAATCTATAGTGGCAGTCCTACTCCCGGGATGTCCCTGAATAGAATATTCCCTTCAACACTCAACAACTATAAGCAACATTCACCTCTCCTTTGATGTATAACTGATCGTCTATGAACTAAAATATTTAAGTACAGTATATGACCTGCTCCAGCATTATACGGATCAAGTCGCAAGGTTCTGTCAGAAGTCCATAAACAATCGATCCATGCTACATTATTATTTATTTATTTATTTTTAATCGATTACCAAATCACTTTGATACCAGAATACACTTTCTACTTACAGAATCCCTGAGGGTATCCCTGAATCATACAGCGGTAAACCAATGAGAAGTCTCAAAACGGACACGACTGTGTAAATAGAACTCATCTGTTGCTCGGAAGATCGTGCTGAATGGTTCATTACGTTTATCGTTGCCAGGGAGTTTCAAATGCAGACATTCAGAAACCAGTTCTGTAATTGTAATGACATCTGTAATTGTTATGGATCAGGTCATGAGTGTCCCTCCCTTTTCTTTCTGAAGTCCACAATGAGCTCCTTGGTTTTCTCCTGGTGTTCAGGAGCAGGTTGTTGTCAGCGCAACATGCAGCTAGGTGGCTTTCCCTCTGCCCTGAAGTCAGATTCATCATTGTAACTGGTGAGTCCGATCACCGTGGTGTCGTCTGCAAACTTAATGGAATTGGATCCATACATAGGCCTACGGTCAATGGTGAAGAGGGACAAGCTCAGTATACAGCCCTGAGGTGTGATGGTGGAGGAGCAGTTATGGCCTGACCTAACATACTGAGGTCTGTAGGGGTGTCATTGAAAACCTATTATTGGTATCGATATATTGATAAAAAAAATTCCGATGTATCAATACATTGGAATATTGCTGTACTGTTCCATAAATGCATTAAATAGAACAGACTAAGATATATTACAGTAGTTTGTATAATGCATTGAATAAAGTGACTCGTCGACTAACGACCTATGCGAGTTACGTCTGATCGCCTTTATGACCGCAAAAATCGTGACGCATGATTCATGGCAGTGTTGTGTACGATGGTTGTTTGTCCGCCAGCATCCTAAAAGGTCAAGCAGGAGATGGTGCAGCTTCACTGTCTAACTGCTCAGAGCAAATTTATTCACTTACTTTCAATGCCACGTCACAGTGACGCGAAGCTGAGAGCCAATCCTTTCTGTGTGGGCGGGTCCGATACCTTGAAACTCTAATTTTATTGGACTCGCAGGCTGCAGTGTTTCTGTGACAGGAAGCGCGTCCCAAGTTTTGGCAATCAGCTGCTCTGCGGATTGAAGTTTTTCCATGTCCGTCCATTTGTGTTTGCTTGCCAGCTGTGCTTGGCTTCGTGGAAATGAGCCGATCAAAACCAGGGAAATTTAACTCTTTACTCAAAAACAACACGCGCAGTCTGTGGCTATTGTTATTATCCAATAAAATTGGAGTTTGAAGCTATCGGACCCGCCCACACAGTGGAGTACAGAAAGGATTGGCTCTCCGCTACGTGTCACAGTGACGTGGAATCGAAAATAGATGTATAGATTCAGGAGATGCACATATCTGCATTATTCGGTGAAAAGTGTTTCTTCTTGTTCAAAATGCTCCGTGCTGTTGAGACCACGCGCTCTGATGGCACATTAGAAGCAGGGACGTACCATACAGAGAGGCGGGACGTACCATTTACTAAGGATGTCATTGAAAATGGCATTTACTACAGACGCTGTCATGAACACAGGAAGCTATAACGTTAGAAGTATCGATACCCCTTTTATAGGTATCGATTATCGATCGACATAATTATATCGGCGATATTCCGATAGTCAATGACATCCCTAGAGGTCTGTTGGTTAGAAAGTCCATGATCCAGTTGTAGAGGGAGGTATTTGATTCCAAGATCCTCAAGTTTTGTGGTTAATTTGGAGGGTTGAATGCTGAGATTCTTGCATTCTTGCACATGTGGTCTTTGTTGTGCAGGTGTGAGTTTACATAATGTCGCGCTGTGGATACAGCATCCTCTGTATTTCTGTTGCTTTGGTATGCAAATTAGTGTGGGAGGCAGATATTGCTTGAGATGTGCCAGGATCAGGTCACCCAAAGCACTTCATCACAATGATTGTGAGGGCAATAGGGCGGTCGTGATTCAGGCATGTCTGAAAGGAAGGAGCGTTTCGAATCTCTCACCCATCTGTTTCTCTGTGGCAACACTGTCAGTTGTGGTGTTGATGTACTCCAGTACTGAATGAGTGGAAGAGTCAATGTCAGTGGTAAAGCCACAGGTGGCTTGAGAGGCAAACATACTCCAATCTGTGTCATTAAACCTGTCCTGGAGTAGAGTCTACCCCCGCTGGCCATACCTTGATGGTCTTCATAGATGGCTTCACATGGTCAATGAGTGGAGTGTACTTGGGGGTGAGAAAGAAAAAGAGGTGATCAGACTGTCCCAAGCAGGGAAGGGGGTTGCCATGTAGGTTCCAGTGATCGTATAAACATGGTCCATGGTTTTTCCGCCTCTGGGGTGGCAAGAAACATGTTGGCTGAATTTGGGAAGCACTGACTTAAGGTTTGCGTGGTTAAAGTCTCCCGCTACAATGAATCCAGCCTCTGGTTGTGCAGATTGTCATTTTTTAATGGCTGTATGAAGTCCAGTCATAGCAAGCTTAGCATTAGCATCCAGAGGTATACTATATACAGCTGTCATTCATGTGGAAGTAAACTTGCGACTGTGGCGCCCGGTTAGCACGGTAGCATTGTTGGGTATTCCGCTGTCGAGCCATATATCCATGAATATCAATGACATGACAGTTCATAAGTTTCCTGTTTTCTGTGATTCAAAATTGTAACTCAATTAACAACAAAGTGATGTAACTCAGTCAATTTTCAAGCTATAATCATAAAGCACATCAAGTTCTCGTTCCAAATATCTCAGATTTCCTACTTAATCCGCATTATGCTGGAGTTGTGTCACGTATAAACAAGAGGAATCCTTAACGTTCTGTCTCAGGAACTGCTCAGCAGTGTCTCCCTCACCTTTGAAGCATGATTCTTAATTAGGATACACTATGTGAGAATGGTACAGTTTAATTGGTCTGCTATGTGGGCATGTCAAAAAACATTATCCCAAGTGGATGATGTTTAAATCAAAACAATGTACACTCTGGGACTGCCGCAGTCACTTGAAACAGGTGGCGTTATAATTATCGAGATTTAAAATGTGCGTTTCAAACTTTAAATGAGTATAAAAACTTTAAAGCTTTCATGTAATATATGTTTCACTAAATAGTCTTTTTACTCTTCAGTGACATCCAACTCACCTTCAGCACAATCGTTAATTATCCTAAGATGGCGAACCAATCAGGTCACAGCAAATACCAAAAGGGTTCTCCAGTTCTACAGAGTACTGTACTTGAGAGAAGACCTTCTAACAAGTACTTCAACCCTTTGAAAAAAATATATTGAGAGTAAAAGTATTCAATTTCACAATGTATAAATGCACCAAGACATTCTACTAAAGTGAATAACAATAAACTGCAAGTATTTTCCATCCCTCAACATTGCAACTAAAACCCCATGATGTATCTTTGTGGTAACAGCATTGATTTCCCCCCACCACCACCCCCTCCCCTGGCAGGACGAGACCCAAAGTCCAATACAATGGCTACGCGGGGCACGAGAACACGAATGGACAGGCATCATTCGAGAACCCGATGTACGACACGAACATGAAGCCGACTGAGGCCAAAGCTGTGAGATTTGACACGACACTCAACACAGTGTGCACAGTAGTATAGCCCTCAGCGCGGGAAGCCACATGCCAATTTCTTCATAACCGAATGCACTTTGGTAAGAATATGTGAACTCTTCGCTGTGAACTCACGCTGAACAATTTCAAGCATTGACTGCTTTTTTTATAAAAAAAAAACAAAAAAAAAAAACAGAAAAACCATGGACATTCTCAAAAAAAAAAAAAGCAAACAAAAACTTTTTTCTCGGCAACCATGAGGGCGTGCTGTCTTTGACATGAACAAGTTTCTCAGAGCACCACTAACAGCACACATAGGGTGGAAGGTTATGTTGTTTTTTTGTTTGTTTGTTTTTAAACCCTCCCCTTTTTTCATGTCTTTCTTCCCCCAACCAATCAAACGAGCTCATTTGAGAATACGTTGAAGTGTCTTTTAAAAGCCACAGAATTTCTTGCAAAGTGTATTTTCTTCAGTGAAGACAAAAGACAAGTATACTAGACACTGGACTAATGTGGCTGAATGGACAACACTGGACACCTTTGAGAAAAGCGAGACAGAGCTACTGCACGCAACGGAAAACTGTAGTCTCCGGGTTGTGGATGGAACTGTTAACTGCCGTGTGGGTAAAAAAAATAAACTGTATTGCACAAATTTTGCACTAGTTTGAAAAGGATGTGAAATGGGTTAATGGAATAAACATTTAAAAAATATATACACAGGGTTACTGACAATATGTATATAAACATTGTAATTCCATATCCACAAAGAGCATGATGTCATGCTATGTCTATCAAAAGAGCACTTGAGTCTATTTTCTAAATTAGGTCTGCAAATAAAGTTATGTTTATGTTTACATAAACCTACCAGAAAGATTATAATGACACACGTTAGGCTTTGGAATGGTTTTCTGAACGCTTCATAACTCACCCCATGTTTGTTGTTTTTTTTTTTTACCATTATTTCCCATGTTCTGCTCCTACTTTCATTCTTCCTTTGTCATTTCTTCCCATTAGTGTATTCCGTACCTCTTCCTCAACATCTACAAGAGCCTGAATCAATGGAAGATCAAATGTACCTTTGAAGAAACCCTGCCTTATCAGATTTGAAAGCATGACCGGGCCATTCCCAGTGATCCACATCATGGCTAGTTAGGAGTATAGATGGCTTCATGGGGGGGCGGCTGCAGATTCACTGTGATTTTATTCTCTTTTCGGTTGCTGGTTTTAAACTGACCATGCATGTAAATGCTTGTGTTTTATTTTTTTTTTCTTGCTTAGTCTGCAGTCACCCTGAAGCCAAAATTTTTAATTAATTTATTTATTTATTTTTAAAGAGCATGTCATGTGCACATGTGCGTGATGTCTCAAATGTTATCTGAATTCTAATAACCGGAGCCCATCTGTTGGAATCTATGCTAAAGTTTCAAAACAAAAAACTCGACTGCACATGTAACTTTCCACACATTTTACCCCATAAATTGCAGTTATGTGACTAGGTTGACGTCACTAACTTGGCATCATATGTACACACTTGTATCGCCTGAAACGTTCTTCTTACACATGCTCTTCTGTACCTGGAGGAATCAACCCCCCCACCCCACCCCCCAAAAAAACACAAAAAACAAAAAAAACATTCAGAAACCCATGTAACTCCCGGACAGACTGAGGCACAAGTGTTGGGTACAGAAGGTTGCGGCAGTCGCATCCAGTTATGAAGCATTACAATAACACCCCCCCCACACACACACACTCCTCTTCCAGTCTGCTGGATGTCCCACGTCATGCCTATCTTCAATTGCTGCAATAACACCGACCGACACAGGTTTCTCTCCATCACTTCGTCTGTAAAAACAATTCACAAGCTGTAAAACTGCGTTCTGACCACCGACCGCACCATCCATACGTGTCATTCTCTTCATGTGCTGCTGACTTGAAGTAGGTGCAAAAGAAAACGGTTTTGTACAGAAATCTATTTTTTATGAGGAATTTGTAAAATGATTAAATATGCTGTACTTTTTTGATTAAATGTAGTTAAAAATAAATGTTTTTATTGTATAAAATGTAAATTAATGGTTTATCTACCTGTAACTATATATCCATGGTTGAAACATTTTCCAGCAAATGTTAGTATGGACGAGCTTTTATGACATCTTGCTCGTATGTGTTCTTTGACGTGAGAAACCCTTAGAGAACTGTACTACAGGTTGTTAAAATACACATATTTTCAAAAAAAAAAGTATATATATATCTATATATATATTACTTCAGATAAATATTAAAGTATTTTAAAATATTGATTTCTGTTGCAGTTTGACGACATGCCCAAGGTTGAGCGATGCAAGTAATGAGCGCATGCTGTTTATACAACACATTATCAAACCTCGGAGCACCAACTGAGACAACACACCGAGCAGATAATGCAAAACATTCCAGATGATCAATCACTGTACAATAACCCCCCCCCAAAAAAAAAAAAAAAAAGTTGCCTTTCACCTACTGAAGACAACAAGCACTAAATGAAATGGCTGTGTGATAAACCTGGCAGAGCATTACCAAGGAAACAGCTACAGAAAGGCCACGCAACAATAAGTCCTCTGTCTTTAGGGCATCACACACTAGGATGTGAGGAAAATGGTGGCAGAAATTCCAGCCAAGTACCACTACTGCAGATCTTCATAAATCAGCCCATACCACTATATCCATTTAAAGGGCGCCTGTACCTTCAAACACTTCCTGGCGAAAGTACCCCAACTGATGGGATTAGCATCTCTTATTTTTGGCACACACCTACAAGGTGGCTCAGGAGCTACGGGAATGGGTTCCTTCCGTCACTTTTTAGGTTTTGGAAAATCTGGGGCTTTCAAACTTAGTATGTTAACTGACTACTATGAATGCTTGGACGAGTTTGACCTTGAAAAGTAGTTCAAGGTCACCAACAGACAAAGAGGCAAAACTCTATACAGTGGTACCTGACCTTACGAAATTAATCCGTTCCACAGCCTATTTCGTAACCTGGATTTTTCGTAAGTAGAACCGCATTTTACATGTAAAACGCGTGATTCGTTCCAAATCCCCCAATACTACCCTTTAAAAAGTATAAAACCTTTTAAGGCACTTACTTCATGTTGACCATGTCTTCTTAGCAGAGTTATAATCTTACAAATGTTTATGCAAGGTTAAAAGCCTGAGCCAAAATATAAAGTTGCAATGAGCACACTCGAAAAACCCATGAAACAAGCTGCTGCTCAAGGGAGCTGCATCATCCCTCCTAGCCAATGGAAGGCCAGCGGGACGGGATGTTGGGAGATAGTCAATGAGACAGCAACTTGTGCATTGTTTGAATTTTTTTTTTAATTGACCATGTCTTCTTAGCAGAGCTATAATCTTACAAATGTTTATTCAAGGTTAAAAGCCTGAGCCAAAAAATCAAGTTGCAATGAGAACACAAAAAATTCATGAAACAAGCTGCTGCTCAAGGGAGCTGCGTCATCCCTCCCAGCCAATGGGAGGCCAGCGGGGCGGGATGTTTGAAAATAGTCAATGGGAGAGTGGCTCATGCATTGTTTGAATGGCGTGTTTGGCGCTTTTCATAAGGAGAACTTGTTTCGTATACAGAGACAAAACATTTTGCAAAATGTTTTTCGTAACCTGGATTTTTCGTTTGCTGGGATTATCGTAAGGTGAGGTACCACTGTATTAGGTTTCTGGAGATGTACTTCCCTAAACGCTGAAGCTTTCAAACTTGCAATGTTTGTTCTATACTGACATATGAAGCGGTCCTTCGGCAGACCCCTGTGGTCTATTTTACACGCTGTTTTGGTTCTGGGTCTGCTTATAATAACAGTAACAAGACCAAGTGACCCGAGGAATGAACTTGATCGTGCGAGATAACTTGCCAGTGCAACACCGAAGTCTGAGATAAAGTGTTCTGCACTCAGGCTCACAACAAAATGGCAATGTTTACTAATATCATGCCACCCAGTGCAGGGATCATTAGCACTTGCACAGTGTAGTAAAAGTGTTTGAAATACACTGTGGCCAATTCTATTCATGTTCTTAAAGCAGTGCTTCTCAATTATTTCTGTGCCCCCCCCCAGGGGAAAAAAAAAAACATTTCACGGCCCCCGCCTTTCTCTTCGTTCCTGTTAGAAAAACCACACCACCATAGCTCAACGATGAGAGCACTACTGCCAACTAGTGAAGCGGAGGTGCAATTACACTTAATTCGCGTACACAATTCCAGAAACCCATGTTCCCCAGGGTCAGCCGCACCCCACTATTTGAGAAGCACTGTTTTAAAAGTACTGTAACCATTTATTTAATATATTTGATAAGTGAATAAGACCTTTTAATACGCAAAGTGATACACGTAATGTCATTTGCAATGTTTGTTTATGCACATGTCGTCATTTAAAAGTTTTGACACAACACCCAGTCCTGGATGCGACAGTCCTCCGATAAAGCAGAAATCCAGCAGTCACAACACATGCTCCACCTGTGCCTCCTGAACATTTATTCAATGGCTATAGTGTAGATTGAATTTCATATACCAACAACCTTGTAAGAAACTACAGTTTAAAGCATGGCAGAATGGATCAATAGTGAGGTTTAGCTAGAATATAGCACGGACAAACACCTGTAACGGGTATCTCACTTCACATTAAATAAACATGAAATAGTTGTATCTCTGTGGGTGGGGGGAGGGGTGTGGTTAGACTCTGTGCTTTTGAAACCATTTTGAAGATGTCTGCCTTTTTCTGTTTCTTTACAACTGATCTCAGACATTTCCACTTTCTACAAATCAGTATTTCACGGATTTTCCTCTGGTCACATGGTCTTATTTTTTAACAAAAACACAAAACAAGTGAAGAACCACGACTGATCCTGAGAGCTCCGGTCTTTTCACCAGGAAACTTTTGTATTCTGCCAAACTGAACTTCCAATGAAGAGAAAACGTATCAGCTATTGACAGGTGAACGTGCACGTTTAAGCCAGACACACAGCACATTCCCTCCTTTTTCGGGTTGTATGTCCAAAATCGGAACTATCCTTGATACAGCAAACCAGGCAGAATTATACATGTGGATTGTGAGTGTGTGGTTTTTATATCTACAGAGCTGGCGCAGAAGATCAGGTCTATTATACTATTATTGCTTGCTTGCCAGCAAAACCCAGGTCTGTCCAGATCCGTTTAACCTACGGCAAATCTGCTCGACAGTCATGTCACGTCTTTTGAGAGAAGCCTTGATGGCAGATGCGAGCACCCCAGCAGCACAGAACCATTGTACTGATCCAACCCAGTGGCTCGGCGACAACACTGAATGATGCAAGAGTGCATGCAACCATCTGAAATCCAAGTGATAGCGCAGTGTGGTTTTTAAGGGGAAAATAAGCCGGCACGTAACGTGTTTGTTTTATCACCGTATGTTGTATTAAAGTGTTTGACTGGATACTTCGGGGGAGCAAACTGGGGCTACCTATTTATTCATAGTTTATTTATTAGTTCTTTTAAATTCTCTTCGAGTTTCCTTGAATTCACAGACTAATACGCCCTGAAATCGATCAATCACATCATCTAGAGTGGTTCTGTTGCAAACAGTGTGTGTGTGTGTGTGTGTGTGTGAGAGAGAGAGAGAGGTTTGAAAGTTCCAATGAGAAAAATAAGGCCATACATCAGCAACACATACCTCGGAGCAATAAAGCCGTACCCAGCAGTGAGCAAACCCTGAATGAAATGAGCGAGGGCAAACGACCAGACCTATACAAGCATATGGCCTGTTATAAAACTCGTCTTGATTGGACCTTACGTCATGATAAAAGTGCTTAAGAAGGTCTTGCTGGGACAGTACTCCCTCGCCAAACCGCTTAATCCTATCAGGATCACGGTGAGGTTCGAGCCTAGCTCAGCCGACGCTGGGTGAAAGTGAGGTACACCTGAATAGCTCACCAGACCATCGCGGAGCCAAAACACATCATAGCGCAGTATGGAACAGCTTAATGTGCATGTTTTGGGACTTTGAAAGGAAACCGAGGTACCTGAAGGAAACTCACGCAAGCACGGAGACGGCACGCAAACTCCACACACCAATGCCTGAGCATGGAACTCGAACCCGAGATCTTCTTGCCGCAAGATGAGTGTGCTGTCCAGGACATTCTAGTGCAAGTTGCTAATTTTGTGCACAGAGTAAATGATTGGGGCCTACATGAAGCCTGGGGTGGGACAGGTATTCCAGTAATAATCTGCTGAATAAGTTATGGCATGTTGGTAAATGCTGGCAAGATGATGAACCCGAGCTCACTCTCAATGCAGGTGTACCGTGACTTGAGTCGTTTCAAGTTAAGTCGTTTTCGATTATACGTCGGTTTTCAAAAAACATATGGAAGAAAAAAAAAAAAAAGTTTACATCATTATAATCATATAATCGCGCCCCACGATTTGAGAAGCACTGAATTAGCAGCAGCCCTTGCAAATTACACTTATACGTCATCACGACCTTACTGGCACGTGATTCAAATTTAACCAATGCTGAGAGCTATTGTTTCTCCCTCCTGCTGATTGGTTACAGATGATGCGTACAGCTCTTTCTTTTTCCCTCATTCGCACATATCAATCACATGTGATTGCTTGAATTGTCAATTCAAGATTGTTGTTTTTTTTCATGTGATTTTAATTATCGTTTAAGCCTTATGATGTCACTTAAATGCCCTGCATGTTATCTAGCTTCTGGTAAGGAGCCTAAGCGCTTTATTCATTATTAAATATCACAGTACAAAACTAAAAAGTTTTTACTTAATCATTACTCCATTTTATTGCATTATTACTGTATTAATGAGGAACACTGGCTATAGAATAGGTTTAACAAGCAGATTTTAGCACATGTAATATCATACATAGGGTTTGAAAACTGCATCAATACTGTAATTCTTGGATTTCTGGAATCCGCCAGGGGGGGCGGCGTAACCCCCACAAATATATTGCATATATATGACAATAAAAATGAAATTTAAAAATGTGTGTATATATATATATATATATATAATGCAAGTAAATTTGGCATAGCCTAGTCGAGGCAAGCCTAGAGACAAGCTAATTCGAATCATGTCGTTTTCGACTTACGTCGTTAATTGCTTCCAGGAGAGACGATGTAAGCCGAGGTATACCTAAATTGCGTTAATCCATTTAAGGTTCACAGATAATGGATATCAAGCAGAGAAGTAACCTGGAGATGTAATAACCAAACTGAAAGACGGTGCAGAGGATAAAACCCAATACCCACGGTTGCCTGGCAATGTGCACATGTATATCAGTCTACACCAGGGGGCGGGAACCTATGGCTTGCAAGCCAGATGTGGCTCTTTTGATGACCGTATCTGGCTCTCAGATAAATCAGGTGGCCTTTCTGAACAGAATAATGAATACATAATTTCACTGTCATTTAAATAAAAATTAAAAAAAGCCATCAAATAAAACAAAAACAGATTAATAAATCTAGCGCATTTAAATCTATACTGTACATCTATTTTCAATGCCACGGAGGGTCCGATACCTTGAAACTCTAATTTTATTGGATTATAACAACAGCCACAGACTGCGCGTGTTGTTTTTGAGTAAAGAGATAAATTTTCCTCGTTTTTGATCAGCTCATTTGCACGAAGCCAAGCACAGCTGGCAAGCAAACACAAATGGACAGACATGAAAAAACTTCAACCTGCAGACCGGCTGATTGCCAAAACTTGGGACGCGCTTCCTGTCACATAAACACTGCAGCGTGTGAGTCTTGCCATATTGACCATGTTTGGCATGCGAGCAGTCCTTCTCGCCTGAAAAACATCAAGACCAACCTGCGGTCACGTTTAACAGTTGGAAGCCTAAACGCCTGCATGAAGCTGAACCTCAGCACGTATCAACCAGACTACAAAGCCATCAGCAACACCATGCAGCACCAGAAGTCGCATTAATAGTAAGAAGTACTTTTCTTATTAATAAATAACTTCATTATGACAATGTTGTTTAAAATACATTCAGAGTCGTATTATACTCTCAAATTGTTGGTCTTCTTTTTCCATTTAGTTGTATTCAGTGTATGTATGTGTATATAATATGGCTCTCAGAGGATTAGATTTTAAAACGTCTTTTTTTTTTTTTTTTGGCTCTCTTAGTCAAAAAGGGTCCCGCCCCTGGTTTACACTCTTCTGGTGTAGAAATACAGGTGAAAAAGAAGCAACTGAAGATCCAGGAGTAAAATCCACCGTGACTGAAAGTAATGTTCTGGTAGAAGTTTAAATCAGTGGTAGCGCATCCTGAACCCGGAGCTTTTATTCATGCAGGTTTATTCTCTCACACACAGGAAGTGATTCACACGGTTTATAACCTGGCCGTGGAACACTTTCGAATATCCCATCGATCCTGGTGTTAATACCCTGCAGGAATACTAATGCATGCTGCTGCCCTTAAATTGGGTTTATATTCCGACACTTCAGAGGACAAAGAGAGAAAAATACAACAAGGATTATATGTGTATCATCCTTCTCAGAAACGGACACTGAGGCAGACACAGCAGGAAACAGTTTGTGATTAAATCCAGCGAATGCCGCTGAAGTGCGGATCTCAGAACGCGCCGGAGATAATCATTCAGTAATGGAGTGTGTAGAAAGCACCTGACCAGAACAACGGTGGAACCTTTTTTTTTTCCCCCTATATCCAGGACAACAGGTTTCTGAAATCACATCCAACGTGTTATTTTTCTCAACGAGTTCAAGTTGTGATTAAAATCCTGAAAGCCTACAGAAGGACTGAAAGTATCAGGACGGTGTGGCGTGTGGAGACATGAACTACTGGACTGTTCAGCTTAGCTTGGCCTGAATCTACCTCCTGGCTCTTTTTCTTTATTTATAGTTTAGAGGTCTGTTAGTTTCAATTTATTTTGCATTTTTTGTTTAATTTTCCGAACTGTAGGATAATTTTCACTCTTTCTTTTTCAGTGTTGTTCCTTTCACTGTAGACTTTTTGAAGAATTATATGTTATGATTTTTCTTTTTTTTTTTTTTTGTAAATTCTAACAATCTTTTAAAAAAAAAAAAAAAAAGAAGAAGAAGTCTATGCAAAATTCGAACAGGATTACAGACTTTTCCTTCGATAGAGAATAATATGAGGTACTGCAGTATAGAAGGTCCCCATTTTTCGCGATGGTTCAGTTTCGGCCCTTTCCGTGGATCAAGAAAATCTGAGAGTTATTGACGCGGTTTTAAAACCATGTCTGATATTACGCTAAAATATGCTTCTTAAACCCATTCTATAGACAGTCTTACTCATTAATACAGTAATAATGCAGTAAAATGTAGTAATGATTAAGAAAAACTTTTTAATTTTGTACTGTGATAATATTTATTCATGAATAAAGCGCTTAGGCTCCTTATCAGAAGCTAGAGAAGATGCAGGGTGTTTGAGTGACATCACAGGGATTAAATAATCATTAAAAACACATGAAAAAAATGTGAATTCACAATTCAAGCAATTACGTTGATGACGTGTGTGAAGGAGGGGAAAAAAAAAAAAAAAGAAGTGTACACATCGTCTGCAACCAATCAGCATGAGGGAGAAACAAAAGCTCTCAGCTATTGGCTAAATTTGAGTCACATGTCAGTTACTTACGGGTTTGTTGCCAATCCACGAGTATGTGGGGGTGCGAGCACTGAACCGTGAATGGTCAAGAGCCTAATGTATTACGATGTGGGTTCATGATTTGTTTTGTAATCGAATTTACTTTGTTCCTGTAAATTACAGAAACCCGAAGCAGACAGACAGTCGTCGGTTTTATTTCCTCTGTTTAACTGCGATAACGAGTTAATTTCATTTGTTCTTTTGTGATCTCAAGTCACCTATAACATTATCGTAAGAAAACAAATGTTCCCCAAGATAATGGATCATTTTCCCAAGATCTTGAAATAAAAATATGATAATTAAATCTTCCTGTGATAATGACAATTAATATAAGATCTGAAGATAAAGCAATAGTGTCGCCTATAGCAACAGGCAAATCAGTGTAATCAGCGGTACAGGAGCACCATCATTCCTCCTTCAAGGCCTGACACAGGCTGAAATAAATGTATATATTGTGCGCAATAGCAAAGTATAAACAACTCATTATCCCGAAATAAATAAATTAGTTTATCACAGTAGAACAGAGAAATATAATGGATGAATGTGCTTCAGGCCTTTGTAGTAACGAGTGTAGTGTATTCTTGTACCACAGGCTAATAGAATAGAGTATCTGAGATAAACAAAGCACTTTATTTATTTATTTCTGTATCTTGTGTCTGGTAATAAATGTAAATTAATGTGAAATAAGGGCTTTAAATTAATTTGAAGTTCTAAATGACAGTCATAGTGATACTGTAAATATACAAGTTGTACAGCGCGTCATTAGAATATTTGTAATTAAGAATAATATATGTTTCACTGTTGTATATTTGTGTGTATATAAAAGTTTTTACCCATTTCTAGTACTGCACTATATTATTTGCTGCTGGAGCATTACGGTAATTTTCGCACTGTAGGACCAAAACAATGTTTATTCAGCAACAAATGAAAATTATTCAAATTCGGTAATTTTGCTACTGTAGAATTTACACGAGAATCCAAATTCAGCATGATACGGGAAAATGTCTATTCAAATACTTAAAAAAAAAATTTTTTTTTTTTTTTTAAATCTGATTTAAAATGATCAAGCACAAAACTACCCGTATCCCCTCATGGGACAACGTGATGTTTCCAAAGCCTTCCATGATCTTCAAGACTCTCAAATGTGCCTCCAGGCAACCTCACATTCCTATCAACAAATGTTTGAGTACTGAGTAAAATTTTCATACCCTGCTTTATATTGTAAAATGAGACACAAAAGGCTGGCGGCAAGTTAGTGAAACAGTATCGACTGTACAGTGAAACTTTGGGAAGAAAGAAAACATGTTTTATGAACTTAAAATCCTTTCAAATCCTGTCAGCTTCAGATGGTTGGTGCTTCTGCATCAAGACTGTGATGAAGTAATTAAAAAGGCCAAGTACACACCAACCTGCGACGCCTTACACACCATGCTCCCACCATGAAAACACGATTGGGAATTTAAAAAAATAAAACGCACATATTTATTTTATTCAAAGGAAATTACTTCATATGGCAATTACAGGGACCCCTCACTTTCCACGGTTAATGGGGACCGAGAACCCCCCATGACCGCCGATTTCCACAAAGTAGGATACCCCCCCCCCCCCCCCGACTGACGTGCGCACCTCACATAAAAATGTAAGTCGGTTTGTTGGGGGGTTTTGGGTTGGGGTTTTTTTTGTTGTTTTTTTGCATAATTGGCCTTGTTTCATGGCATTTTCCTTAACTTTTCCCCTATTTTTCCTGAATTTCCTTATTTTGTTTCTATGAATGTTTTTGAAAAGTCCGCGATGCACTGAAGCCGCAGAAACTGAAGCGCGAAGTAGCGAGGGATCCCTGTATTCTTCATCCAGAAGGCAAGGTTTCTGTTGTACTTGGGCAGGCTGCAATCCCCAATCTAAAGCTGTGTTCTCATATGAACGCCAATCAATGTCCAGAGAATCAGGTCCGGACATTGTCAGGAGTTTCCCTTTCACACATGTAGCACTCAGCAGGAGATTGTGATTCTCACCTGCATGAAATGCTCGGTTTAGGTGAGGAGTTGCACCTGAGGACAGCATGCACGAGGCAAGACGTACACGGAAGAAATAACTGCTTAGTTTACAGCACTTTGTGTTTGGTGAACTCGTCTGTAATCGGCTTTTTGTGTTTCAGTACTTGATGTATTCACAATATCAACAAAAGAGTGGAAAGCAATATACAGGCAAGCCAAAAATAATGTCTTGATAAGTTCAGGGTTGCAGTGCATGCCTGAAAATGCCTTAAGACATGGATAATCCATAATATCTAACTTTCTGCTGACTCAAGGACGGTTGGATAATTTGAGACAGAGATCAAGTTTGCAGGCCTTAGAAAAACAATATTTTGCGACATGAGCGGAGTTACCTTGGAATGGCAGTAATAAAAATCTACCAATATGAGAGCAAGAGCATTGTGGAACATGAAAGAGTTTGACGAGACCTGCAGGAATCCGTCCTCTCTCAGGAGAGGGAGGCTCCACTGGTGAAGAGGAGAAAAACAGCTGGATGAAAGAATTAAACAATTAGAGATTCTGGCACAATCAATAAAATCATTGGTATTCATTCACAGTTTTCATGACCATCGCTTTAATCATGGGTTCGTTACCCCAAGTCAACATAATAGGAATTACAGAGATCCCTCGCTACTTCGTGCTTCAGTTTCTGCGGCTTCAGTGCATCGCACAATTTTCAAAAATATTCATTGAAAAATAAAAAATAAGGAAAAATTGGGGAAAAGTTAAGGAAAATGCCACAAAACAAGGCCAATTATGCAAAAAAAAAAAAAAAAAAAAAAAAAAAAATCCCAAGCAAACAAAAACAAAAAACAACCCAAAACCCCCCAACAAAACTACGTACTTACATTTTTATGTGAGGTGCGCATCTGTATGTTTTTATATTTTATTAACTTCTAATGCATTATTTTTTTAATGTTTAATTGTCATTATAAGCATTTTTAGCACTGAATATGTATTTATTGATATTATAGACATATTGAATATGTATTTATTGATATTATAGACACATATACATGTACGTATACGTCATATTGATCCCACTTCGCGGAAATCGGCGGTTGCGGGGGAGTCTCGGTCCCAATTAACCGCGGAAAGTGAGGAACCCCTGTGCTGAGCAACATCTCTGCAATATAAGTGTTTCAAAATGGAATCAATATTTACTTTCACTGCGGCATGATGGGACTAAACCATCAACCGAATTATCTACATAACCAGATCACCGCTTCTACCGACCAATATCACCTTTAACATGTACACATCAATAATGGTAAGCCTAAAATGATCAAACATAACCAAGATGACAATAATGATCAGGGGCCAAGATGACAAACACTAATGTAAATCATTTCGTATATGATTCGTGGCTCCCAAGTGGCGCTACGCCAAGGTGCCTGGCTACATGGCTATAGTCCATGGAAGCAAACTGGAAGAGCTCTCATGGTAAGAAGGGATTGTCATTCACAGCAATTTCCGGCTAATCATAGGCGTTTGCGAGCTCAGTCATACGAGGGGGCGGATAGCGCTTTCTCTCAGTGTGTCAGACCGCCCCCAAATACGCATGCACTACAGTTCAAACAGGTGGGTGGCTTGCATGTCACGGAGGCATGTCATGTCACTGTATGCATGTTTCCCCCCCTGACACCCCGGGGCATTGATGACTGTGTGATAGGAAACACAATACCTGATGGGTGCGGATTAGATAAGACTGAACTAGGGGAAGAGAAAAAAAAAAAAATATATATATATATATATATATATATATATATATATATATATATATATATATATATATATATGAGATTCTTTTCAAAGTTTTAATGCAAAGAAAAAAAAAAAATCTTCAAACTTGACTGAGTAACTCATGTTTTTTAAATACATATAAGTTAGTATAATGCAGCTTGATTACCTCATTATCTCGCATCAAGATTTTGTTTTATATATATATATATATATATATATATATATATATAAATATAAAAAACACAGGAACCAAACATGCTGTGTGTTGATGTTAATAAAGATTTTTAGATTATTTAAATTGCCACCCCTCCATTGTGTTGTATAAATGAAATATTGGTTGGTTATATTACTTAAAGTGTAATTTGCATGATGGGCCTTAGATCTAATTTTAGCAGTCCTGAAATCCAATCAGGGGTACTGGATGTGTGGCTGAGGTATAATTTGATGTTGTGCCGTAGACCAAACTGTAAGAATTATTGTCCATCTGTT
>CM045736.1:10125890-10148390 GCA_024760905.1 Plotosus lineatus | reverse complement strand
TAAATGTCTATTGTATTGTAATTAAAGAAATAAACTCTACTGTATAATAAAGTCGTTTTATTTACCTTTGTGATGGTAGTTGACGGCTTGATGGAATGGAGTGGGAGGAGGGAGGGAGGGAGGGACTTACCGTTTGGAAGGAGAGTTTGGAAACGCCTACTGTTTGGAAACACGCAGAGCCACACACGCACCCTTAATAGCTTCCTTGTTCTTAAGGATGGTGGTAGACTTAGTGTACTGGTACTGGGACGCTGAGTCACACAAACGCACACCTCGTTCATGTTTTTCAATGATCTCCGCCTGTGGTGGGGGCTTTTTCGGTCCCATAATAGCAAAAGTACACTCAATATGGTCCAAAATGTCTAGCAAACACAAACCACTTCCGCATTCAAAGAAAGGGGGTGACGAACTGTGACGCCATGAGCGTGCGTCAGCTTCTCGTGGCCGCCACCGTGGCGCTGTTCGACCGCGTGGTTTGGTTCGTCCGCCGAAAAGTAGTTCGTCAGCCGAGACTATATTTTCGCGAATTTAAAGTTCTTGAGGCGAAAAGTTCGTGAGCTTAAGCGTTCGTCAGCAGAGGTTTGACTGTATTGATATTATATTCAAATATATATGTATGTATGTCAGTCAGGGAGGGTTGGTCCTACTTCGCGGAAATCAGCGGTCGCGTGGGGATCTTGGTCCCAATTAACCACGGAAAGTGAGGAATCCCTGAACATTATATATATATATATATATATACATATATATATATACAGAGATGCAAACATTCAAAAATAATGCATAAAATGTAAAGAAAATATAAACACACACACACACACACACACAGACTCAGATGCACAACTCACATAACAAATGTAAGTAGGTTTGTTGGGGAGTTTTGAGTTGTTTTTTGTTTGTTTAGGTTTTTTTGCATGATTGACCTTGTTTTGTGGCATTTTCCGTAACTTTTTCCATAATTTTTTTTATTTTTCGATGAATATTTTTGTAAAACCAGCAATGCATTGAAGCTGCAGAAACTGAAGCGCGAAGTAGCAAGGGATTACTGTACATACATATACACACACACACACACACACACACACACACACACACACACACATTTTCTGAGGTGAAAACGTCATTACACAACAGGAATGGATTGTCTATTTTTTTACTACTTTCTCACTCGTGATTGCTATGAAAAATGGAACAACTGTTACACCCATGCCCAGTCCATCATAGAATGGACACAAACTCACCATTAACGCTCCTAGATAGGGGCAATTTGAAACAGTCTATTGGCCTAAATGTCACTTAGACATTTAGACTACGAGAGAAAAGCGGAATACCCAAAGGAAACTCACACAAGCATGGGGAGAACTCAATTTTAATGTACAGGGATCCCTCACTTTCTGTGGTTAATTGGGACTGAGACCCCCACGCAACCATCGAAATTGGCGAAGTATTATCACCCACCCCCACCCCACCCCAGACCTCCCTGACTGACATATATATGTGTATATCATATCAATAAATACATATTCAATGCTTTAAATTCTTAAAATAATTAAACATTCAAAAATAATGCATAAGATGTAAATAAAATAGAAATACACACATACAGATGCGCACCTCACAACACTAAGTTGTTTTGATGGGAGGTTTTGGGTTGTTTTTTGTTTCATTTTTGTGTAGATTTTTTGCATAATTGGCCTTGTTTTTGTAGTATTTTCCTTAAACTTTTCCCCTTTTCTTACTTAATTTCCTTATTTTTTAATTTGATTAATATTTATATTAAAAAAAAAAAAACCTGATGCACTGAAGTTGCATGAACTGAAGCGCGAAGTAGCGAGGGATCTCTGTATATTTTGCTGATACATGTTTCTTTATTGAAGTCGGGGCTTTATTGGACTGTCAGGTGTGCATACCTCCTAAATATATTTCAGTGAAAATGTAGCACTTCCACTTAATTACTTTCCTCACAAGCTCACAACAAAGTTGACTCACAAGTCAATGATATTGATCTGAGGTAGCCTCCCTCCAAACACTAGACAAATGTTGTCTCATCGACCTTCACTGATTCTTTTTTGATTTCTTAAAGGCATTGCTCACACAGCATCATAAATAATCCTGGGTTTGCAGCATTATCTGACAAGTTGAGTAACTTTAGCCTGCTCTGGATCACACCCTGTGTTCCCATCTTAACAACAGGCTTGAAAACACAGGAGCATTGTTCCCTGGCTTTCTTAACAAGATTATGATTACCAGTGCCCTCGGTACCATCCCGGCAGAATCCCAGTTTAAATCGCTGCCATTTTACAATTATCCTGCTCAGTTCCCATTTTGGCTTATTGTGAGACACAGTAAGGCTGGCACCCATTGCAGTCGGCAATGATGAAGGCAGGGAACACCTTGAACAGTTCGCCAGACCATTGCAAAACAACACACACACACACACACACACACACACACACTTAGGGTCAATTTTTCATGGGCATATTCTCTTCATGTGCATGACATTGGATTGGGGGGGGCTCTAGAAAAGGAATCAAACCTGGGACGCTCCTGCTATGAGGTGGATATGCCAACCACGACACCACCATGCCTTCAAAAAGGATTTTCACAAACAATATAAACATTAAAAACAACCAAACTGTAAGCCTATGGCAACGTTGCATGTACACATAGATGCACATGTATTTGCCACAGTGGAAACTGAAGACCATCTCAGCTAACTTCAGACAAGATCCGGTGCACACTCTGACTCAGTCGTTTCCTCATAGGGCCAACACATACACAACCAACCATTCATTCCTGTGTACAACACAAAGTAAACAATTTATATAATTATGCTTGTCTTTGGATTGTGGCGGAAACTGTAATACACGAGCATAGCTTAAAACCTACAGAGAGGGCTGCTGTTTATGTCATTTCAATGCAATACACCGAAAAGTTAATGAGAAGAAAAGGTGAAGACTTGCTGTTAACTGGGTCTTGAGTTTGGTTTTGGAAGAATCTTCAGCAAAGTGCCCGAGGCAAACATGTGCTCAGTGTATTACTTGTAGCCATGACACTTACATTTAGAATGCCTTTTAATGTTTATGATATTTTGGCCTGGTGCTCGAGAATCAGATTTTACAGTTTGACATCCCAGTTTGCTTTCCTGTCATTCATACACTGCAGCATGCCGAATTGAGTTCCAGCATTTATAATTAAAATCGGACGTCTTGCATAACCACTCGATTTAATAAGTCGACGGAGTTTAAGTGTCTGGTTGCGAATCCTTTTCAAACAAGAATTTTGCTCAGAATTGAAAAATCGAAATTAACCCAGACTTCCTACGGCCAGTCAGTATGATTACATGCAAGACCTGTAAATGTGACACTGCTCAGGGTTCATCACTGAGGATGCTGATTTGGTTTATTTTTTTTTTTTTAATGGGGGGTTCAATAAATAATTTCAATGCATTTCTCTATGCAATCTTTTATAACAGAGAAGGTATGATTGTCTATTCACATCTGTCTGTCTTCCTTTTGGCTTTTTCCCTTTTACTCGGGAGTTGCCACAGCGAATCATCTGATTCGCACGTTTGATTTGGCAGAGGTTTTTACGTCGGATGCCCTTCCTGCCACAACCCTTTTAGCAAGGGACAGAAACACGCTGATGACTTTGCAGCCTACTCTTTACGAAAGTCAGCAATGGTTCTTTTACATGCCTCACACCATAGACAGTGAGAGACATGGCCCGCCTTTGATAACCCAGTTATCATTCAACTAAATTGTTTCTGGATATGTTTTGAATAATTTTTTTTAATGGGTTTATTTTTTTTAATAGTTCATTGTTATTTATAGTTATTCTGTACAAAACTTATTTTTCTTAGTGATATTGACAAAAGGAAAAACAATGTATGAACTGTATTATGTAAATGTATGAGTATTTTTCACCTGATTCTCCTGGTCGCTAACTTGATAAATTTAAGCACGTTCCTGGCCGTGTGCATTTGTTTACGTTCGTGTTGATTGGTTCAAGGTGCCATGTGCTAAAGTTGACATTCATGTTGATTGGCTCGATTTTACTTCCGGGAAAATGTTTAAAGGTACAGCACTGGGAGGGAAAATTAAAGGGTCTTTAAAAAAATAATAATAATTTAAATGCTGTTTTCTGTTTATTTTCAGCTTTCATATAAGTAGATTGGTTGATACCACAAAATGAATAACACAAATACCAGTACTGTAAAACTCTTTTATTGTTCTGTTATTATTCATGTTTTCCACCTCATTGACAATAATCACTTACCGTTCCACTCTGTTGGTAACATTTTAATAAGCGCCCACCCACTCCAATTTTTAAAGCGCCCTGGGTGCTTATCACGCTGAAAACGATATATACACACACACACGTACATATATACACATATAAACACACACATGTACATCTATACACATATACCGTATTTGACATGATAAGCGTGTTTCTAGTGCTCGCGCTTTAGTGCCTTCCCTGTGAATAATAAAGTGCACCCATTTTCATAGATGAAACAGGGAAATCATAGTCACTGTAATAGAGATGCGAAGAAACACGGAAATCAAACTAAAGCAGGAACTGGTGGAGCACAGAGCTGAGAGCCTGAGAGATCATGGGAAAGAGGGACAATCTTATAGCACCTGGAAGAGCGCTGCTAGTTTTTATACCCCTTGATTAAATGGAATCTGGTGTGTTTGTTTAGCACTCCACCCCGCGTGTGGCAGTCACGCCCCTCTCCAACGCGCTTTTCAATGCACAGCTCTTGAGAGACCATAACACACTAAAATAAAAACCACAGTGCAGTTAGAGAGTCTCTCACAACACAGACCAAAACAGAGTGTACTGTATTCAATATTTTTTTTTTCACTTAATTTGCGAACCTATGGTTTGAGTCACGGTACTGTTAACTTCTGTTCAAAAGACGACGGAATGGATTAAGACCATTTACATTATTTGTAATGGGAAAAGCAGATTCGGAATCCGAACAAATGGGAATTCGAACAGCCGTCTGGAACAGATTAAGTTCGAGTACTGAAGCTCCACTGTAAATAAATTAATAAAAATAAAGGTAATAACTGCATCGTTACCACCATCATCTTGAGTGCATTCATTTAGGCAGTTGTGAATGTTGACAACTGGCAATCTGTCCACGGTGTACCACGCCCTTGTCGAGAGTTGGCCAAGATGAACACCAGCCTCCCCGCGACCTTCATTAGGATTTAACGTTTCAGAAAATGAATAAATGGATATTCAGAAAGGATCAGATTTGTTATATTGCTTGAGGGCTTCAGACCGTCATGGCACAAGGTTTTTTGTATAAATAATAGAAATGTGAATGTCTCTGAAATCTATGCATACTCATAAGATTAAAAATTCCATTTTCAATAGATTATGACTTATATCGCCAAATCATAAAGAAGTGCTGTAGGCTGACGTGCTGAAAGGGGGGAAAATGAACTGTTTGATCACAATCATGAAAGGTACGACTGGAGTAGAATCTGATGAAAAGAACACTTTGCCAACTAATAAGCACAGTGGTAGATGAATCATGTTTTGGGATTGTGTGGCAGTCAGTGGCACAGAAAATGCTGCATTACCCTGTCAATGAGAGTAGATTCTCGTAAAATGCCAGCAAATTCTGCATACAAATATGACAAAAGAAACCTAGGCTGAAAGGAAGATGGCTTCCACCCAGGGACGTGATCAAACATCTCAAAATGCATCATGAACTTTTTAGGAAATGCAAGGTGAAGCAATCCCCCCCCCTCTCTCTCTCTCTCTCTCTCTCTCTCTCTCTATCTCCATGATGCTCTGACTTAAACAGCACTGAAAAAACATAAATCAATAGCCCAAAAATATCTTGGAACTACAATCAAAAGATCAACAGAATGACAGTTCCATGTTGTTGGATTCTGGCTGCTTTTAACCCAGGAGAATACTAAATACTTTTACACCTACATCTAAAAACAAAAACATCCCCATCCACCACCCCAAATAGATTTCAGTTCGTCCCTCGAGGAAAATCCTTAAATATCGTGTATAGGAACCTGAAAGATTCCAAAAAAAAGTGAGAGGCAATCTAGTACAGGAGTAATGCAGTCTAAGAAGATCTACAGTGTTATCTTTTAAATTAAAAATACTTTATTAGTCCATGAACAACCTAGAGTTTAATGATCTGTTAACTGAATGATCAAATGTCCATCTGTCAACTTCTTTCGAAAAGAAAATTCTACCCTCAGAATGGAGACTGAGATGTTTTAGTTAAATATTTCTCGGAGAATACAGAACATTACATGTCTTTTTCAGGAATGATAATCGAGCTTAATGGGGGCAGCTGCCCTCATTTAATACTGACGTTTGATGCCTTTCCCCCTACACTCTTCCCTCCAATCAGCCAAAGACACATTGCCAGAGATTTCTCGTCTAGAGTCAAATCTTTTGTGTAAACCACAGAAGACGGTCTGGCCTTGAACCATTCAACAACTGTACCATTTTAGTTTGAGAACTAGAAGCATTTCAATAGCAATCATTCAACAATCTTGACAGAAATCATTTCTGCTTTTCAGTGCACACAGAGAGGAGCGAATGGGCAGAATGAATCCTATACATCCTCCAAATTACTTATTTATTAGGAACACATGTAAAATCTTTATTTTGCATGAAGGAATACAGTTCATCAGTTCATTGTCTGTAACCGCTTCATCCTAATTAGGGTCGCGGGAAGGCCGGCGCCCATCCCAGCCGGCTGCGGGCGATGGCAGAGTACATCCTGGACAGCTCGCCAGGCCATCGCAGGGCGGAAACACGCTGACGGCTTTGCAGCTACTCTTGTCGAAAGTCAGCAATGGTTCTTCTCACACCATAGACAGTGAGAGACATGACCGGCCTTTGATAACCCAGTAAGCTGCACTGGGGGGGGGGGGGGGGGGACAGTAGCAACCCGTGGTGAGTGGGGTTTGAACCCCCAACTTTAGGATCAGTGGTCCAGCACCTATACCACGAGGACGCCACTGCCCCTGAAGGAATACATTTATATAAAATGGAACAAAATACAAAAAGCAGACGTTCTGCAAGTTCATGCAAAATAAAGTGAACAGTAACTCAAATACAATCATGGTGAATAGAAAAGCATTTCAAAATGCACAACACATTGAAGCTGGAGGCAGGTGAGCTACAAAAAAGATCACATCCTGCACAACAGGAATCTGAGGAGGAGGAGCACACATGAAGCACTTGTAAAAAGCAAAAGACGTGAGCAAACACGTGTTCTCTGACCTTTCGTGTTGCACCAACTGGCATATACATGATGTCAGAGTCTTGTTGTTGGAAATGGCACCACATGATAGGTTACCTGAATGACATGTTTACACAAATACTACTAATAACATCACTACTGCCATTTGTTACTGTGACTCTTCCAAGTCTTCAGACAGACACACAAACACATGCTCTGTAACGTCAAGACAAAGTTGAACTTCAAATTATCCAATTAGATCCTGGTGTTAGATCTATTGGAACGTTCCTTATTACGTAACCGTATTTTTTGGACCATAAGGCACACTTAAAACCTTTAATCAAAAAAAAAAAACAATTTGCTGATGGTGCGTCTTATAATCCGGTGCGCCTTGTGTGTGTTTGTGTGTGTGTGTGTGGATGAGGCCGCGCAACTCCATCTCAACTGACACCATCAAAACCCAAGTGACGGAAACTAATTCAGAGCTTACCATCATTCCAGTGGATTAACCAAAGTACCTCAGCCGCTAGATATTGGTGTCAACAGGTCGTAAGTTGGAGGGATCCGAGCTTTATGTCCAAATACGGCGATAAAGTCCTGCTACAGGTGTCCTCCTGAGACCTCTGATTAAATTTCTTGAATTTAAAGGTACACCGATACAGCTCCTTAAGAGTAATGCCCGCCGTACTGTAATGAACACAATACTAATGCGCTGTCCCTTTAAGGGGGCGTGGCATAGTCCGGTGCGCCTTGTGGACCAGAAAATACAGTGGGTGTGGTGACTACTTTAACTTTACTACAATTTCCTTTACCGCTCAAGTGTCTAGCAATAAAAACATTAATATATAGCTCACGCAACAGGTACGAACACACACTTATGGACTGGGGACAGAAACCCGCACACAATTTCCTGTTGAACAAAAGATGGTGTTTCACAGTACCTGAAGCGATTACCCATGGGAATGAAAGCACACTCATTCGATCTATCAACAGTTATGTCAGCAGACAGCTTAAAATGTACATTAACGCATTACATAAAACTAAAAGGTTACGGCTTTAATCTGTAACCTGCACTAGTTATGAAGTAAAAGAAGTTAATGGCGGCTGAATCGTTCCTGCTGAAGAACACTTCTGATTTTTTTATTTATTTTTTTATTTAGGCTGAGATTGTTGAATATCACCTCAAAGCAGTTTATTTATTTTTTTATTTCTACCAATATTGCAGCAATGGTGCGCCAGTGTCTGGATTCACCATTGAAAGCTTTGTTGTCCAATTTAAAGCTTTATTGTCCCTCACGTAAACAAGAAAACGTTTCATAATCTTAAACACCACAGCATTGAAATGTAAATGCATGATGTATGTCAAGATCATAAGGAATAAATTTAGCATATCCGACTGTTCCGAGACGAGCAGGCAAACCTTCGCAGGAGTCTCGCTGTAGGCTCTCGCAGCTTGACAGCTGGAACACAAGCTGAATTTTTGACGAAATCAGAACGCCGTTTGCCTCCGCAACATTGGTCAATAATGCACGTCACCTCTTCAAAGCGGAGGATAAACAAGAAGTGTAGCCGCGTCAAACAAATCACTATTGTACTTGTCAGTTATAATAAACGGATTGGTGCCTCACATGATAAGAGCGATGTTGCTCTTGCCACATCCTTTCATTTACTCAGCTTCCAGTGTCCTGGAAATTTCGTCATTCTCTCTCTGCCAACTTCAATCCGAGTTTGACCTGAAGATGATGGATCTTTTTTCCTTTCTGACGGTTTTTCTAGTCATGGGTCGAAATCGGGCAAATTGTTTTTCCACAGCAATGCTGGGTAACACATTTATTTTTCCCCACCTGAGTTTTGTGTTATTTAATGCCTGATATATTTACCATGTACTTTTTAAATCTTCTTATTCTAATTAAAGAAGCAGTCTACAAACATATTTCTATAGCCTGATGCCAGAATTCTCACTCAATCACTCATTTGCTGAACAGGTTAATTGTATTTGGATCAATGGGGGGTGCTGGGAGCTATTTTACCTCACACTGAGGAAAGGCAGGGTACATCCTGAACAGCTCACCCGACCATCACAGCTTCAGTACACACACACACACACACACACACACACAAACACTCGGGCCCAGAGAATTTTTATTCAGTCCATTCTTTAATCCTGTACAATTTCCTGGTTCGCATCATAGTGGTGCCTTATTGGCTGGAAAGGAAATGCAGGTGCAGTTGCCTCAGCAATGCACATCGATAGATTAAGAGCTTCTAAAGAAATAAAGGTGTGCATTTGTTTGGCTGGTACATAATATTTAATGGGCATGAGACTTGACCAATGGTAAAGTGGCATTGTCTAATAGTCGTTGAGTGTTTTTTCGTAAAATATAGCTAACATTTTCCCCTGAAGTCCAACTTATGATCTAGTGGGGCCGGTGGTGTAGTGATTAGGGTGCTGTGCTCATGATCAGTAGGCTGTGAGTTCGAATCCCAGTTAGACCACCACTGTGCTAAGACCCCTTGGCAAGGTCTTAACCACAAGTGTGCCTCTGTTCACCCAGCAGTATAAATGAGTATCTGTAAAAAATATACTGGGAAGGTAACCTGGGATGGACTAGCGTCCCATCCAGGAGGAGTTGTATTCCTGGTCACTTCACGCTATAGAAACCGGGGATAAGCACCGGCCTGATGAGCCACTAGGCTCGGGTGTAAAAAGAAAGAAAGATCACGAACATTTTCCCCTGAAGTCCAAGTTATGATCCTATTCTTCTTAAAGGGTCCAACATACTGTTCTCACTTTGCGATTTCTGATTTGAACCGTAGCTTTTTGTCCTGTATTGTGCTGCTGCCACCACATAAATGGGTGATTGGATAATTTCACGAATGAGCAGGTGTACCAATGTGTTGAATAATGTGGTTTGTAAGAAAGGAGGAGTTTAAGTATCTTGGGGTCTTGTTCACAAGTAAGGGAACTGGGGCGGGAGATCGATAGATAAAGCGGAGCCTGTACTGGTCTGTTGTGGTGAAGAGGTAGCTGAGCCACAAGGCAAAGCTCTCAATTTACCAGTTGATCTACGTTCCAACCCTCATCTGTTGTCAGGAGCTTTGGGTAAGTGACCGAAAGAACAAGATCGCGGATACAAGCGGCTGAAATGAGCTTACTTCGCTGGGTGGCAGGGCTCTCCCTTAGAGATAAGGTGAGAAGCTCTACCATTCAGTGAGAGCTCGGAGTAGAACCGCTGCTCCTCCACATTAAGATGGGCTAGTTGAGGTGGCTCGAGCATCTGGTCAGAATGCCTCCCGAACACCTCCCTGGTGTGGTGTTTTGGACATGTCCAACTGGGAAGAGACCCCAGCATCGACCTAGAACACGCCGGAGGGACTATGTCTCTCGGCTTGTCTGAGAATGCCTCGGTGTCCCCCCGCAAGAGCTGAAGGAAGTGGCTGGGGAGAGATATATCTGGAGCTCATTGATTATGTTACTGCCCCCATGACCCGACCTCGGAATAAGTGGAAGGTGATGTTGATGATGGTTTGTAAGTAAATATAGTCATCAACTAATAAGATCTCTAAATGTACTTCATACATATTGGCACCTGTATTTATATAAGGGTTCTTGGTTTGATGATTGACAGTCCAGCAACTCCATTGTACAGGAGACTGCCGGACAATTCCTGACTCCCTGAGTCTGTGGCACAATTTTAACAGGGTTTAAAATTCTATGCCGAAGCTTACAACAGGAAGAGTGCATTTAAAATGAGTGTAAACTTTAAACCCATTTTTGTCCTGATAATTCATTGTTGGATTTCTAGAAGCAAAAGGATAGACTGGTTGTCGGCTATAGATCATTTTGTTTAAGTCTAATAATAATATGAGTAATCTTCATTTCATTACATTCAGTGTTAATTTAATCGAGCATAAGTAACTCCCACACACTTTCTTCTTGAACCCAACCATCAGCTCCGTTGGTCTCGTTCAGTTTCAGTAGCACGCTATGTAATGTGGCTCGGCTTATTTCTAAACTTTACAAGTCAAGGCTTAATTAGAGCTTCAAGTTCAGAATTTTGGAGCAAGATTTGTAGCTCATAAAATGGGCAAAAATCTCTCGGCTCGTTGGCTGTGTTTATTTGATCATTAAAACAGAATGTGTTGGTTGACTTCGCTCATGTAACAGCTCCATTGAATCCTGTATTTTCAGCAGAAAAGTATCATATTGCATTATCACTTGGATTTCAAAAAGAACAAACTCATTTATTTTTCATCAATTCAGATTCAAAAGTTAATGAGCAGTTTTTGTCCAAGTCGGAATTATTTGCCGTCAACTCTGATGTACATGTTGCTGCACATCTTATCATTATAGACCCCCCCCCCAAAAAAGTAAAATTAGGTGCAAATTTGCACTTTAATATTTGGGTCTGATCACAAAACTGATACTGAAATGTGTGACACTGACCTTTTACATTTTCTGCAGATTTTGGGGGAAAAAATTGTTTCCCAATTTTTACTGTATGAGGCCAATATGCATTAAATCCAGGTAAATGCAGGATATGATTCCTTGGAGAAGCAGCATCAGAAAATTATCAGTAGGACGACCCAGAAAGTCAGTGTGACATGGACAAAGTGAACAGCCTTCTATTCACTAATAATAGCTTTTGATAATTGTGTAATTAGTGATACTGAGCTGATTGAAGGTGCTTCACATGTTCAACTTTTGTTTATTAACCAAAATTAACAAATGTCAATCAATCAGTGATCGTTGGGAGCACAAGATACACCATGTAACTTGGACAGGAAAAATTACACAGATCATTGTGCCCGTTTGAAATCTGGTGCTTATTTACCAATTTTGCAACGTACATGTAAATTCCGTGGTTCGTTATGCACCTGTATTCCGATTCATGAGGCTATTGGACCTGTGGAAACCTTAGCAGAGGCTCAGCAGGATGTGAAAATAATTAGGTCTTTCTCTTGCTACAAAACTGAGCGTACAAAAGGTGTAAACTAGGAAGTATTTGAATTATTTCAAAGACATTGTATACCATATGTACATATTTTGATATGATATCTCCCAGGCATGCACTAAATATGTTTATGCATTGACTCACAAATAAACTTGGACATGGAAATATTTATACAAGTTTGAAGTTGTGTAGTTGGAAAATGTACCAGTTTTGTGATCAGACATTTATTTTACGTAAACACACACACACACACACACACACACAGTGGAGCCTCGGAATCCAAATGCTCTAGAGTACGAACAAATCAGAATCCGCGATTTTATTTCGTCCCAGAAACCGAACAAAAACCGAAAGTCGAACTTGAGAAACGTGCGAGAAAAAATGAGACTGAGAGAGAGGGAAAGTGTGCGACTTCCAGAAGTCCGGAAGTTGTTGATACTATGTATGTTCTGGGCAAGTCCGAAAGTTGTTGATACTATGCATCACCCTAATAAAGCTGTCCTAGGGAAGTCCGGAAGTTGTTGATACAGTACTATGTACGTATCACCCTCATAAAGCTAAAGCTTGAGCTAAAGCAGTAGAGCTTAGTTAGCTAAAGCGCTAAAGCGCTGGCAGCGCTGTGAACACCTTTAACGATGAGGTCATGAGCCACTTCCATAAGGTTTTGAAAAGAAGGTAGAAACAAGCCACGTTATAAATGTTCTTCAAGAAAATAAAGGAACATCCTGAAGAAGAGTTATGCATGCAAAGCGGTAGCAAGAGAAAAAAACACCTTTGGCTGATTTACCTGAAGCTGTTATGGAAGGGAATCCACTTCTTCTCTCCAACATTTAGGTATGCCAACTGCTCATCACCACAAATGTTAAAATTCTTATCTTTATTGTTCCTATGCTTTAACTGCACTGTGGTTTATATTTTAGTGTGTTATGGTGTCTCACAAAAGAATTGCGCATTGAAATACACGTTGGAGAGGGACGTGGCTGTCACACGCGGGGTGGAGTGCTAAACAAACACACCTGATTCCATTTATTCACGGGCTAAAAAGACTAGCAGCGCTCTTCCCGGTGCTAAAAGACTGTCCCTCTTTCCCGTGATCTCTCTGGCTCTCAGTTCTGTGCTCCACCAGTTCCCGCTTTAGTTTGATTTCTGTGTTTCTCCGCATCTCTAAACAGATTTCCTCATGATCTAGTGCCTTCCCTGTGCTTTAACTGCACTCTGGTTTTTATTTTAGTGTATTATGGCCTCTCACAAAAGAGTTGTGCGTTTATAATGAGCGTTGGAGACAGACGTGTTTGTCACACGCGGGGCGCGCTTCTCGGTGCTAGAAGATTGTCCCTATTTCCCGTGATCTCTCTGGCTCAGCTCCGTGCTCCACCAGTTCCCGCTTTAGTTTGATTTCTGTGTTTCTAGTGCTCTCGTGCCTTCCCTGTGAACAATAAAGTGCACCCATTTTCATAGATGAATATATAAGCACATACACACACACACTATATATATATACACAGGGATCCCTCGCTACTTCGTGCTTCAGTTTCTGCAGCTTCATTGTGGGTTTTTCAAAAGTATCTATCAAAAAATTAAAAATAAGGAAATTAAGGAAAAAAACTACTTACATTGATGTGAGGTGCGCATCTGAGTGTGTGCACATGCATCTGCATGCGTGCATGCATGCCTCTGTGTGTATTTATATTTTATTTGCATCTTATGCATTATTTTTTAATGTTGAATTGTTAGTATAAGCATTTAATATGTAATTATTGCTATTATATAAACTTATAAATGTACGTATACATCAGTCAGGGGAGACCCTACTTCACGGATTTCGATGGTCGCGTGGGGATGTCGGTCCAAATTAACTGCGGAAAGTGAGGGATCCCTGCATATTATATACTAGTCCCTCTCAAAAAATTAGCATATTGTGATAAAGTTCATTATTTTCTATAATGTACTGATAAAAATTAAACCTTCATATATTTTAGATTCATTGCACACCAACTGAAATATTTCAGGTCTTTTATTGTTTTAATACTGATGATTTTGGCATACAGCTCATGAAAACCCAAAATTCCTATCTCAAAAAATTAGCATATTTCATCCGACCAATAAAAACAAAGTGGTTTTAATACAAAAGAGTCAACCTTCAAATAATTATGTTCAGTTATGCAGTCAATACTTGGTCGGGAATCCTTTTGCAGAAATGACTGCTTCAATGTGGCGTGGCATGGAGGCAATCAGCCTGTGGCACTGCTGAGGTGTTACGGAGGCCCAGAATGCTTCGATAGCGGCCTTAAGCTCATCCACAGTGTTGGGTCTGGTGTCTCTCAACTTTCTCTTCACAATATCCCACAGATTCTCGATGGGGTTCAGGTCAGGAGAGTCGGCAGGCCAATTGAGCACAGTAATACCATGGTCAGTAAACCATTTAGCAGTGGTTTTGGCACTGTGAGCAGGTGCCAGGTCGTGCTGAAAAATGAAATCTTCATCTCCATAAAGCTTTTCAGCAAAATCTCCTGATAGCTAGCTGCATTGACCCTGCCCTTGATAAAACACAGTGGACCAACACCAGCAGCTGACATGGCACCCCAGACCATCACTGACTGTGGGTACTTGACACTGGACTTCAGGCATTTTGGCATTTCCTTCTCCCCAGTCTTCCTCCAGACTCTGGCACCTTGATTTCCGAATGACATGCAAAATTTGCTTTCTGTTTGTATCTGGAGAAAATTTGGATCTGGAGAAAGCATATGACAGGGTGCCGAGAGAAGAACTGTGGTATTGTATGAGGAAGTCTGGAGTGACAGAGAAGTATGTTAGAGTGGTGCAGGACATGTATGAGAGATGTAAGACAGTGGTGAGGTGTGCTGTCGGTGTGACAGAAGAGTTCAAGGTGGAGGTGGGACTGCATCAAGGGTCAGCTCTCAGCCCCTTCTTGTTTGCTATGGTGATGGACAGGCTAACAGACGAGGTTAGACAAGATTCCCCATGGACTATGATGTTTGCAGATGACATCGTGATCTGTAGTGAGAGCAGAGACCAAGTGGAGGAAAATCTAGAGAGGTGGAGGTATGCCCTGGAAAGGAGGGGATTGAAGGTTAGTCTTAGTAAGACAGAATACATGTGTGTGAACGACAAGGACCCAAGAGGAACTTTGAGGTTACAGGGGGCAGAGATAAAGAAGGTGGAGGATTTTAAGTACTTAGGCTCAACAATCCAGAGCAATGGAGAGTGTGGAAAAGAGGTGAAGAAGCGCGTGCAGGCAGGTTGGAATGGATGGAAAAAAAGTGTCCGGTGTGATGTGTGATAGGCGAGTATCGGCAAGAATGAAAGGAAAAGTGTACAAGACGGTGATGAGGCCAGCAATGTTGTATGGTTTAGAGACAGTGGCCCTGGGGAAAAGACAGCAGTCAGAGTTGGAGGTAGCAGAGATGAAAATGTTGAGGTTCTCTTTGGGAGTAACGAGGATGGATAGGATCAGAAATGAGTACATCAGAGGGACAGCACATGTTGGATGTTTTGGAGACAAAGTCAGAGAGGCTAGATTGAGATGGTTTGGACATGTACAGAGGAGGGATAGTGAGTATATTGGTCGTAGGATGCTGAGGTTGGAACTACCAGGCTAAAGGCCCAGAGGAAGACCAAAGAGAAGATTTATGGATGCGGTGAAGGCGGACATGAAGGTCGTTGGAGTAAGAGTAGAAGATGCAGAGGATAGGGAAAGATGGAGGCGGATGATTTGCTGTGGCGACCCCTGAAGGGAACAGCCGAAAGGAAAAGAAGAAGATGCAAAATTTGCTTTCATCCGAAAAAAGTACTTTGGACCACTGAGCAACAGTCCAGTGCTGCTTCTCTGTAGCCCAGTTCAGGCGCTTCTGCCGCTGTTTCTGGTTCAAAAGTGGCTTGACCTGGGGAATGCGGCACCTGTAGCCCAGTCCACTGCTTCCACAGGTCCCCCAAGGCCTGGAATCGGTCCTTCTCCACAATCTTCCTCAGGGTCCGGACACCTCTTCTGGTTGTGCAGCGTTTTCTGCCACACTTTTTCCTTCCCACAGACGTCCCACTGAGGTGGCTTGATACAGCACTCTGGGAACAGCCTATTCGCTCAGAGATTTCTTTCTGTGTCTTACCCTCTTGCTTGAGGGTGTCAATGATTGCCTTCTGGACAGCAGTCAGGTCGGCAGTCTTACCCATGATTGTGGTTTTGAGTAAGGAACCAGGCTGGGAGTTTTTAAAAGCCTCAGGAATCTTTTGCAGGTGTTTAGAGTTAATTGGTTGATTCAGATGATTAGGTTAATAGCTCGTTTAGAGTGCCTTTTCATGATATGCTAATTATTTGAGATAGGAATTTTGGGTTTTCATGAGCTGTATGCCAAAATCATCAGTATTAAAACAATAAAAGACCTGAAATATTTCAGTTGGTGTGCAATGAATCTAAAATATATGAAAGTTTAATTTTTATCAGTACGTTACAGAAAATAATGAACTTTATCACAATATGCTAATTTTTTGAGAAGGACTAGTGTACACACACACACACACACACACACACACACACACACACACACACACACACACACATCTTTCAGCCCTCAAATATTTAATATCTGGTTCAAGAAATATCTTGGAAGTCTCTTTTTTTCTCACTTTCACTTTACTCTTATGTCAACCACGCAAAGTTGTTAATTTTCTGTGGGGAATCTTGAATATGAATAAAAGTTTAAAGTCAATTAAAACATGACTGATATCTGCAGTCATATGAGCCAACTTTAAGGGTCACAGTTGATGCAAGTCACATTTCCTTAACTACATAATTTCTCTGGCCTTGTGTTCAGAAATGTCCCGCGTGCCAGCAGGTTTTGAATTATTAATGGAACAAGGCATGGTTAATTTTTACAAGGGCAGAAAGTTGATGTTGCTGAAAAAGTTGTATGAACAGCGGTCAAAGTATGTAGCTTCCACATCCAAATCTGTGATGGCTTTCCATGGAAATCGGAGAAGAGCAGCAATAACGTTCCAGTGCCTGGGTGTACATTTCTGAAAATTTAAATATTTTAAAATCAACCAAAAGTTGTTTCTGCATCTCTTGATCCTTTTTACCATGGTATGTTTCATTAAAATGGAATAAAGTTTAAGAGCGCAAATCTTAATCAGAGTGGGGCAGATGGCAGACTGTTTAGGATGCTGGGCTCATGATCAGGAGGTTGTGAGTTTGAATCCCAGATAGACCCTCACCGTGCTAATGCCTTAGGGCAGGATCTTATCGAGATGTGTGTCTCTGTCCACCCACAATTACAAATGGAACCAATAAAAATAAAAAAATAAAAAACGAAAAAGAAACCTGCTGGTAAGTAGCGTCCCATCCAGGAGAAGTTCAACTTCTAGTTGCGTCGCGCTACACAAACCGAGGATAAGCATCGGCCTGATGAGCCACTAAGCTTGGTTGTAAAAGCAGAACAGACTTACCCTCCTCAGTGTAGACCTATCTTGACCAGAAAACAGGCCATACTCCAATAACTTATTTTCAGATCAACTTGTTGATGGTCGTAGCTCTGGGAAGGACTAAGATGCATCCAAGTGCATTTTAAAATCATAAACTAATACTCAAATTGTAGGTGCATGAAAATAAATGACTAAATATTGCAGCAATGCGAGGTAACAAAATATTACTTTTATATTTCAAAAATACTTTATACACATTTCCAAGGGGCAAAAGAAATCATTCCATCATCCTCCCCATTCACCATATACAGTAACAACTCATTTGGTGACACGACCATGTTTAAAACCCACAAGCTTTCAGCCATAAACCCGAGTGATGCAACCAGTCAGCTGATCAACACACACCCTTCTACTCTCTGCTGTACGTTTTAACCAACATTTGACTGTACCTTCTGTCAGCAACGCTCACTCTCTGACAAGTAATTAATCAGCAGATGTCTGACAGCACTTTAATCCACAGCAGCTAGTTTGTGAGTAAATAATTAATCATTGTTCATCATAAAGGATATGTGAGGCAGTCATTCATAAAATGCTATGCAAATCCATAGATCCTACGAAACCACTACTTCAATTCAAGAAACACCATCTACTGAACATCTATTTGAACCTTGAAAAATTTGTGTTTTGTCCATCATCTTTTTCCGCTCAATTCGGGGTCAGCAGCCTAAGCAAGCAGGTTCAGATGTCCCTCTCCCCAAGTCACTTCCTCCAGCTCTTCCGAGGGTACGGCAAGGCTTTCCCAAACCAGATGAGAGACATCCCTCCATTGTGTTTTAGGTCGACCCCAGGGTTTCCTCCCGGTTGGACATGCCCAAAAACACCACAACAGGGAGGCGTTTGGGAGGCATTCTGACCAGATGCCTGAGCAATCTCAACTGGCCCCTCTCAATGTGGAAGAGCATCGGTTCTACTCCGACCCCCCAATCACCCGGGATGGTTGTGCTTCTCACCTTATCTCTAAGGGAGAGCCCTGATACCTGGGGAAGGAAGCTCATTTCAGCCACTTGTATCCGCGATCTTGTTCTTTCGGTCACTACCCAAAGCTCAGGACCATAGTTGAGCATGGAACATAGATCGACTGGTAATTCGAAAGCATTGCCTTGCAGTTCAGCTCCATTTTCACCATGATGGACTTTACAGAAGAGACTGCAGCGATCCACCAGTTGAGCTCCTGCTCAATCCTTCCCTCACTCGAAAACAAAACCCCGAGATACTTGAACTCCTCCACTTGGGGCAGGACCCAAACAGAGTGCATTCCACCTTTTTTCAGCTGACAACCGTTGCCTCGGATTTGTAGGTGCTGATTCTCATCCCAGCCACGGATCGCTCCAACGAGAGATAGAGGTCCTGGAATGATGAACTCGCAAAAGGACAACATTATCCTCAAAAACAGAGTCGAGATCTTATGGCGCCCAAAGCAAAACCCTTAATACCATGGGTATGAACAGAAATTGTCCAGTCTGTCATTTTATGAAATAAAAAATTAAATAACAATATGTGACACATCAGTAAGGTATCCATCCATCAACCTGCAGCTCACAAGTTTGAATCCAGGGAGTTCATTCGAGCCAACTGACTGCACTCACAAAGGAGGGTGGGATGGCTGATGCTCCCGTCACTCAATGCAATCACCAGCCAATCCATGGGTGTCTGCGAGCTCATTCATACAAAAGAGGCGGATAGCACTTTCCCTCCGAGAGCATTTAGCCACCTCCAAGTGCAAATAAATACACAGAAGTTCATAAAGAGACGAGTGGGAACTGGATACGAGGACACATTCTGGAAATGTATGCATTTATTTTTTTAATGAAATGCACAATATGTGTTTTGATAAAGTTACATTAATTTAAATGACTGAACAGGCAATGACAATAAGTCACAAAACATGTGCCTTTAACACGTTATACTATTTCAAGACATTATGAAACCATGTACAGCCACAGTACAGATGCTAATACCTGTACATATGGCTACACAGTTCCATCAACTTATTAAGTATCAGGCGAGGCTGTGTAAACACCATAATACAAGAACTGTTAATAATTGTAGTGATACGTGTTGTGTTGATTGAAATCTCCCACCTTATCAAAGTCTCCCACCTTATGCTGGATCAATTTGCACCATCTAAATAAGCTTCCAGAAATTTCTGCGGCGGGCCATATGGAGGCATCATTTTACATTATTTGGTGTGATGTAAACATTTCACTGAAAGTAATTTACTGTACTTTTAAAGAAACAGACATTTTATCATCATCTCTATCAAATCCCATGTGGTATTTGAAATGCATTGTAAATGCACGCATCATAAATAATGTCATTCATGCCGGAGATGTTTTATTGTGAATATAGTAGTATCTTGTCGAACGAATTTAATCTGTTCCGAGGGCGAGCTCATAATCCAAAAAGTTCATTAGATGAAACAATTATTCCCATAAGAAATAACAGAAAACCAATTAATCTGTTCGAACCCCCTCCCGAACTCATATAAGCTGACACAAACACGTATATTTGACCTAATATATTAAAGATAAACACGTAAAAACAATAAATGTCATAATACGTACATTAACATTAAGAATAATTCATAATAACTAATAGTAAAACAAGAATAAACAATAACTCAAGTAACCCTTCCGATCATCGACTGTTGCGAAGATCTCAAATGGGCAGGCAGGAAGTGCTGCGTAACAGAGGAGGAGGAAATTTTGTGCGTGTGCATGCTATGAATGCCAGCGAGGAAAGGCTTGTGGTGAGCTCCATAGTGGGGCCAGTTTATTGTCAGAGGGAGCGCGTATGACCCTGGGGAACATGCTTTTTTGACATATTGTACTAGAATTAAGTGTAATTGTGAGCCACTCCACCGAAAGTAGGCTCTTGGGTCCAAAAATGAAAAATGAGGTGTTTACACAGGAGGCCCAAAACTGCAAAATGCAGCAAAAAGTTTGTCAATACCTTGAAAACTGAGCGAGTTATGCCATTTCTTGTGTCAGCATCCAACTAAAATTTTCAAAAGACGTTTTAGAGAAAAATGAGCACAAAGATTGCACTTCTTCCAACATCATTAGTTCTTAGCAACCAAACATTTTTATGCACTTCAGCCATATAAACTTTTATAAAACATGTCAAGGAAGAGATGATGAGAGAAAAAAAAAAAAAAAAAAAACCTTTTTAAACGCAGTCACCGTGGTAACCCCCAAAAATTAACAAAAAACCGACTATTTTTTTCCATTTCTGTTTATTCCAATAAGATCAGTATGTATCTTTTTGACAATTATATAAAGGTTCAAATGCCTTCAAATGATACTGATTGAAAAAAAAAAAAACACTGTCAGGTTCAAACAATCACACGGAAATTAAGACAACTATATAAGAAAACCATATAACAAAACTCTCTGATCTCTTTATACAAGTAGGCTTCATCAACTCTGCGCTCAGCATCATCATCATCTTCATCTATATCCTGCTCAGCAGATAAAATCACATCTTCACAAACACCAGTCATCACACTTTTATTAACAGATGCCTCTTCATCATCAACACAGCTGGCATCATCATCATCATCATCATCATCATCATCAGTTTGTTTATATGTAAAACGTATGAAACATTTAAGTATTTTTCAGGTCTTGATCAATTTTCATACAAAACTAAACAACCCATGATCCAGCATGTCCAGTCCAGACAAGATTACACACAAATCAAATAATCAAAAAATTCCATCATCGAATTTTGCATGCAGAGAAAAATACCAATACTCATACAATATCATATTAAGTTTCTAAAGTATATAATACTGAGCATATGGGATTTTCTTTGACTGAATTGCAATGGAATCATGTCTTTCTTAATATTCCAGCAGACCTAAGTTATCTCTCACACACACACACACACACACACACACACACACACACACACACAGACTGTAAGCAGTGGGTGCTCATTTGTGCATCTGCACTCTTTTGACCCACTCCCTTCATATACTGTATTTTCTTACATTCAAATTGCACTAGTTCATCTGGATGCTGCTCATTTAACCGTTTGCACACTGTGTGTGTGTGTGTATACGTGACAGAGAGAGCGAGAGAGAGAGAGAGAGAGAGAGAAATAATCTTCAAAGCCGAATTCCAGCGTGGAATTTAACATCTATACTAATGCTGCTAGACATCACAGATGACATTTCACTCTCCTTTTCCAGAAATTATGTGTATTCACAATCTTATAAATAAACTTACTTATTGTTATTGAAGAGAAAGTTAGATATAAGTTCCACATGCAGGATACTAGAGTCAGGAAGTAAACAGGAAGTTGACGTGTGACGGGCACTGAGCATGTGCAATGCAAGCATGTGACCGAGTTCACCAATCAGTGTGCTTGTTTTAGATCTTCCTTAGCGACTAGCCTGCATTGTTTACGCTAATATCGTCTTTATAACCTTTATTTTATTCACTGAAACAGCATTTTAATATTAAAACAGTATCCAAAATGGAGAGACAACTTCACGACCGTTCTTCTGGTGTATGGATTATAGTGTGTCTTGTACCGAACTCGGTGAATAATTATAAAGAAAACCGGTAAGTTTGCTACTGTTTTTATCTAGTTTTATGAGGGTACTCGTCAGAAAAATGGAGATAAAAGACATTTTTAGTGAGTTTTAGTCGATTTCACTGCAGCAAGTGATAGTTGAATACTTGTTTTAATGTTTTATGCAAAAATCCAAATTTCGATAAAAAATGACCATCTTTACTTTTTTGGCCATTTTCTCAAAAGCAGTCCGTGAGACAAGCGCCTACATTTGGTGGAGCGCCTCAC
>CM045736.1:10028390-10120890 GCA_024760905.1 Plotosus lineatus | reverse complement strand
AACTGCATCAGCCAAACCATATTAAGAACTTTCAAAATAGTTCTCCAGTGCTAAAAAAATATACATTTACACTCATTACACCAAATCGCTTTACATCTAATAGTCTCATCTCACTCTGTGCAGTCATGAAATTCGGGTCTCTGCGCACTGTTTAACAAAGAAGTTCAGACTATAAACTCAAACTAAAGAGAAAGTCGAAAGCAAAGCTGAGTATTAATCTGTTCAGAGAAAACACCAGGGCCTTTTATAAACAAACTATCCAGGGTGTACTCACCCAGAGTTGGCGGAGATGGACGCCAGCCTCCCTGCAACCCTAATTAGGATTAAGCGGTTCAGAAAATGAATGCATTACATCTCTTCATTTTCTTTCTTTTTTTTTTCCTGAGTTTAATTAAATGTGCAAACGTGTATAAATTACTTAACCCAATACTAAAACTATACTCAAACACTCGAGGCCTTATACGTAGCTTCACTTCATGATTAAACTTTTGAGGCTACATTTTCCCCTTAGGATGGTGGAATTGATGAGCAATCAGAGACCCATACAAGTCCACTGTAAACCAGAAATTCTTCCTTTGAACAAACCAACAAAAATTTCTCAAGTAGTAGTTTACCTTGCATTTAGCTGTATGTTTACTGTTCGGCAGCCAATCATTTAAAGTCAGCAATGGTTCCCATTTAGTTCTCAGTACAAGTGGGTACACAGAATAAGCGTATTCAACTATATCCTGAACATTTGCAGGTATAATTGCTTGAAAGTTCCGGCTTGCAAAGCCCTTCACAGCATACTGAACACGGGACTGACATGTCAACAGCCTGACTTTAAGCCTCAGGTCACCAATGCCATGCAACAGGTATGCTTGGAATCAAAATCAAATCTGGGCAAATTTCTCTGACATCCATGAGCCTGCTGTGCAACAGGAAATGCCCTATTAATTCCCGCCCCAGAATTAATCCCAGACCCGCCCTCTAAGTCTGGTCTGTTGTGCCTTATAAGCCGTTTGGGCCATATGACACATTTCGAATCATACGGACTTCCTTCAGTAGTCCTAAACTCACCCCTTAAACCCAGAAGACATTTTTACACACCTGGATGTAATGTGCAAAATTTTCATGACAGCATTAAGACACTCTATGTCACACATGTACCTCGCAGGAATGTTAGACATATTCTTTGCAATGATTTTATCACTTTTAAACAAATATCCTATAATCTGATCCCTCCCACCACCACCACCACTACCATGATCATCACCACAACATTTCTTCATTTTCTGTAACTGCTTAATCCTTATTAGGGTCGCAGGGAGGCTGGCGCTCATCCCAGCTGACTCTGGGCGAGGGCAGAGTACACCCTAGACAGCTCACCAGGCCATCGCTGGGCTGAAACACGCTGATGGCTTTGAAGCTACTCTTATTGAAAGTCAGCAATGGTTCTTTTACATGAACCTCAAACCAGACACAGTGAAAAGCATGGCCGGCCTTTGATAGCCCAGTTAGTGCACTGGGGGGGGACAGTGACAATCCATGGAGAGTGGGGCTTGAACCCCTGACCTTAGGATCAGTAATCAGCACCTTTACCATCAGACTGCCACCGTTCATCACCACAACAGTATATTACATCTTATAAACTTACTCTTTTAAATTTAGAACAAACAAACAACAATGGTATGGTTTAAAAGAAGAAAAAAAAGAAAAAAAAAAATCACACCACTAAATTCATGAGACAAAAACAAATAAATCGCAGATTGGTTGTGAAAGGGGCTTAAATTAAAAATATCATAGCTCTATAAAAGGGGGCGGGGTAATTTGTGGTTGTTGTTGTGCAGTCTTGAAGTTTTCGCTTTTTGTACCAGTGAGATCATGTCCCTAGTGCCATCACATTAAATATGCTAAATGTAAAATAATTACATCACTAAATTCGATTGGAGAAATTACAACATCTGGTTTGTGAGGGAAGTAACACATGGACAGCTAAAATATACAAAAAGAAAATTCCCGCAATTTTGTGCCAGAGAAAAACTTTTTGATGTGCACGTGGGATGCAGTCGGCCAGTCGATGACCCGTGGTTATGTCACACTATACTTTTAGGACATTTTGGTGTGGTGAGATGCCTTGGTGTCCCCCACCCCGCCCCATTACAATCTTGTAATTGGGATTACGTGTGCAAGTCAAACCTGAGCTGACCCACGCCTTATTCCAGACAGGAAGAAGCTGGTTTCTGGTCAGGGTGAACACTCATAGGAAAGAACAAACAGCCATGCACAACAAACACCTGAGAAGCTCCAACCTTCCTCAGCATGCCTGCGGCTTCAATATCACACATTAGTCAAGTCTACAAAATTATTGCCCGTTTCCTGTGTGATCAGAGACATGGCGCGGATTTTTGTAGTATAGACTCGACCGACCTGGAAGACATCAGCGTCCAGTCTGGAATTATAATGGAATCACGGGGGCAAAGATCTCGCTCAAGCAAGAACTTTTGATCAAAATGTCCGTGGCATGCAATGGAATCATTGTTCACATCTTGCTGTAATCATCAGAGTACAGAGAGTCAGTTGAACCGGGAGAGAAACGTGCGGATGTACAAGCCAGGCGGGTTTTATGCGAGGTTTTTTTACTGTGCAGATAATTTAGCATTACAAGCTCGTGATGAATGTTTCTCTGTGGCACCGCGCTTTTCTGCCAGATGCGAGTTGTAATTAACACTTCCGTATGATCTTTATATTCGCTCATAAAAATGCATGTGTTCAAGTTGTTTGTACAGTAAAAATGGATTTCTTCCTTTTGTTTAATTCTTGGAGTTCTTCCTCCATTTCAGCCATTCAGAGATCATAGAGCTGAAGGTGAAAGGACGACTCGCTGCCTTATTCCGTTTCAATGCGAAGTGTTAGCCCCCCCACGGTCTCCTCTGAATCTCCCTCTCAGCTCAATACATAATACAATACATCACACACTCGCTCATTTCTCAAACGGCTTAATTCACCTTACTGAGGCCACAAGGAAGTTGAAGCCTGTCTCAGCCAACACTGGGTGAAGTCAAGGTACACCCTGAACACCAAACCATCGCGGGACCAACATACAGTCACGTTCACACTTCGGGGCAATTTTGAACAGTAAATATCTTTGCGTGCATGTCGTCGGACTTTGGGAGGAAATAAGCATGGAGAGAACATACACACCTCATAGTGTAGGACACGATAAAAACAATTGTCATGTCACATCTTCAGATACTTGAGTTATATGTGGAACATTTGGTCGAGCATCGATAAGATTCAACTCCGTGCCAGTCCAAAATGATTCCATTGCTGGGTGATTGGCTGTTTATAATTCATCTAGAATACAAGTCACAATTTTGAACAAATTTGTTTCGCAGATGTTCCACAACATTAAATAGAACTATAAGCTTTTTTTTTTTTTTTTAAGGTAGTACGGAGTCCATCAAATGTTCCCACAGGGATATTGAGCAATTATTGAATGAGCAGATTAATTATCCGGTCGAAAGGTTGTTATGGCTGCGGCAGATAACACCTTCTCAGACAGAATATCCTCTCTGTATTATATGAGAGTTGAATTCTATAATAATTTTATAATTCATTGAACATATTTTCAGTAGACAGCCACATTTTATGGTGTGTGTTACTCTTGCAAAGACTTATCAGATGGCATCGATAGAATAAGTCAGTTAACTGGCAGCAACGATGCAAGACTTGACTGATGATCTTCGACCAATCAGAAAGCAGAACATCTCTCAGACGAATACTTTTTCTCTCACCATCAGTAAACTCAGCTTGTACATCAACATTCCAGTAGCCTAAAATTATTTTTATAAATTATGCAGGTTTTCTCTCTTCACACACCTGCATGCCATTGTATAATTTTATATAGATGAAGTTCTGGTTTTGGCTGCAGATGTTGTTACATTTTCGAGAATAAAATGTGTTTTGGAACAAACACGTCTCAAGGTGTAAACTATACATGATGGCACTGAGGAAAAAAATAAATTACTGCTGGTGTTATTTTCATGTTGATAAAATAAATAAATAAAAACTGACTCGAAACACCTTGTAGAAGTTAAAATTTTGAAAAGCCTGACACTCAATCAATCATTCTCTTCACACCACCGGACCACCCCACCCCCAATCCGCTAATCCATTGTTTTGTGTTTTTTTTACCTTGGGTGTTTGGTGCAATTCGGATCGGAGGTGCGGAGGTGAAGTTGCACTTAAAACTTTTAACTTTAATTATTCATTAAGATGAATAAAATATTTATACAATTTATAATACTTGAATTTACAGAAACATAAAATAATTACAGTGGAACCTCAACTTACAAAAGCCTCAACAAACGAAAAATCCAGGTTACGAAAAACATTTTCCTAAAATTTTTGTCTCAAGATACGAAACAAGCTCACGTTACGAAAGCACCATCTCAAAAATTCAAACAATGCACGAGTTGCTCTCCCGCCCCGCTGGTCTCCCATTGGCTATCTCCAAACATCCCGCCTTGCTGGCCTCCCATTGGCTAGGAGGGATGACGCAGCTCCCTCCCATTGGCTATTATGGAACACGCATCATGGTTTTCGTGTAAAACACAGAGTTACTGTTGTTTCATGAGTTTTTCGAGTGTGCTCATTGCAACTTTATTTTTTGGCTCAAGCTTTTACCCTTGTATAAACATTTGTAAGATTATAATTCTGTTAAGAAGACATGGTCAACACGCACGTGTAATTCCCAGTGCGAGTGAAAAGAAGAAGCGGGCTCGTGGCATGCGGTTGAGTGATATCGCAAAGGAATATGGCCAAACCTGTCTACCATCAGTACGATATTGAAGCAGGAGGCAGCCTTAAAAGATATGCTTTTATAATTTTTAAAGGATTTAGGGGGTAGTTTTGGGGACATTGGAACGAATCACACGTTTTACATGTAAAATGCGGTTCAACTTACGAAAAATCCAGGTTACGAAACCACTTCCAGAACGGATTAATTTCATAAATTGAGGTACCACTGTAGAAGTATTTTATTATGCTATGTTCATGCACAATGCAATGCTATGTCACACTCCAGCTTCTTCCCAACTGTTCTTTAGTTATTTTCAGCAGATAAAAATTTCCTGCTTTCAGTGAGTACCTGCTTCATTAATACATCTCCGAGCTGCATTTCTGCCCGGCCAGACTTCAGTATAGTGAGCATGAATATTTGTTAAGCGAGCAGTGACTAACAGGGCTGACAGGTCTTGCATAGAGGTCACCGATAACCTGCACTACATTATTATGTCTGCTTCTCTCTGCTGGGCCATCGCTGGGTTTGGTGATGGAGCTGAACTCAAACGGTTCCTGACAGGAAATGTGAGTTTTAAAGTACCAAGGACAAGTGCGACCTGAATACTAAAGTGAAATCAGCATGGATTAGAGAACAGAAACAGGCAATGAAAACCTCTGGATATGTAATGACACAGATGTGACTTTATTCATGTGAAAAAAAAATATATATATTGACCTATTTGCAGGGTCATGAAATTACCGGTCCATGACTAAGGGTCGCGAGTATACTGCCAGGAGCTAGGTTTTTCCATTCTGTTTGCTGGGCTGCATCACTATTGATAACTAATAATCCAAAAGATGCAAAGACTGAGACCTATTTTAAATGGGTTTGGGTTTTAAAGCATAATATAGATTCAGAACTCTGTATGCACAGTAAAGTTGAAGTTGCATAATTCGGATAATCGCGTAACTCGGAGGTCTCATTCGGTCCCGATTTTTTTTTTCCAGATATAATGCCATTAAAATGGAATCTCACAAGTTGGACTTTGGCCCAAGTCGGATAAAAATTTGAGTCCGTTTAATACATTTCCATTAAAATCTTGTCACATATGTCGGATCACACACTAGGCTACACTCACGCATTTACACATGACCAACATTGCTATAAATGCACTTGATGAACTACGGCTGCATTGTGGTCGGCTCTGTCTTATAAGTTGATTTGTGTCAGTTAACTGAGCTGCTGATCCCAAATACAGAGGCCGACCTCCAATCTCTGATAAGGTCCCTAACCTTAGCTTTCGGCTGTTCTGAATTCTTAACCAATTTCGTACAACTAGATTTTTCGCCGACTTACCCAGAAGACAGATTTTCTCCAAGCCGGAGCAAATTTGCTGGGCCACTTGAATCCGACTCGTGCAATGTTAACTGTATTTGTAAAAAACATCAAATTACGCTACACCTGTACAAGTTCACAGAATACAGAAATATGGGGAAGACATGAATGGTGTACAGTAGGCCCTTGACTATTCATGGTTTTGCACACACAGTTTGCATATTCGCGGACTGCGGCGCAACTGTCACATCATTCAAATTCAGCCAATGTCTGTCCTCCTTCCTGCTAATTGGTTGAGATGATGTAGCGCCCCTTTTTCCTCATTTGCGCACATATTGTCAATGAGCCTTTTTTAGTGTGTTTAATTACCAGTTAAGCTCTATGATGCCTCTCAAACGTAAGCTCAGTGCCAAAAAAAGGTAATGACATTGGATGTCTCCAATGAAGAAATAAGACTTTCTCCGAAAGAAATGGCAGTTTCCACTGAAGTGCCTGAAGAGGAATAATCATCTGAACTGTTGTAAAACACTCCACTATTAAAGTCTTTTTCAATTATTATTCCAGTACAGTACCTTAGTTAATGTTTACAGTGTTTGATGTGTGATTTTATTTACTGTGGTGTAGCATGTTTCTCATTTTATTTTGTTTATCAAATTTGTTACATTTCTTGTTCTTTTTGTTATGATCTGTGTTTTGGGGGGACTTTGATTTTGTCGCTGTGCCTCTAACTGTTTTCTCTCCGCTTCGGCTGAGGGGCGTGGCTGAGCTGCTCAGTGGCTCACACCTGAATTCACTATTCTCATCTACTCACAATAAACAAAAGCACGTTCACCTCTGCACCAGAGGATTAACTCGCATCACGTCACCGCTTCTTTGGTTTGTAACAATCTCTAACTCTCTCACTCGAGAACTCTGTTTTCTACCCGCTCCGGCTGAGGGGCGTGGCTGAGCTGCTCGGACTGAATGCAGTTCATACCTGAATTCAGTCATCTCATGCCTCACAAATAATGCAATACCTTCCTCTAGTGGGCATTTTTGAAAATTACAGTGCTGTATGTTTCAAGGAAAACACATTTAAAGGTGTTGTTTTATATGTATGCTCTATGTTTCTATTTTATTATCAATAAATATCACAGTAAAAAATTAAGTTTTTCTTAATCATTACTACATTTTATAACATTAATGCTGTATTAATGAGTAAGACTGTCTATTGTATGTGTTTAAGAAGCATATTTTAGCACATGTAATAGATACATAGTATTTTACTTCTGGTTGATCATTCGCACATGTAATATGATACATGGGGTTTTACTTCCAGGTACAGAACTCGCAGATTACCTTCAATCGTGGGAAGGGCCGGAACCAAACCCCCGCAAATAGCGAGGGCCTACTGTATTAACATTAAGATGAACAGGAACATTTTTCATCACCACTGCCAGGGCATGGCACAACGTTTCCTCTTCACATAAACCTCATATCCTGCCCATTGGACCTTCTTTAAATTTGGCACGGTCACAAATGTTGGTTTTTTTTTTGTGTGTGTGTGAAAGTGATAGTCGTTGTGCACAAAATCTTAGAAGTACATGACAGGTGATCTTTTCACTCGCCGTTAAAAGCAACCCATAATGCATTGCCATAATTTTTCAATGTCCAAGTCCTTTCTTTCAGCTTTTATCCATACCTACAGTGACCCGGAGATCTTGTTTTCAGGCTGAACGCAGTGAAGTTTGACCTTCATATGTCATTAAATAAGACGTGCAGCATTGGTTTTCTTCTCTAATGCTGCTTCAGTATCCTTTGTGATACTACAGTTTACTTCAGTTACTCCACATTTTTTCCTCCCTACCTTAATGGTATTCTCGCTGGTCTTCCATGACACATAATTCAGGATGGCTGTCATGTTCACAAAAAAAAGGTGTCACATCTGCCAGACTTTCAAATTGGCTGTGATCTGGGTGAATTCTAATGAGGTATTATGCAGCACTCTTGTGGCTCAGATGAAATGAGAGCCAACATGCATAACTTGGGGTGGGAAACAAAGCCAGGCTGGCTGTTTCACATTCAGGAGACAGACGAATATTGTCTTATTGTGCGAGTTTGCTAGCATGGGAACAGCCCAGGACTTGTACAAAATGTGTGCAACACGCATCTCAATAAACAATACAACCGACACAGGATTGGATATAATTTGAAAATCATAAAAAGGATGACATTCATATTTTCTATTAAATTTACTGACACATAGATGTGAGATTTCAACATACATCAAAACTGGATGCAAAAATAGTTTGTCAATTACTTGTTTGGGTCCATCATCTAAATACAGGGACCCCTCGCTACTTTGCGCTTCAATTAATGCGGTTTCAGTGCATCGCTTTTTTTTTTTTTAAATAAATAAATAAATATTCATCGAATTAAAAAAATAATTTAAAAATAAGGAAATTAAGGAAGAATAGGTGGAAAACTTAAGGTAAATGTCACAAAAACAAGGCCAATTATGCAAAAAGAAAAAAAAAAAAAAAAAAAAAAAAAATAAAAAACCAACAAAAAAAAAAAAAAATCTCCCATCAAAACTGGATACATTGTTGCATCTGTGTGTGCGCAGCCACGCCCCCCTCTGCCAGACCCTAGTATTAAGTGTACCTCAGGATAATGTTGAATCATATTTCATACTTATATTTATAATCTATCTTTCTGTAGATTTTATTCCATTTCTACTTGTTCTTCAATTTCATTTCACTTTTGACCTTGGACAGCGTTGGTATCTCCAGATGTTTGCAAAACGAATGTTGGCGAGTTGGAGAGCGTCTCATCTCATCTCATCTCATCTTCTTCCGCTTAGTCCGGGATCGGGTCGCGGGGGCAGCAACCTTAGCAAAGAGGTCCAGACATCCCTCTCCCGAGCCACTTCCTCCAACTCTCCCGGGGGGACACCGAGGCGGTCCCAGACAAGCCGAGAGACATAGTCCCTCCAGCGTGTTCTAGGTCGACCCCGGGGTCTCTTCCCGGTTGGACATGCCCGAAACACCACACCAGGGAGGCGTCCGGGGGGCATTCTAACCAGATGCCCGAGCCACCTCAACTGGCCCCTCTCAATGCGGAGGAGCAGCGGATCTACTCCGAGCTCTCCCCGGATGGCGGAGCTTCTCACCCTATCTCTAAGGGAGAACCCCGCCACCCGGCGAAGAAAGCTCATTTCAGCCGCTTGTATCCGTGATCTTGTTCTTTCGGTCATTACCCAAAGCTCGTGACCATAGGTGAGGGTTGGAACGTAGATCGAATGGTAAATTGAGAGCTTCGCCTTGCGGCTCAGCTCCTTTTTCACCACGACGGACCGGTACAGGCACCGCTAACAGCAGAGGCTGCAGCGATCCGTCTGTCGATCTCTCGCTCCATCCTTCCCTCACTCGTAAACAAGACCCCAAGATACTTAAACTCCTCCACTTGGGGCAGGACCTCATCCCCGACCCAGAGGGTGCATTCCACCATTGTCCGACTGAGAACCATGGCCTCGGACTTGGAGGTACTGATCTTCATCCCGGCTGCTTCGCACTCAGCTGCGAATCGCTCCAATGAGAGCTGGAGGGCCCGACTTGATGAAGCCAAAAGGACAACATCATCCGCAAAAAGCAGAGATGATATCCGATGGCCACCGAACCAGAACCCCTCATCGCCTCGACTGCACCTAGAAATTTCGTCCATAAAAATTATGAACAGAATCGGTGACAAAGGACAGCCTTGGCGGACTCCAACTCCCACCGGAAACGAATCCGAGCTGCTGTTACCAATACGGACCAAACTCTGGCTCCGGTGATACAGCGACCGAATAGCTCGTAGCAACGGATCCGGAACGCCGTACTCTCGGAGCACGCCCCACAAGATCTTTCGAGGGACACGGTCGAAAGCCTTCTCCAAATCCACAAAGCACATGTGGACAGATTGGGCAAACTCCCATGCCCCCTCCAGAATCCTGTGGAGCGTATAGAGTTGGTCAAGAGTGCTGCGGCCAGGACGAAAACCACATTGTTATTCCTGAATCCGAGGTTCGACTATCGGTCGGATCCTCCTCTCTAGTACCCCTGCATAGACTTTACCAGGTAGGCTGAGGAGTGTAATTCCCCGATAATTGGAACACACCCTCCGGTCCCCCTTCTTAAAAATTGGGACCACCACCCCAGTTTGCCAATCCAGAGGTACAGCCCCCGATGACCACGCGATGTTGCAGAGACGTGTCAACCAAGAAAGTCCTACAACATCCAGAGTCCTGAGGTATTCCGGGCGGATCTCGTCCAACCCCGGAGCTCGACCACCGAGGAGCTTATTGACAACCTCAGTGACCTCCACTCCAGTGATGGGCGGACCCTCACCCGAACCCCCAGGGTCTTCCTCTTCCACGGAGGGCGTGTTGGTGGGATTGAGAAGGTCCTCAAAGTATTCCCTCCACCTCTCAACAACATCCCCAGTCAAGGTAAGCAGCTCCCCACCTCCACCGTAAACAGTGTTTGTGAAGAACTGCTTCCCCCTCCTGAGGCATCGGATGGTGGCCCAGAACCTTTTTGAGGCCAACCGATAATCACTCTCCAGGCCCTCACCGAACTCCTCCCACGCCCGAGATTTTGCATCTGCGACAGCCTCGGCTGCAGCACGTTTGGCCTGCCGGTACCCGTTTGCTGCCTCAGGAGTCCCACAGGCTAATAAAACCCGATAGGCCTCCTTCTTCAGCTGGACGGCCCCCTTCACCGCAGGTGTCCACCACCGGGTTCGGGATTACCGCCCACGACAAGCACCGGCGACCTTACGGCCACAGCTATGGGCTGCCGCCTCAGCAATGGAGGCACGAAACATGGCCCATTCAGATTCCATGTCCCCGCCTCCTCCGAACGTGGTTGTAGCTCTGCCGGAGGTGGGAGTTAAAGGCCTCGGACAGGGGCTCCGCCAAACGTTCCCAGCAGACCCTGATTACACGCTTGGGCCTGCCAGGTCTGGAAGGCAACCTCCCACACCACGAAGCCAACTCACCACCAGGTAGTGATCGGTAGACAGCTCAGCTCCTCTCTTCACCCGAGTGTCCAGAACATATGGTCGCAAGTCCGATGACACGACTACAAAGTCAATCATCGAACTGCGACCTAGGGTGTCCTGGTGCCAAGTGCACTTATGGACACCCTTATGTTCGAACATGGTGTTCATGATAGACAAACTATGACGAGCACAGAAGTCCAACAACGACACACCATTCGGATTCAGACTGGAGAGGCCGTACCTACCGATCACACCCTTCCAGGTCACACTATCGTTGCCCACATGGGCGTTGAAGTCTCCCAAGACAACGAGCGAGTCTCCCGAGGGAGCGTTCTCCAACACCCCCCCCAAAGACTCCAAAAAGGGTGGGTACTCTGAACTGTCATTTGGTGCATAAGCACAAATAACAGTCAGGACCCGTCCCCCGACCCGAAGACGGAGGGAGGCTACCGTTTCGTCAACCGGGGAGAACCGCACCATTGGGGCACCGAGAGGGGGGGCAACAAGAATACCCACACCGGCTCGCCGCCTCTCCCCATGAGCAACTCCAGAATAGAAGAAGGTCCAGCCTCTTTCGAGATGGATGGTTCCAGAGCCCAAGCTATGCGTTGAGGTGAGCCCGACTATATCTAGTCGGTATCTCTCCACCTCACGCACCAAATCAGGCTCCTTTCCGCCAGAGAGGTGACATTCCATGTCCCGAAGGTCAGAGTAAGCAGCCAAGGATCAGTCCGACAGAACCCATGCCTTCGGCTGCCACCCAACTCACACTGCACCCGACCCTAAAACTCCTCCCACGGGTGGTGGGTCCATGGGAGGGCGGACCCATGTCTCCTTTCGGGCTGGGCCCGGCCAGGCTCCATGGGCATAAGCCCGACCACCAGGCGCCGCCTTGAGCCCCTCCCCTGGGCCTGGCTCCAGGAGGGAACCCCGGTGACCCGCGTCCGGGCAAGGGAGACTGATTCCTGTGTTGTTTTCTCATGTCTTAGGGGTCTGTTTTGAATCGCACTTTGTCTGGACCTTCACCCCGGACCTGTTTGCCTTGGGTGACCCTACCAGGGGCATTTGCCCCCGACAACATAGCTCCTAGGATCATTAGGTCACGCAAACCCCTCCACCACGATAAGGTGGCGATTCGAGGAGGGGAGTTGGAGAGCGTCTGTATTTATATTTAATTTACATTGTATGTTATTTTTTCAATGTTTAATTGTTATTATAAGCATTGGATATGTATTTATTGATATTATATACACATATACATCAACGTATACATCAGTTGGGGGGGGGGGGGTGATCCTACTTCGTGGATTTAGATGGTTGCGTGGGGATCTCAGTCCCAATTAACCGAGGAAAGTGTGGGATCCCTGCAATTTATGCCATTAAATGTTGACAAATAATTAAAAAAAAAAAAAAAGAGCTTGGCTAATCACTAATGACTTTCATATTCGAACAACAACAAATATAATTTAAAAATATGCCAACCTCCTCCAATCCAAGCAATCCCCCATATGAGCCAAAATGTCGAACAATAGGGGATTCAGAGGCAAAGTACCTCCACCAAGCATAGACTATTATAACTTGGAATAGCTGTAATAAAATGTCTCCCTCTAGTGGGCATCAGATGAACATTTTGCCCCATGTTAATAAAGATTATTAGGGCAGTGGCAGCCTGGTGGTAAAGGGTGCTGGATCCCTGATCCTAAGGTTGAGGGTTCAAGTCCCACAATCCACAAGATTGTCACTGTTCCCCCCAATGCAGCTAACTGGGTTATCAAAGGCCAGCCATGTCTCTCATTGTCTATGGTGTGAGGCATGTAAAAGAACCATTGCTGACTTTCGTAAAGAGTATCTGCAAAGCCATCAGCGTTTCTGTCCCTTGCTAAAGGGTTGTGTCAGGAAGGGCATCCGACGTTAAACCAATGCCAAATCAAATACGCGAATCAGGTTGCTATGACGACCCCTGAAAAAAAGAGAAAAAGCCGAAAGGAAAAGAAGAAGAAGTTAATAAAGATTATTATTTTCTAACGAAGCAAGGCCCCAGCCCTTCACCAAATTTCGGGACAATCAGTTCGGTAGTTTGTGTAATCCTGCTACCAGACAGACATACAAACAAACACTAGTGAATACATAACCTCACCTGCCAAGTGGTGACGGAGATAAAAATCATCCTCTCACACATTGTTAAATAACCCTTTCAAATTTTCTGGATCCAAAATTAAATTAAAAAATTATGTAGTGCTTCGTGTCCAAAGCTGTACTTCTATTAAAAATGCATAAAAAGCCACAAAACACCTTGTATGACTGCTAAAAAAATTAATATTCAAACCACAGGAAATCATAACCTCATTGGCAGTGCTAATGAAAAATTAGCCTCTCATAAGAAACCTTTAAATTCACAAATTTAATGGCTCTTTCTATTGATCTTTAACTAAAACTGCACTGAATTACTTCAGACATCCATCACCATTAAACAAATCAAAATTAAAAATTAACTTGGGAACAACATAATTATTAACATATTTTACAACATTAAACAAATCACGCCCCATGAACCGCATGGCTGTTACATCAACCTTCATACACTTCACTTACCAAACAGAAGCATTTGGCTGCTTTCATTTTTTTTTTTTTTTTTTAAACCATGACCAAAAAAACGCATCTCTGCTTTGTGGAGCCTGCAGCAGCCTGCTTTAATGTTGAGTGAAATCGTGTTTTAGACTTTGCTTTTATTTATTTAATTTTTGCTCTTTGCAGCCGTCCTTCAAAAGCCCGTTCTTTGAGAGACAGGGTACAGCTTTATCAGTCACATTGACATGAACTTGAAATGACTTTCTTCCCCACTCAGCTTTTTCGTTATCTGAACAGAAGCTTGTAGGTTGTGTATGCAGTGAAAGACAAGCAGCTTAGTGTCCCATCCTCCTCAAACCCCCCCCCCCCCCTCCACCCCCACCTATCACCCCGCGTTGGACCTGAAAACATGTTTACGGTCAGAGTTCTGTGGCCTCTGCACTCGACTGCGCTGCCGCCCCCAGTGATGTCTCTAGTGAATTTACATTCCACACAGGAGACGAGAAGCATGTACACACTATTTACAGGAATATGGCACGTCTACAAATTATGCAGGGTACTCTGAATGTTGCCGCTTTGGTATTAATTTCCTATCGTCACACCATTAATACATAAAATAGAATTACTCTTTCAGTACAGTGGTACCGGTAAAGCTAGATACTTAAAATCAAACGAATAGCTCAATGAAGCAGAAATTTAATTTTTATTATTTTGATATACACATACTATATATAAGTATACAATATACATATACTGTATTAGTCCCCCGGGGGAAGTAGTAGGGAGTTGGCTGCCTTGCTTAAGGGCACTTCAACCATGAAAGTGGAGGAAGGTGCAGCTCAGTCCCCCCACTGCCACACATTTTTCCTGCTGGTTTGGGATTCAAACTAGCAGCCTTTCGTTCCCAAAGCCACTTCTCCAACCATTAGGCTATAGCTGCCCCCAAATCATGGGCATCATGGGTATTATTATAAGTGAGATTGGTTTCCTTAAAAAGACTTTAAAATTTTAGAAAAACATACAGAGGCTCATCAAGAATTTTTACAACATAGCAGACAATGAAAAACTAGACTTAAAAGAGGTGGGGTGTGCTCATGCCACAAGTAAGATCACAAGCAGACACAAAATAAAGCAATATTTGTTTGATGTTCATCAAATTATCAGAAAAGAGCTCATCGATAGCATACCACCAAATAGATAACATACCAATAGTTTACGTCTTATGCTAGTGTCACGAATTCAATATTTTTAGTTCAGGGTGGAAAGTAAACTGGTCATTTTGGTCAGTGGGGCCAGAGAATGGTTTGGTTCTATGGAAATTAGTGGAAGTATTACTGGAACATGATATTAATTTTTAAACCTCCCTGAAGTACAGAAGGTGCCCATTGTTAAAGTTGTTCAGTTTCACACCGCACACTATGAGTCCAAAAATATATGACAACCTGGCCAGGTGTGGCTCAAAATCTGCACAAAATCATGCCGGGTGGTAATAAGCACACAACTGTCTAAAATATTTTTGTATGCTGTGGCATTAATTTACTTTTGTTTGAAAATTAAAAGTTCTGTTTTAGCATATGTACACAGTAATGCATGTAAAGGCATGATTATGCCAAGGTTGAATCCAAAAGAACTTGAGTGGCCCAAATCCTGAACTAATTCACTGTGCACTTGGCCTCCTCACTTAACATCAGTGCCCCACTTATGCTATTGTGGCTGAATGGGCACAAAGCCAAATTCCAAGAACCCTTTTACAAATGTAGTGGAATGCCTGCTCAAAAAAGTAGAGGCTGTAAACAACTAAATAGAGGAACAATGCTATGTTTACGCTCACAATTTTTGAACGTGCACAAAAATGTGATGGTCTTGTCCAGAGATTTTGAACCATACAGAAGACTTTTAGTACTACTACAGCTGCTGTGCTTCACACTCATGCCTACATGCATCACTTTACAATGAAACTCGACAGCACAGCCAGACACAAGCAAATAAAACACTTTTACACTTTCCTTATTCCCCGCTTAACGCATGTAATTGCCGAAGCACTAATGTCAGCTACATCCAACCTCAACAGAAGACTGATGAGAACAAAGACTGATGGCAGGTATTAATAACTCTGCATCGCTTACATTCATGCCACTATTTCTCCATGGTAACCGTCAATTAATGCATACCCATGCACTTCACGCAACATTTAGAATGCCATGTACTATTATTCTCTTGTCCAACCTCATGCTCGACAGTGACAAAAGCCTGATGAACAGCATGCACCCTTCTGACTGTCCTGACTGTTGTCGGTGCTTATGCACCAAATGACAGTTTAGAGTACCCACCCTTCTTGGAGCCTTTCGGGGGTGTGTTGGAGAATGCTCACTCTGGGGACTTCCTCGCTGTCCTGGGACACTTCAAGGCTCATGTGGGCAATGACAGTGTGACCAAGAAGTGTAGGTATGGCCTCTCCAGTATGAAGCCTCAATGAGGTTTCGTTGTTGGACTTGAGTGCTCGTCACGGTTTGTCCATCACGAACAGCATGTTAGAAAACAGGGTGTCCAGAAGTGCACTTGGCACCGAGACACCCCAGGCCGTAGTTCGATGATCGACTTCGTAGTCATGTCACCCGACTTTGACCGCATGTTTTGGACACGCCAATGAAAAGAGAAGCTGAGCTGTCAACCGATCACCACCTGGTGGCAAGTTGACTCCAATAACGCAGGAGGCCGCTCTCCAAACCTCACTGGCCCAAGCGTACAGTTAATGTTTTCTGGGAATGTTTAGCAGAGTCTCCTGTCAGAGGGGGGCCTTTAACTCCCACCTCCGGCAGAGCTACAACCACATCCCGAAGAAGGCAGGGGACACAGAATTTGAATAGGCCATATTTCGTGCTGCCATTATTGGGGTGGCCTGAAGGTGCCTGTAGTTGCGGTAATCCCAGGACCTGGTGGTCGACACCTGCGATGATGGGGAGCCGTCTAGCTGATAAAGGAGGCCTATGGGGTCTTATTGGCCTTTGGGACTCCCGAGGCAAGACAAGAACTGGCAGGCCAAACATGCCACCACTGATGCAAAATCTCAAGCTTGGGAGTAGTTCAGTGAGGGTCTGGATAGCAACCATCAGTTGGTCTTGAAAAGGTTCTGGACCACCATCCTATGCCTTAAGACAGGGAAGCACTTCTCCGCAAATACTGTTTACAGTGGAAGTGATGAGCTGCTCACCCAGACTAGGGATGTTGTTGAGAGGTAGAAGGAATACTTCGAGGACCTCCTCAATCCCACCAACATGCCCTACATGGAGGAGGAAGGGTGTTTGGGTGCACCCATCACTGGGGCTGAGGGTGCCAAGGTAGTAAAAAAAGGTCCTCGGTGGTCATGCTCCAGGGGTGGATGAGATCTGCCCCGAGTATCTCAGGGCTCTGGATATTGTAGGATATTGTTTGTTTTGGTTGGCACGCCTCTGGAACATCACTTGGTCATCACTGGCCGTACTTCTAGACTGGCAAACCCAAGTGGTAGTCCGCATTTTTAAAAAAGGGGACCGAATGGTGTGTTTATGGATTCTCTACTCAGCCTACACGAGAAAGTCTATGCAGATGTTCTAGAGAGGAGGGTCTGCCTGATGATTGATACTCAGATTCAGGAGGAATGATATGGTTTTCATCCTGGACACGGCACTCTCAACCGACTACGTACACTCTGTAGGATCCTGGAGGGGCCAAGGGCATTTGCCCAATCTGCCCACGTGTGTTTCGTGGATTTAGCGAAGTCTTTGTCCCTTGGGTTATCTTGTGGAGTCTGCTCTGGGAGTACGGTGTACCGGACCCATTGCTACGGGCCATTCGGTCTCTATACCACCAGAGCCAGAGCTTGGTTCACATTGGTGACAACTGATCAAATTTGTATCCTTTGAGGGATGGAGTCCACAAAGGCTATCCTTTATTACCGATTCTGTTCATAATTCTATGGACAGAATTTCTATTCGCAGTTGAGAGGTTCTGGTTTGGTGGCCATAGGATCTTGTCTATGCTTTCTGCGGATGATGTCTTTTGGCTTCATCAATCCGGGACCTCTAGTTCTCACTGAAGCAAATCGCAGCCAAGTACGAGGCCATGGTTATCGTAAGGAAAAAGGATGGAATGCACTCTCTGGGTCTGGAATGAGGCCCTGCCCCAAGTGGAAGAGTTCAAGTATCTCGGAGTCTTATTCACGAGTGAGGGAGGGATGGTGCGGGAGATCGACAACCAGAGCACTGCAGCCTCTGCTGTAAAGCGTAGCTTGTACTGGTCCCTCGTGGAGAAGCGAGATCCGAGTCTCAAGGCAAAGCTCTCAATTTACCAGTCGATCTACATTCCAACCCTCACCTGATCATGAGCTTTGGGTAGTGACCGAAAAACAAGACAGCGGATACAAGCGGTTGAAATGAGCTTCCTTTTCTGATAGTTGGGGCACACTTCCCTGGTGTGGTGTTTCGGGAATGTCCGGCCGGGAAGAGTCCCCAGGGTCGACCCAGAACATACTGGTGGGATTCTGTATCTCAGCTGGTCTGGGAAAGGCCTCAATGTATCCCCACAAAATAGCTGGAGGAATTGGCTGGGGGCAAGGGATGTCTGGACCTCAATACTTAGGCTGGTGCCCCCGTGACCCGACCCCGGTGATGATGCTGATGATGATGATGAAATTATAAGAGGAAGCAACAGTAAGTATTTGCTATGGCACACAGGTCAATCCATTAAAGTTACTTTCGCTTCGGTTGCGTAGCCACTCGCCATTCCGGCTGAACTTTAATGAGAATGACATTTACTCATTATACATATCATGTTTCAGGTAATCAAGATTAATGTGATAAACACTGAAACATTTACTTTCGATTTAAGGGAAATCTCAGCTTTCCTGAACAGGCATTAGATAATTATTTGCATAAGCATTTGTCTCTACTCTAGCTGCATTGTTAACACCATACCTTAATCCCGTAAAGGCCTGGGTATCACTCTATTGATGGATAATGATGGATTGCATTCAAAACTCCATTTATCTATATTTCCTATAGCCTATACCATACACTTGAAGCAAGTATGACCCCCCTACATAACTTCTATACCATCAATTTTAAATAATTCACTCTCAAAAACAATGGTGATGCTACTGATGCCAATAAAAGATCTTTATATATAAATATATACACACAGACGATCCCCGACTTACGTTCATCCGTTTTACGTTTTTCCAATTTTACATTTTTTTCCCAAAAAAAGTCAAATTTTGAGTTTAGATGTATCTATGTAGTACGTGACGTCACGACGCTGCATTCATTGTTTACAAACTACAGACTGAGTGTATGTATATATATCAGTTATATAGTGTTACCCTTGTGTTAAGATGTCATCTCTGTGTTTACACTGTTTTGCAGACTTTTGTAACCCTAAGCAAATATGGTTGGTCAGAAGTGTAAGCCTACTAGCATGGGTGTAAGTGTCATACAGAGATGAATTAACTATTTGCTCAGATCGGCACAATCTTTATATTTATTATCTTTTAGCAGAATCCTAAGACTGTATACTTATTTTTATATTAATATTCATTAGGATTTGTACTTGTTCTTTGTATGCATCTCTTGAATAAAGTTTACTTACACAAAAGAAAGAACTCTCCACTTTGCTGGGATTCACATGGCGGGCTGTGTTCTAAACGAGTTCAACGGCACCCTTATGCACTTTCAAAGTCCAGAAGTCTGTCTAACCCACAGTATGTACACTACTTTCGCAAGTATACTATACTTTCGGTATTGAGCGCTTCACATATTGTAAGCGTTGATTGACTGTTTTAAGCTTCATGTAAATTGTTTTATGAGATACTGTAATGGTATTTATGGATGTATAGTACTGTATGAGCGTCATACATCACACGTCACTGTAACAACTTACGTTCACTTTCAACTTACGTTTGGCCGTACGGAACCAATTAAAACGTAAGTCGGGGAGCGTCTGTACACACAAGTATGTATGTATAATATATATATATATATATATATATATATATATATATATATAAACATTGTGCAAATATGTACAGTGTTGTACAGGAAATCTGTATGCACAATGGCGGCATTGAACAGAAAAAAGTGAAAATGTTGGACAGATGGTTAGTTCAAGCAACTGATATTAAACATGTGAGTTAAAAATACAATTAAGAATAACAATAGCCATAATAAAAACACCCTGCTAAGTTGGCAGGAATTAGAGAAATGAGCAAAATGGCCCTTGGGCACTTTCAGGAGGATGGGGAGGGAGGCAGATTCCAAAGACCCCCCCCCCCCCCCCCCCAAAAAAAAAAAAAGGGACAGCTTAATACACTTCGATTTGTCAAGTTTCAAAACCGACTATTGGATTCCATGTAAATAAATAAATAAAAAAAAGAATGAATAAGAGAAGCTTGCTGTTTGCAACCCACAAAGCTCTCGACCCGTATCTGTAGCTGCATGACTTTTTGCACTGTGGCCACATGATTGGCCGAGTGGATAATAGCCTGAGTGGATAATTGCCTGAATGAGCAGGTGTACAGTTGTACCTTTTAAAGTGACTACTGAGTGTACTATATAATTAATTGAGGGCATGTTTGGTAGAGTTACAAATAAGGGGTGTAAATGTGGCTTATGGTTGTGTGTCTACATTTCTGTGGTGTGGAGGCTTGCCTTACAGATCGTCAGCTGTCGTGTTCTACCTTACTTGCATGATATATAATGTAAATACAGGGGTGGTGGGGGGGCAGATTCTCATTACCTCTTAATGTCTCCACAGACAGTTTTCTTAATACAGAAATTGCTGTAACTTCCTTATGTATAATGGCATCATCATTATATAATTGGCAGCCATTAAAAAAAAATAGGTGGCTTGATATTTTATTCTTATTGTTTCATATCAAATCAACGGTTCTATGGGGAACATTATTTGCTAACATTTTTCATACTTGTGTTATCATACAGTATGCCCTACTCACCCACATTGAGATTAAATTTTTCATTTGGTGTCACTTTTATTATTATTTTGATATACTGTATTAATTCCACATGGGAAATTTTTCTCTGCGTTTAACTCATCCAAAATGAGCTCACACACGTAAAATAAACAGTACTGTAAACACACGCATATAGTGGACTGCAATACACTGCAGAGCCCAGAGAGTACTTAGGGGTTAGGTGCCTTGTTCAAAGGAACTTCAGCCATGGAGGTGGAAAAATTTAACGTCCTGCTCACTGGCCTTATATTATTTATCATGTAATTTATAGCACAGTATTGCGCCACTATTCCTGAATTATTCTTTACTCTTAACCATCAAAATAATCCCCGAGACATAATCACAAGATTTAGTTGAAATGCTTTCAAGTACAGTATGGAAATAACCCAACTGGACCGTATCAGACACTGGATCTCAAGTACATTACAGCATATCCCAAAGCTATTGGGTAAGCAAGCATTATATTCTTATTTCTAATTTATCACAGTAGCATTCATGTCAGAGAGATGGCTGCAAGCTTTTTTTTTGTTTTGTTTTTTTTTTTTGCTGCATTGACTCACCAGTCTCAGGTGAGCATGAGGTATTTTGAAGGCTGTTTAAAAGGGCACATCTTCCAGTGTCACACACAGGAGGCTGTAAAAGGAGGCAAACTATTTTGATTTAATTGTTTTAATTCAAAAGAAAATAAATACATGTTTCAGCATTTTTGCTTTATGTTTGTTAATTACCATGACGTTTTAATCAAGTATTGGTGAACAGAATTCTCTAATCCGTTGAAGTCGTTGCCAGTTGTTAGGTGTATGTTATTTAAACGTCTGCATGCTACTGCGCATGTGCGTTAAATAGTGCGTCCAGTCCAGTACTGTATTCATGTTATTGAAACACTTGCATGCAACTGCGCACGCGCGAACGCCATCTTGGTTTGAACAATGAACGAGTTGTTTTCCTCCGGTAATTTGGTATCTTTTAATGTCTGAAAACGATCTATACTCGATTTCAATACACGACATCAGGTGTGTAGATGGTAAATATTTAAACATTCGCAAGTGCATGTCCTCAGGACAACAACAACACCCCAAATCCACCCCTCCATTGAAATGCGGCTTGTTTGAAAGAGATTCCCAAAACCGATTCAAAATAATGCGGCATAAATTCATATATATAAACAAAAAGCAGGACATTTCCGGCTTCCTTTATCAATCATTAGTAAACAAAGATCAAAAACATTCTTTAGATATATTACAAAGCTTTCGGAAGTGCAGACTAATTCTGTTAGTCACGTGCGCTTGTTGATGAACGTCGGGTGAAAGCGTGCGTTCCCCGTAGCTCATTTGCATATGAAGACGCCCACGAAACGACAAGGTACTCAAAAGGACAACTTTACATCGAAGTTGAAATAGACTCGCAGTGCTTCTCAATTAGTTTCTGTGGCGCCCCCTCGAGGAAGAAAAACATTTCGCGCGCCCCCTACTGCCCCGCAAGCGACTATAAATAGTATTATTTGTCTTTTAAATTGTTATTAGTACACCTCTGCATTAACATTGCATCTTTATTAACATTAAAAACAAAAAAAAAGAAAGAAATATAGTTCAACTTGCAATAAACAAAAAACTTCATTAACATTTTTAATCTGTAACAGAGAAGTTTTAAAGTGCACCAATGTGCTTAAAATTAAAAAATACAGCCTTATTTAAACTCATTCAACTCATTCAACTTACTTATGTCGTATTATCTCAGTCTCTCTCCAAATTTCTCTTCATTCCTGTCAGAAAATTTTCCGTGTTGTTTCTTGAGGGGTTGTTTACTGCGCTTCGTATTGTTTGCTCGTGCGAAAAAGCACGACTCCATAGCGCGACAATGGGAGCGCCACTGCCAACTACTGGAGTGGAGGTGCAATTACGCTTAATCCTCGTACACTTTTAGAAAAGCAAGTTCTCCAGGGTCATACACGCTCCTCCCGGCATCACGCCCGACGATTTGGGAAGCACTAGTTTAAGAGGCAAAACAGCAAATTCGGGACAAAAATTGAGATCAGAAATGTTCAGTCACAATAATTATTCCATGATCCGTAACTTGAACCTTATGACTGAATTTATGGCAGTCTATAATAAAGAATGTCACGTGGCATGCAGTATGTTATTTGGAACTCCTGTTGGCTGCCTATTAATTGGCATCATGTCAAAAGTGGGTTGTGGGTTAATTATCAGAAACATGATGATCATTATGAAAATTGTTTATTTATCTGTTTTGCTATGAGCTGGTGTTATGAAGCAACAACTGCATGATATATCCCATTTAGAGGGAACTACTGTATATTCAGGGATGCACTGGAGTTATTTATTAGGCTCTTTAATAATAGCAGAGGAAACATACCACTTATCTAAACATGCAAGCCACCCAAACATAAATGTGCCTGTGTAAAATACTCAGGCTTTTATTTATAATTGAAAATGGTTGTGTTTATAATCTGAAATGTTTGTTTGTTTTTCACACCTCTGTAACCAGGGCTGTAGTCGGGCGTAAACGGGGTATACGCTATGTACTCACTTATTTTAGCAGCATGTAGTGCATTTATTTCGCCTTGCGAGATCGTTTATCAAAGTGGTTTTTTTTTTTACAGGTGAAAAGATTTTTTTTTTTTTTTTTTTTTTTTAATATTGCTTTGTCATTTGTCCCGGCTTGTAATGATGTCACAATCATGTTTCTGAACTCTATCTACGATCATTCAGTGTGTGGAGAGTCTGGTATAATAAGAGCCATGCCACGATTGGGCAGTGCGGATTGTCACAAAAGCCTTCAGCCAGTAGAATTTATGTTTTCATACCAGATAGGAAAATTTCCGGGGGGTTAAACATAAAGTGTACAAGACGGTGATGAGGCCAGCGATGTTGTATGGTTTAGAAACAGTGGCCCTGGGGAAAAGACAGGAGGCAAAGCTGGAGGTAGCAGAGATGAAAATGTTGAGGTTCTCTTTGGGAGTAACGAGGATGGATAGGATCCGGAATGAAGACATCAGAGGACAGCACATGTTAGAGGTTTTGAAGACAAAGACAGCGAGGCTAGTTTGAGATGGTTTGGACATGTACAGAGGAAGGATAGTGAGTATATTGGTAGTAGGATGCTGAGGTTGGAATTGCCAGGCAGAAGGCTTAGAGGAAGACCAAAGAGACAATTCATGGATGTGGTGAAGGAGGACATGAAGGTACTTGGTGTAAGAGTAGAAGATAGGGTGGGGTGGAGGCAGATGATTCGCTGTGGCGACCCCAGAAGGGAACAGCCGAAAGGAAAAGAAGAAACATCTATTTTGAAAAGAGCAAAACAGGGAAGCACTCCCATGAACCTGATCACCAACAAGGCACATTAACCATGCAGAGGTTTTTTGGGGTTTTTTGCTAAACACGGCAATAATATGTCTGTCGGCTTTGATCTACAATACATGCAACCACTGCCACCTCAAACAGTGCTTCGTATGGAGATCTGCTGAGAAACCTTGCTGTCCTGGATGCCAGCAACTGGATGGAAGTGCTGGACTTTAACAAAAACTAGGTGAACACTGTCCCGCACCCAGTTCTCCTGTGTTTTTCCAATACCCAGTAGAGGGCGAAAGTGAGCACAGGAGACATCTACCTGCTACTTGCTGGCAGGGTTCGGGTTAGATCATGGTTAGGGTTAGGGGTTAAGGTTAGGGTTTAGATGGCATTTTGATGGTGTTTTCCGTGCTGCTCACTATCGCCCTCTACTGGATATTGGAAAAGCATGGGAGGACTGGGTGTGGGATAGTGCTCACCATTTAACTATGGAGATGCCGAGATTAAACAAATTTGTCACAGATTCAACCTGAATTCTCTCACTGTGATCGACAGCTTTCGGGATTTCAAGGAAAACCACAAATCTGTGCCCCCTCCCACACCCTCCCACACCCTCTCCCTGCACTACGGCCCAAGGCGCTGCTCTGCACCGCCTCGATGGCTTTGCCGTCTTATTAGACTGCCGAAGCAGCCTCATAGTATACCCACTTATTTTTTGTTTTTTACCACTACAGCACTGTCTGTAACATCTAAAGTCTACTATAGTATTGCAAAGTGCATGTTTTTTTTTTAATTTAAGAATGCTTTTTGTGCAATTACAAATTTTGTAATGTTTTTAATTCCTTTTTATTTACCCAGAAATGAATATAAGGACGGGGGGGTACGAAGATACAGTTAAAACACATTGCCACAATATTCCTTTTTAAGTGTGAAAATATAATCCTTAATAGGAGCATTCTTTTATTTGGAGCTGCTTGTTCCCATGACAACCATCCACTTCTGTGTAATGTCCAACACAGCACATGTGCTTTATTTGATATTAATTAGGTCTGGAGATGAAGAAAAGAGCTGGACATTGCAAGTCGAGAGTCGTAGGCATGCTGCCTGTGTATTTGCGTAGATGTGTAGCGCAGGTGGTCATTACTCTGTTGTTTAGCTCAGTCTCTTTTGTCTAAATGCAAAGTCCAGTGCAGGTGAAGAGAAATCTTAATACCTCATTTATTCATTGCAGCGTGCCACAAGATGGTCCATATTTTGAAAGGATTGGAGCAGGATTGTGGAGGAATAGCTTCATTATCTTCATATAAAGCACAGCCAAACGTGCTTTATTCTGCTTATTCTACAGTTATTCGAGTGGAGCCAGTGGTGTAGTGGTGAGGGTTGATCTTGATCATGATGAAGAGGTCACAGGTCCAAATCCATGTTAGACCCCCACCGTGTTAAGACCCCTGGTCAAGCAAGGTCTTAACCAGAAATCACGCTCTGTCCACCCAGCACTATAAATAGGTACAGTACCAGTGAAAAATATACTGGGGGGGGGGCATGTGGTGGCCGATAGTATTCCATTCAGCCCAACCCTTTTCAGTGCTCTTTTCAGTACAGAAACTCCACCCCTAAAACACATGCCCCAACTCTCCCATTACAATCAGCCTGAGGAAGCATCTGAGTTGGACAAATATACCTCGTGTTGCTGATTGATTGGAATAGCATTGTGCAGTTCACTTTGAGTCTCCATGTTTGTCTCCCACTTCCCGACGCAGGCCTCGGTATGAACGAACATCACTTCTTTCCAGTAAACATACACGAGAACGCTATTGTGCCATGATGGGATATTTACTGAAATGGAGGATAAAAGTTTATTGGATTAAAATTGACGACTGCACCTTTAATATTGTTTAATGTATCACAGACATGCTGCTGATTGGCTGGAATTCAAAACACAGACACCTTCTCCATCTCAGAAAGCCTCACCAGATGACCAATTAAACATTTGTAACATTTTTATTTCCTACCTTTCCGTCCTTTTTGTTTGATAATTAGTTGGAAAATTATGTGGAGCATCAAATTCGAGGAATATGAGGAGTTACCACATGAACATTAACATGGTATAACTGGCATATGAATATAATAGTTTAGCGACATCACGCTAATAAAGATTAATCCACTTCTTTCGATTTCGGAATTCACCGCCACTTACCAGAGCTTAAGTGGTCTTAATAGGGTCGATTTCAGTAAGCACATCTGTAGTGGCTGCCTGAATTTCTGTATCAGAGGTGCAACATGAAATTGCTGATTTCACCAGCATAAAATAGAAAATGATCAAATGGTCACTATTAGTCTCCTGAGGATGGTGATGGCATGAAACCTTGAGAAGAATGTAATAAAATATAACTCAGATTAGCTGTGAGCTGAAGCTGAAATTGAAATTGATCAACGACAACAGCTGAATCAAAACCTTGGAATAAAACCCGACGACCCGGGGGACGCTCCTGCAAGCTTATATTATTCAGGAAAGTTTTTAAGTTTTTTTTTTTTAAGGAAATGAAAATATCTAATTAACTAATACAGCTGGCATGCAATGACATGGTGAAATAAAGCTAATGAAGGTAAACGTAAATAACGAAGTGGTACATCACTTTACAAAAGTCTCACCAAACGAAAAATTCAGGTTACGAAACGCATTTTCCTAAAATTGTTGTCTCTGGATACGAAACAAGTTCACGTTACGAAAGTGCCATCTTAAAAATTCTAACGCGCCATTCAAACATTCAAACAATGCACGAGTTGCTTTCCCATTGGTTGTCTCCCAACACCCCGCCCAGCTGGCCTCCCATTGGCTAGGAGGGAGCTGGATCTCCATAATACAGTACTGTACCCATAATGCTTTTCATGTGCGTTCGACCCATTGTTTGACACACACGCGTGAAGGAGAGTTGTCCTGTTGGTTCATGAGTTTCATGAGTTTTTTTTAGTGTGCTTATTGCAGAGTTATTATTCGTTATTAATCATGACACCCAAGAACGTGATTCCCGGTGAGACTGAAAAGAAGAGGCGGGCTCTGTTATCGATAAAAGTAAAACAGGAGATGATAAAAAAATATGAAAGTGGGATTCGGTTGAGTGAAATCGCAAAGGAGTATGGCCAAAACCCCTCTACAATCGGGACGATATTGAAGCAGAAGGAGGCCTTAAAAGCGGAGATACAGTGACGGAGGCGATTATTCCGGAAAAAGCAACTGCCATATTTAAGGACCGCTTGAAGGAGGGTGGGGGTGGGGTTTCTTCAGACCAGCAATCCACGGACTTTAAAGCATCACATGGGTGGTTCGAGAGATTTTTAAAAAGGTAAAGTCAAAGTAAAAAGTTGCCGACACCAATATTTTGTTAAACTGCCTTGATTGGCCTTGATTACAGAGCATAATCACCATGGCATTGTTTTAACAAACTTAACCAACATCACATTTATTTCTTTCAAGAGTTGGGTTCATTTTTCACTCACATCATGATCCCGGGAAAACTGAACCATTAGTCTGAAATATTAGTGCACATCATTGTAGATATTAATGACATCAGATGGAGGTTACATCTTTTGGAGACAAAGTCAGAGAGGCTTTTTGGAGACAAAGTCAGAGAGGCGAGATTGAGATGGTTTGGACATGTACAGAGGGGGGATAGTGAGTATATTGGTAGTAGGATGTTGAGGTTGGAACTACCAGGCAGAAAGCCTAGAGGAAGACCAAAGAGACGATTCATGGATGTGGTGAAGGAGGACATGAAGGCAGTTGGTGTAAGAGAAAAAATGCAGAGGATAGGGTGAGATGGAGGCAAATGATTCGCTGTGGCAACCCCTGAAGGGAAAAGCCGAAAGGACAAGAAGAAGAAGAAGAAGAAGAAGAGGAAGATGGCGGTTACATCGCTAGTATGCTAAATTTATATACAGTGATCCGTTGGGTTTTTAAAAAATACTCATCGAAAAATGTAAAAAAATGAAATTAAGGAAAAATAGGGGAAAAGTTAAGGAAAATGGCTAAAAACAAGCCCAATTATGCAAAAAAAAAAAAAAAGAAACAACCCCGAACAAACAAAAATAAACAAAAAAAACAATCCACCCAAACTACTTATATTTTTATGTGAGGCGTGCATCTGTGTGTGCACGCGCATGTGTATGTGTATCAGCACCAGGATCTTAAAAGGTCAAGCAGGAGATGATGCAGCTTCACTTTCTAACTGCTCAGAGAAAATTTATTCATCTACTTTCAATGCCACGTCACTGTGGCGCGAAGCGGAGAGCCAATCCTTTCTGTATGCGGGCGGGTCCGATACCTTGAATCTCTAATTTTATTGGACTCACATGCTGCAGTGTTTATGTGACAGGAAGCGCATCCCAAGGGTTGAAGTTTTTCCATGTCTGTCCTTTTGTGTTTGCTTGCCAGCTGTGCTTGGCTTCGTGGAAATGAGCCGATCAAAACGAGGGAAATTTATCTCTTTACTCAAAAACAACACGCGCAGTCTGTGGCTGTTGTTATAATCCTATAAAATTGGAGTTTGAAGCTATGGGACCTGCCCACACAGTGGAGTACAGAAAGGATTGGCTGTCCGCTGCGTGTCCCAGTGACGTGGAATTGAAAATAGATGTATAGATTTAAATGCGCAAGATTTATTCATCTGTTTTTGGATGGAAAGTCGACATACGACCAGATCGAGTTACAACCGGTCTGCCGGAACCAAACGCGGTTGTAAGTCGACGACTCACTGTATATTTTTAAATCAAATCAATATCTTCACATGGATGAATATCATTAATTATTAATTAATTAGTACCCAAGAACTAGCTCTCAGTTTCCCTTGATTTATATTTTATTTACATCTTATGCATAATTTTTGAATATTATGCATTGAATATGTATTTATTGATATTATATACACATATACATGTACGTACGTATACGACGTCAGTCGGGGGGGGTCGATCCTACTTGGCGGAAATCAGTGGTCGCGGGGGAGTCTCGGTCCCCATTAACCGCAGAAAGTGAGGGATCCCTGTAGATATACTTATCTAGAGATGTTTTTGTGTAAGCACAATACATCACGTTTGACCCTCCGACTTTATTTCAGTTTTAGGCATCAGTTATATAAATCAGGTTCAGTAAATTGGTTGCAACACCCTGGTTCATGGCTTTTGCCTATTTTTTGCCATGTCACATATCCATTCAGAACTCAAAAAGAACAATCATTTATGCCCCTTATTCTTCATTCTGCAGAGAGGGCCGGTGGATTTTTGGCATTTGACAGCTTGGCATTATTAGTGCATGGTTATTTTAGCTTTCTCTGTAAAATCAATTGTCGATGCCATTTTAACCTGTGCAACTTGTCAACAGAGATCTGTAATAATACTCCTACACCTCCCCCGAGTTACAGAAACAATAAAAGAGTACTATGTCTTCACTTTGCTCATCCTAATTTTATTAAGATCTGTGGTCCTTTGTCCCCAAGACATTGTCCATCCAGCCAAGAAAAAATTGGATGTTGTTCCATTTAAGCCAAGTACAAAACTCCTCCATAATAAAAGGGACGGGCGTAATTTCAGTAGAATGCTTCCCAAGCTCTCAAGACATCCATTATTATCCCCGCGTTAAGCCGTGAGCCATGCTGCCGCCCAACAAAAGTAATAGTAAACAAAACTGTGGGTTTTTTTTCCTGTTTTTTTTTTCCCCTGCTATACTTTAGAAGGCTTACATATTAAGCAACATATATGCCAAAGGCAATGTGAGATCCTCCTCACAAATAACTGAAATTCTTGTTGTTGTTTTTTTTTTGTTTTGTTTGGGTTTTTTTTTTTTTTTTTACTTCTGCATTCATGCCACTGGTTGTGGTTCAAGATTAAATCCAGAGAAAATACTATGACACTGTGTGCATTCACTATGACTCAAACAACAGTTAGTTCTGATTCACTAATTTGATTGGCAGTTTCAGTTTATGTGTCATTCCGCACTTTTTAGCTCAAAATGGCTACCGTAGTGGTGTTAGCACCATCAGCAGCAGCATGACAAATTATACTTTTTAGAAATACGTATAACATTTAAATTTTTTAATGAGAGAAGAATAAAGCATGCTTTTTTTTTTTTGGACGCAACAATGTACAAAGTCAATATGGTAGCCGTCATGCTATAAAGTAAGTGTCGGCTCCTGAACGGCAATACAACAAGGTGCCTATTAACCCAGAGGTGACAAGTTCGAATCCGGGTTAATGCTACTACCATCCGTGACCGAGAGACCTTAGCAGCTAATTGGCCAAGCTCTCACAGGAGGGAGGGAGGAGTGATGGCCAATCATAGGTGCCTATTAGCTTATTCATATGAGGGGTGAGGGGGGATTCTTCGATAGTGTTTGATCGTCTTCAAAATTTGCCCACGCAGCAGTTTGAAAAGAGGCAGCATTGCATGTCACCGGGGTTTGGTTTTACCCCTCATGCTTTCACCCGTCCTGGTCAGTGGTGATTGTGTGATAGTGAAGGCAATACTTGATGGGTGGGAGTTGAATATGACTATAATTACGGAGAGGGCAGTGGTGGTATAGCTGATCCAAAAGTTGGTGGTTCGAGTCCCACTCTCCACAAGGTTGTCACTAGGTTGCCCCCCCCCCCCCCCAGTGCAGCTAACTGGGTTATCAAAGGCCGGCCATATCTCTCACTGTCTATGGTGTGAAGCTGTAAAAGAACCATTGCTGACTTTCAACAAGAGTAGCGGCAAAGCCATCAGGGTTTTTCCCCGTGTGATGGCCTGACGAGCTGTCCAGGGTGTTCTCTGCCCTCGCCCGGAGTCGGCTGGAATGGGCGCCAGCCTCCCCGTAACCCTAATTAGGATGAAGCAGTTACAGAAAATGAACTGAACTGAAAATTAGGGAGAAGGTCATCAATAGACCATTGTGGGGCAAATACACCCACACAACCATTTGCACACACATGCACCTTGGGGCAATCTGACACAACTGATTAGCCTAATGTGCATATCTTTGGACCGTGAGAGGAAACCAGAGGAAACCCACCCAAGCACGAGAAGAACATGCAAACTCCACACAGAAACGCCTTCACCAAGCCTGCAAGCCTGGGACGCGACCCTAGGACCTTCTTGGTGTGAGACAGATGTGCTAACCACCACACCCACCTTCTTCAGAAAATTACGCCACGTTGTCTTTTAAATGTTCATCAATGTTATTTCATCATTTATAGAATTGTTGTATAAAACTCCAGCACCTGAAACCAAATCCCAGCCGTGCTGATAACTATTCAAATTCACAACACTTCCTCTTGTGTGATATTGCTTCAATGAAAAATGGGAAGAGATAAAATCTTGGCACTTAATTATTTTAATTCAAACAGGGAATTAATTTATAAAAGAGAAAAAACACATTAACGCATTTTTAATTGTTTCCACTTGGTTCACTACAAGAAGTCTAGAAATCTAGCATTCATAAATATAAATATAAGAAAACCCCTCACTGTGGTACAGTTTAGTTGGAATATAAAGAAGAAGAAGAAAAAAAACAAGCAAACTACTTTGCATTCTGTTTTCTGGTTCCGCTGTGTGAGAGTTTGTTGTTTATTTTTATTAATGATAAAATAAAATAGTGTAAAAAAAAAAAAAAAAAAAAATAGGCGGATTAAAATATTCATGAATTGCATCACCTGGGTGTAATGGTGAGCACATCCGCCCCAAAGCAAGACAATATATTGGGTCTGAGTCCCGGGCTTGGCGGGGGTGTCTCTGTACGTTCTCCTTGTGCTTTTGTGGGTTTTCTCCGGGTACTTTAGTTTCCTCCCATAGTTCACGACATGCCTATTATTCTAATTGGCTGCCCCAGATTGCCCCCAGGTGTGAGTGTGAATGGATGTGTGTGTGTTGGCCCATTACAGGAGGCCTATTGACTTGTACACTGGTGCTTCCAAGAAAGAAAAAAAAAGTGCTCTCTTCTTCTTCAGTCATTCATTCATTTTCTGAACCGCTGAATCTAATTAGAGTTGCAAGGAGGCTGCTGCCCATCTCATCCAAGTCTTCTTCTTCTTTTTCTTTTGGCTGTTCCCTTCAGGGGTCGCCACAGCAAATGATCTGCCTCTATCTCTCCCTATCCTCTGCATCTTCTACTCTTACTCCAACGACCTTCATGTCCGCCTTCACCACATCCATAAATCTTCTTTGGTCTTCCTCTGGGCCTTCTGCCTGGTAGTTCCAACCTCAGCATCCTACTACCAATATACTCACTATCCCTCCTCTGTACATGTCCAAACCATCTCAATCTAGCCTCTCTGACTTTGTCTCCAAAACATCGAACATGTGCTGTCCCTCTGATGTACTCGTTTCTGATCCTATCCATCCTCGTTACTCCCAAAGAGAACCTCAACATTTTCATCTCTGCTACCTCCAACTCTGCCTCCTGTCTTTTCCCCAGGGCCACTGTTTCTAAACCATACAACATCGATCTCATCCAAGTCTGGAGGAGGGAAAAGTACACCCTGGACAGCTCGCCAGGCCATCACAGGGCAGAAACACGCTGACGGCTATGCAGCCTACTCTTGACAAAAAGTGAGTAATTGTTCTTTTACATCCTCTCACCACGGACAGGGAGAACTATGGCCGGCCTTTGATAACCCATTTAACTGCACTGAGGGGGAGACAACAGCAGTGACAACCTGGTGACAGAGGCACTTGAACCCCCGACCTTGAGAGCAGTAACACAGCACCTTAGCGCCAAGCCACCACTGCCCCCTGTGGCTTCTTCTGTCATTAAAAATATTAATTAAATGTTAGCTATTCTGAATTGCCCCTAGGTGTGTGTGTGTGTGTGTGTGTGTGTGTGTGTGTGTGTGTGTGTGTGTGTGTGTGTGTGTGTGTGTGTGTGTGTGTGTGTGTGTGTGTATGTGTGTGGTAGAGTGCTTGTGGGGGTCTGGTGAGCTGTTCAGAGTGTACTCCTGACTTGTGCTCCATGGAGTGCAGACTTGAGATACAAGTATAATTTTATCTGGGTTATAATAAATGATAGCATGTAATGACTCTGAGCAGAAAACTTTGCTTACCTTTGCCACACCTTAAAGTAATCAGTTTAGTTCACTTCTCATTTTGCTCACAGGTTTCCAGACATCATATAAATTAGGATCATCATCATCATTTTCTGTACCCGCTTAATCCTAACTTGGGTTGCGGGGAGGCTGGCGCCCATCCCAGCCAACTTCGGGCGAGGGCAGAGTACACCCTGGACAGCTCGCCAGGCCATCGCAGGGCGGAAAAACGCCGATGGCTTTGCAGTCTACTCTTGTCGAAAGTCAGCAATGGTTCTTTTACATGCCTCACACCATAGACAGTGAGAGACATGGCCGGCCTTTGATAACCCAGTTAGCTGCACTGGGGGGGACAGTGACAACCTTGTGGAGAGTGGGACTCGAACCCCCAACCTTTGGATCAGCGATCCGGCGCCTTATACCACTAAACCACCACTGCACTAAATTAGGATCATGTTCTTTTTAAAAAAAAAAAAAAAAAAAAAAAAAAAAAAAAGAAAGAAAGTGATTATTTATGAGAAATATAAATAAGCATTTATTTTCTCTAGATCTGAGACAGACAAATCCATTTAATTATGAATGATGGAATGCGAGGCAGACATTCGGCCATTATAGCCATCATGGCTGATCCAACGGATCCAATGGAATGAGCTCCAAACTTATTTGGCTTTCCAAAAGGATTGTGAAGGCACTTTGATTTCATTATGCATTTCAGTGTATTATAAAAAAGCGACATTAGTCCAAATGTGCAGCTCGAATAGCTTCATGGAGCCCTGAAGGTCATCGTATCTGAAACTGTTCTGTTGGATGTAATTGGAAGTGAGAAACTGATTGTCAAAAATGAGCGAATTCCTGGTATCTCTCCGGTAAGAACAAATTCATGTTTCCGTAGGGACCATTACGCCAGGTGTGCTGTCACCATACTTCTGGGGGGGGGTTTGACTCTGTCATTTTACACAGAGAGAGCCCAAGAGAGGGCTGCTCTCATCATCTGGGGTTCCATCTCACCATGAATCCGCCCTAATGGTATCATTGTATGGAAATGGCTTGCAACGGAAGAAAGGGGACGGGGGAGAAATATTGATAATCTTTTTTTGTTTTTCTCACTGTGGAGCACGACACTGAGTGAATCACATTTTCTATTACTGGTCTCCACCTGACTCTATTACAGCTGGACAACAGGTGCCGCTGAAGTGGCATCCTTCATGATGATGTCATCTGGTCATGATGTCTGTGGCAGGGGTCTGCTTAGACCCAAATAGGCTTTGAACGTACCTCTCAGAGGTAGGAACAGATGGAAATATGGTCCCTCTTACTGCCTGACCCCCAAAAAAGGCCATGGCTGTCACTGTAATGTGTCGGGTCATTTAATTTCCCAATGCTTTCAGGTTTCTTTTTTCTTTTGTTGTGCTTGACAAATACGTGATGGCCCTATTCCCCCTATCAGTGTCCTTCTTTCTTCTCACTAAATCATACTGTTGGGCAAGTACGTATATGATGAACCACACCTGATGTTTAATACACAGCAGACGAAGACCTGATCATTTAATTTCCTGTATTGCAATACTGTAGTGACCACTGCATCAGGTGCATTAAACTCAAAACATAAAGATAGCACGTGTGCCATCGAGAGCTGAAAGTCAAGAACTATCATCAAAACGAGATGGCGACCGTCAATACAGACACACACAATGGTAGTACTGAGCAATTGATAACTTTAATATAATTTTAAACTTGTCGGAAGTAAACATGTGTGTGTGTGTGTGTGTGTGTGTGTGTGTGTGTGTGTGTGTGTGTGTGAAACCTGTGTATTCATTATCAAGCTCATAAAGTAGGAAGTGTGAGCCCTGATTTCCTTTGATTGGTCTTATCCTTAACCACGCCTCTTTGGTGTCTGCTTTAACTGTGTCTTATTTATGAGAGTACGCGTCCTGCTGAACTTCTAACCGAAGCTGTTTCTTTGCTGAGGAAAAGTGGCAACTAGCTTTTTGCCAACTTTCAACGATTCAACAAGTATTTGTCCGTCAGTGGGACACTAATTAGCAATACTGTATGTCAAAGACTTTCGAATGAATTTTGCTGATATTCTGGTGTCTGGTTCCTGAACATTTGGTGAATTCCTGTCAACATTCAGAGACATTTTGGAAAATGTGGTGAACGCATGTATAAGTTGCTCTCCGAATGTTTGCCAAAGGCTCACCACCTTTCGGCAACTATATGCTGTTCATGTTGTTCATGAATGGTGGTGCGTGCATGGTGATTCAGCCCCACATCAAGATCTTACGATTTCACTCTTGGCGTAACCACAAACAATTGCTTGTCCTTCTCTTCTCATATCACGAATCCTCTTTTAACATCTGGAGGGTGGGGCCGGTGGTGTAGTGGTTTTGGTGCTGCGCTCGTGATGGCGAGCAAGTTCTCAACCACAAGTGTGCCTCTGTTCACCCAGCAGTATAAATGGGTACCAGTAAAATATACTGTGAAGGTAACCTGCGATGGACTAGTGTCCCATCCAGGAGGAGTTGAACTCCTGGTCGCTTCACGCTACAGAAACCAGGGATAAGCACCAGCCGCTAGGCTCGGGTTTAAAAACCCAACAGACTTTACCTACCTACCTAATAGCCGGATAATAATCATCCATTTCTTTCCACTAAGACTACTCAGATGTTGTTCAGTCCCTTGTCATCTCAAGACTAGACGACTGCAAATCTTTCCTGGCAGGTCTACCCTAGAATGTTATTCGACCTCTGCAACTGATCTAGAATACAAGTGCACGGCTTGTTTTTCAACCTTTCCAATTTTCCCACATCGCACCACTGCTATGATCTCTATATTGGCTTCGTGTAGCTGCTCGAATTAGATTTAAAGCTATAATTCTTGCCTACAATGAATGAACCAACACACTCCTACCTCAAAGCAGTTATTACACACATCACACCCCGCCCTGCACCATGTTCTGTTCGATGCACTAGCACTGCTAGACTGGTCCCTTCTTCTACAAAGGGGAAAGGAAAAATGCATCTAAACCCTGTTCTGGCTCCAAGGTGGTGGAATGAAGTTCCTCTGGATGTCTGCACATCTGAGTCACTGGGTGTTTTCAAACAATGGCTGAAAGCCTACCTTTTTCGCCAGCACTTAGATGAGCATTATGCTTTACACACACACACACACACACAATGACACAACACCTACCCACTGAGTTTGAATAACAGTATAGTTGGTCTGTTTACTAACAAACCAGAATAAGAATACAGTATATTCGCTGATTGTGACTTTAAAGCAATTCTGTATGTCACTCTGGAGAAGAGTGTTTGATAAATGCTACAAATACATAAAGACTACAATGAAGGTTTGTAGACCATTCAGGGACAGTGGGTGACTGTGGAAAGTATTTTCAGGCCATTTGGTGAAAAGAAACATTCCCAAAAGATTTTTTACAGGCTCAAAGCACTTTGGTGAATGAGCATGGGGTGAGCGAAAGGTTGGCAGCCATGGCAAGTACTGGGAGATTTTTCTTCTTTTTTTTGCAGAATGAATGGAATTATCATCTATTCACAGGCCAAGTGAGATACGCCTTTACCAGCAATTATAAAAATAAAAAAAATACAGTCACCTTTTCTTTTTCTGGTCTCTAAAACAGTCTCGTTTCATTGAGCTCACTATAGCCTGATATGGTATTGTATTGTTATAGCTTCAGTATAAATGTTCCTATTCTATTCACTCATCATAGGTGTAAAGAGTAACTATTATTATAGATAGCTGATCCCTTCTGACCTTTCATGTCAGCAAGGTGCTTCTGTTGCCAGAATGACGGCACACTGAATGTATTTTTGTTGTTATTTTATTGTTAAAATAACTGGAAATCAGCAGGTTCTGAAATACCCAAAGCAGCCCATCTGGCCACAACAGCAATAACTGTATTTCCAAACAACAAAGGAACATTGGTAACCACCCTCTTTAATATAAAGAGGAACTATGGCTATTATCCATAGACAACAGCATGCTTATTGATGTGTGCAGTGGTTAGATATGATCACGCTGTAGTTCGTAATGCTTGCAGCCTGAACAACTTTTGCATACATATGACTCAAGAGCAATGGGGAGTCAACTAGTCAACCAGTAGAGCAAATTGGATTTTTAAGGTGGTATAATAACAACAACAACAAAAATGGCCCAATCAATCATGTCTTCATAATGAAATATTTTATCAATGCCATATTTAAACCTGGTACAGTGTTGAGACACTGAAGATGATCTGATCATGACCTCTGATTGTCTTCTGTCAGCAAGGAAGTCACATATCGATTTCATAACGAGATGTTTTGATTTGTTTTGTTTTATTTTCTAAGCAGGACAGGAGCGTTCAAGAGGTGTTGAGAATGGATTAACATTCCGTTCCCATAGGTGTTCCTTGATTAATTTGGCTGTGTTTCCTTACAATCCACATGACCAGTACTAAAGACCTTTTTACCATTTACTTAACTTCGTCCAACTTGACGGTTTTGTAATTTCTGGTGTTTTTGAGTTCCATTAGTCTGTTTGTCAGTTTGTCCATTCTTGGATTTTAGCCAAACTTGGTGGGAACACTACCCTACCCGAGTCGCAGAAATTGTGTAATTTGGGAATGTCTAGGTCAAAAGTCAGGGTCAAAAGAAGGTCACATATTTTTTTAGAGTAGGACCTCGACCATTTGCGGTTCAGCACTCGCTCCCCCCCATACTCACAGATTACCCGAAGGTAACTGGCACGTGATTCAAATTTAGCCAATGGCTGAGAGATTTTGTCTCTCCTTCCTGCTGATTGGTTGAAGATGATGTGTACAGCTCTTTTTTTTTCTCCTTTGCACATGTCATCAACGTGATTGCTTGAATTGTGAACTCACGTTTTTTGTATGTGTTTTTAATGATTATCTAAGCCCTTTGATGCCACTCAAACTCCCTGCAGCTTCTCCAGCTTCTGGTAAGGACCCTAAGCGCTTTATTTATTAATAAATATTATCACAGTACAAAATTAAAAAGTTTGTACTTAATCATTACTACATTATCAAACACTGCATTATTACTGTATTAATGAGTAAGACTGGATATAGAATGTGTCTAACAAGCATATTTTAGCGCATGTAATATCATACATAGCCTTTTAAAACAGCTTCAATAACTCGCGGATTTTGTTGATCCACGGAAAGATCCGGAACCAAACCATTGCGAAAAACAGGGGCCTACTGTAGAGTGCTTATCATTTCAACACGAGTGCCAATTGACATGCTGTGATTTTGAAACACTAATATTAAACCATATATGGACTTTCAGTAAAACAATCACCTTTGACCTTGAGTGACCTTCAACCATCAAACCCCAGCCATCTTATAGCGCTTATAAAGGAAAGAGTCTTTTCAATAATCTGCTCACACACATGTACGAGCATTTACATACACATAATTTAACACAGGGGTCGGGAACCTATGGCTCGCGAGCCAGACGTGGCTCTTTTGATGACTGAATTTGGCTCGCAGATAAATCAGGTGGCCTTTATTAACAGAATAACTAATACATAATTTTGCTGTCATTTAAATAAAATTGCAGAAAAAAGCCATCAAATAAAACAAAAACAGATTAAATAAATCTCAATCATTTAAATCTATATATCTATGTTCAATGCCACTTATCGCTGTGGCGCGCAGCAGAGAGCCAATCCTTTCTGTACTTCAGTGTGTGGGTGGGGCCGATACCTTGAAATTCTAATTTTATTGGCTTATATACAACAGCCTGTGAGATTTGATTCTGGGTCAAGAGGTAAATTTCCCTCGTGTTTGATCAGCTCATTTGCACGAAGCCAAGCAGAGCTGGCAAGAAAAACACAGATGGACAGACATGAAAAAACTTCAACCCACAGACCAGCTGATTGCCAAAACTTCCTGTCACATACCAAACACTGCAGCATGTGAGTTCTGTCGTATTGACCATGTTTGGCTCCACATGCACACGCGAGCGGTCCTTCTCACACCTGAAAAGCATCAAGACCAACCTGCGGTCACGTTTAATAGATGGAAGCCTAAATGCCTGCATGAAGCTGAACCTCAGCACGTATCAACCAGACTACAAAGCCATCAGCAACACCATGCCACACCAGAAGTCACATTAATAGTAAGCAGTATTTGTCTTATTAATAAATAACTTTGTTATAACAATGTTGTTTAAAATAAATTCAGAGTCATATTATACTATAAAATTGTTGGTCTTCTTTTTCCATTTAGTTGTATTCAATATTTAAAAAAAATAAATAAATAAATATATATATATATATATATATATATATATATATATATATATATATATATATATATATATATATATATATATATATATATATATATAGCTCTCAGAGGATTAGATTTTAAAATATGTAGTTTTTTGGCTCTCTTAGTCAAAAAGATTCCGACCCCTGGTTTAACATAACGCAAGACGAGTACATGGGTAGATTATCCCATTACGTATATACAGTAGCCAATGTGTTACATTCTCAGTGCTGCCTGATTTGGTTACCTATTACTCTAAGTGCTTCTTTCATGTATGTGAAATTACAGCAACGATATTTTCAGTAGAATAGCAAGGTGACATAATGGTTAATATGTCCACCTCACAGGAAGAAGATCTTGGGTTCGAGTGACCGGTTCAGAAAGGGCATTTCTGAGTGAAGCTTGCATATTCTCCGTGTGCTTGCATGGTTTTCCTCTGTATTTCCTGTTTCCTTCCACAATTAAGAGACATGCCATTAGGCTAACTGTCTGTTCCAATATGCTCCAATTGTGAGTAGGAAAGGTTGTGTGTGTTGGCTCTGTGATAGACTGGTGAGCTGTCCAGGGCATGCCTCGCCTTCTCCCAGCTTTTCTGTGAGCCTATCGGGATTTAAGTGTTGAACAAATTAATTAATATTGAAGCACATGTATTCATTCATCCATTCATTTTCTGTAATCGCTTAATCCTAATTAGGGTTGTGGGGACGTTTATACCCATCGAAGCCGACTCCCGGCGAGGGCAGAGTACACCCTGGACAACTCGTCAGGCCATTGCAGGGCAGAAACACGATGACAGTTATGCAGCCTACTCTTGATGAAAGTCAGCAATGTTTTTTTGACATGAACCTCACACCATAGACAGTGACAGACATGGCCGACCTTTGATAACTCCGTGAGCTGCACTGGGGAGAGTGAGGCTTGAACCCCCAACCTTAGGATCAGTGATCCAGCACCTTTACCACCAGGCCACCACTGCCCCCTGAAGCACATTCATGTTGAAATAATTCCTTAAAAGGAATTTATTCAAAGAAATTTACTTCGAATGAATTTTTCTCCCCGGCCGATCACAATAGCACATTTTACCACAGTACAGATGTTTATATTAACTATTTTTTTGCAAAAGTTTACACATCTTTACAATTATCATGCAAGCTGTCTATTAGCTCAGCATTTCATATACAGGGTTCAGTTTCACAGTTTGGCACATTAACACTCATACGAGTTACTTAGCGCGCGCCAAGAACCCCAGGGAACAAACAACTTACTTCAGTTGTTCTCCGAAAGAATTTGAGTCAGTGTTCTGTAAACCCATAATGTGAGCACACGGTCCCTCTCTCTGTCTGCCTGCTTGCTATTGTCTTCCACTTGGTCTACTAAGAGATAGCAAATATATAATTAAATCTTGCTGCATACTCCTGTGAATTTCAACCTCATTCCCCCCGCTAACAATGCAGCTGCATTTCCACATGACTTGTCGGCTTGATTAGTAGTCGATGAAAAGAGATGAACTCGGGGAGTTTCGATCCCTGCTTCTCTCAAGAAGCAGTCGAACCATTTTGCATTCCTACATTATTTCCTGATATAGTTCACTTATCCAGCAGCTTCACAAATCCTACATTTGACCTATTTGTGTTCCTTGTTTTCAAACTGAGAAAAAAAAAGAGGATTTATAATAGGGACAGGATTCCATTTAATTTAGTCTGATTTATAATTTACAAACTGTGAAGTTCAGAATTAATACTGAAAATACTGATGATGAAAAAATGGTGCTTGCATTGATTCATATTAATTTAGCCCATGATTAAAAATAAACCCATATAAATGAGCAAAACTGCAATTACTGTATGTTAGATGGACAATATTAAAGCTGCAGCCTTTCTCTGCTGACACAGGGCAAAGGCGAGGGTACACCCTGAACATCTCGCAAGACCATTGCAGGGTCAACACCCACACACAACTATTTACACTAACTTTTCACACCTAGGGGGGGAAATTAGCCTAATGTGCATGTCTATGTACTGTAGGAGGAAACGGGAGTTCCAGGAAGAAACCCATGCAAACCCAGGACTTTTGATGGACGTTTGTGGGTACATCGACATGTCCGGGAGAAGTGCCCTCTAAAGTGGTTATTTTGACATTTATATATATTTCTTGGGAACATTTACAGCATGTACCTTATTTCTTAAACTCTTCTTCTTTTCCTTTCGGCTGTTCCCTTCAGGGGCCGCCGCAGCAAATCATCTGCCTCCATCTCACCCTATCCTCTGCATTGTTTTCTTTTACGCCAACTACCTTCATCATGTCCTCCTTCACCACATCCATACAAATATCCCTTGAATCACCACCTTATCGTAGTGGAGGGGTTTGCGTGTCCTAATGATCCTTGGAGCTATGCTGTCGAAGGCATTATGCCCCTGGTAGGGTCACCAAGGCAAACGGTCCACACGAAACGTGGTTCAAAGAACCACTGTGAAGAAAAAAACAATGACACAGTTTCCCTTGCTCGGACACCAGTCACTGGGGTGTGTCGTGTCCCCTCCCCCCGGAGCCAGGCCTGGGTGAAGGGCTTGAGGCGAGCTACTGGTGATCGGGTTTCTGCCCATAGAGCCCAGCCGGGTTCAGCCCGAAAAGGAGACATGGGTCCACCCTCCCGTGGACCTACCACCTGTAGGAAGGGCTATAGTGGTCGGATGCAGTGTGAGTTGGGTGGCAATCGAAGGCATGGGTTCTGTCAGATTAATGAGAGCCGCCCTGAATATCTCAGAGCTCTGGCTGTTGTAGGACTGTCTTGGTTGATACGCCTCTGCAACATTGTGTGGTCTTTGGGGGCAGTACTTCTGGATTGACAAACTGGGGTGGTAGTCCCCCTTTTTAAAAAGGGGACGGGTGGATGTGTTCCAATTATCGTGGAATCACACTCCTCAGCCAACCGAGAAAGTCTATGCAGGGGTGGTGGAGAAGAAGATCAGACTGGTAGTTAAATCTCGGATTCAGGAGGAACAATGTGGTTTTTGTCGTGGCCGTGGCACTCTTGACCAAATGTGTATGCTCTACAGGCTCCTGGTGGGGGCATGAGAGTTTGCCCAATCTGTCCATGTGTGTTTTGTGAATTTGGAGAAGGCTTTCGACTGTGTCTCTCGGGTTACCTTGTGGGGCGTGTTCTGGAGGTACAGCATTCTGGACCTGTTGCTGCAGGCCATTCGGTTGCTTTATCACCAGAACCAGAGCTGGGTCCGCATTGGTAACAGCAAGTCAAATTTGTTTCCGGTGAGAGTTGGAGTCAGCCAAGGCTGTTCTTTGTCACCGATACTGTTCATAATTTTATGGACAGAATTTCTATTCCCAGTTGAGAGGTTCTGGTTCGGTGGCCAAAGGATCTTGTCTCTGCTTTTTGCGGATGATGATGTCCTTTTCGCTTCATCAATCCGGGACCTCCAGTTCTCACTGGTGTGGTTTTTGGGCATGTCCACCCTGGAAGAGACCCTGGGGTCGACCTAGAATACTCTGGAGGGATTATGTCTCTCAGCTGGTTTGGGAACACCTCGTTGTTCCTCCAAAAGACCTGGAGGAAGTGGCTGGGGAGAGGGACTTCTGGGCCTCATTGCTTAGACTACTGCCTCGTGACACGACCCGGGATTAAGCGGAAAAAGAAGAAGAAGAAGAAGATGATGATGATGATGATTATGATGATAATGATGAAAGGTACAAATAGTTACCCTGGATCCAATAATTACCCGTAGAGGTTATATTAGTGTAGGTTATACCTGGTGGGTCAGAAATGGATTTCTCGTGTTCACCATTTTCTGAAAATGTATTTCACAAAGTCTTTCTACAGCATGATACTTGTGGCATTGCTACACCTTTTGTTCATTGACTGTTTGTCCTCAAAGTTTTGTTCTCAGCTTTGTTCGATCTGCTTAGTTCTTTCATGCCTGGAGTATGACCAAGCCTCTTGAGTCTCGCCCACAGAGTTGGCTTCACATAGTTCTGATAAATGAAAGATGTCTATTGAAGTGGCACGGAGTTCAGAATACTCTTCACTGCAAAGTGATAAAGACAAAGTCATCCAGCTCATTTCACTTTTCACTGGAATGACTTTAGTTGGAAACCCCTGTTTGGATTAATAAAAGTAAAATCATACTACAGACGCTCCTCGACTTACGTTTTAGGTACATTCTGAACGGCCGAACGTATGGTGAAAAAAAAACGTAAGTTGTTACTGTACGTTCCAGTGACGTATGACCGTTCATACTGTACTATACATCCACAAATACTATTACCGTACATCATAAAACACCCCTAAATCGATTATTATAAATATAACATTGTAAAATAATATCAACATTAATTTCAAATAAATTTAATTCAATCAAAATAATTTCAAAGAAATAAATTTTAATCAAATTCACTTATTCCCACTGACTCTGATTACCACTATCACTAGTAGGATTACGCTTCTGACCAACCATATTTGCTGAGGGTCACAAATACGCAAAACAGTGTAAACACAAAGATCACCAAGACGAAGTCTTAACACAAGAGTAACATGAACCGGGAAGAAGCAGGACACGTTCAGTCTGTTGCTTGTAAACAATGAACTACGCAGTCCCATGTGAACAACGGACGCAGCGTCATGCGTAAGTAGCGTACTTCGTCTACGTACTACGTAAGAACATCTCATGATACAGAGAGCGCGCTAAACTCAAAATGACTTACAATTTTTTTTTTTTTACAAAAAACGTAAAATCGAAAAAATCCGTAAGGCGGAGTAAGGAGTAAGGAGTGTCTGTACTTTCAAACGTGATTGATTAACCTTTCTTTGTCAAAAGAGCAGAGAACATCTACAAGTGACGACTCTAGGTAAGGTAAGGTAAGTATCTTGGGCTTTTTGCACCTAAGCCTACTCCAGGCTACAAGGTATTCACTGCTCGATCATTCAATGTTCAGTCAAAATTGTGCATATCAATGTAAGAACAGAAGTGCAGACAAGAAAATCAATTTAGAAACACTTTTTGTCTCCATGTGCCATTCCTTCGGCCTGTTACAAATCATTTCCGAAAGCGCACCATGTCCATCTCTTTGAAGGTCATTGCTGGATTTCACTGCCTTAGAGGATTCCTTCAATACCCCATCATTTATCAGGGCTACCCCGAGGACTGCTGCTCACTTCCTGCACTTATTAGCCTGTTTTGTCCAGCACACTCTGATTTCCCATGACCCAGTGGCGGTCCTAAAAAGGAAGTTCCAGTTAGCTTGCACAGTGAGATTTCCAAGTCAAATGACCAAGATGCCGACATGACTGTAAATCAAACACACGTGACTGACTGTATTACTCATGTAAAAAAAAAAAAAAAAACGCACCTCACTGGTTAGCAGTAATCATCACGCCCATAAATATCACATGACTTTCATATACTTTGCAAAGCTTTGATCAGCACGGCACCTGTTTTCCCAATTACCCTGCATAGTTCATGCCTGTTTGCCAATCACTTGACCCATTGCCTGTTTATCCCTTGGAGTATTGCCTAGACATTCTGGTTTGTTTGCTTGAGTGGTTTTTAATAAAAGTTAAAGCCTGCACTTGTTCCCATCTGTCTGCTTTCATTGGTGCAGTTTATCCTGAGTTCTGAATTTTAAATTATAAATTAATAGATTCCGATAGATATGGCGGTGATGGTTTAGTAGATAAGGGAAAGGGTTGCTAATCCAAAGGTCGACAGTTCAATCCCCACATCACCATTGTTTGACCCTTGACCAAGGCCCTTAACCCTCAACTGTTCAGTTGTATATTTTATATATATATATATATATATATATATATATATATATATATATATATATATATATATATATATATATATATATATATATATATATATATATACATGTATATATATATACATGTATATATATATATATACATGTATATATATACATACACATACATACATACATATATATATATATATATATATATATATATATATATATAGGATTTTCTGAGTAGATCCTTCCGTAGGAGAGTGCTCAATACTTTTGGTAGAGCAAATAAACAAAACAAAATTTTTATATTTTTATATATATATATATACACACACACACACACACACACATATATATATATATATACCAGTATATATATATATATATATATATATATATATATATATATATATATATATATATATATATATATATATAAATATATATATATATATATATATATATTTTTTTTTTTTTTTATAGATGTTTTTTTATATATACGTCTCTGGTCACACTGGTCATTTTTGCCAGAGTTATACAGTAATTCGTAATTCTTAATGGTTGGAACCAGGGATTTATTTTCATATTATTTTTGGCATTATTCTGTCAATCATTCATTTTCTGAACTGCTTAATCCAAATTAGGGTCAAGGGGAATCTGGCGGCCATCTCAGCCAATTCTGGGTAAGGGCAGCGTACACCCTGGACAGCTCGTCAGGCCATCACAGTGTGCTATTACGTAACAAAACTGATTAATACAAGCGCACAAATCTTTCTTAGTGGTAATTATAGGTATTTATAATAAATAACTAGAAAACTGGCTTGTTAGGATGACTCAGAGCCTGTTTATTTTGTTGTGTCGGAGTAGAGCAAGGTCAGGCTTATTATGTTAGTTAGTACTGTCATCTGTGTCCACGGCACCTGGGCTTCTTTTGGCTCATGTATAGGCCCACCTGCAGTGGAGTACAAAACCTCAATCTACTGGTGCGCTGGACGTCATCACTCTCTCTGCCCTATTGGTATTTTCTGTTGTTGATCATGTGTGCAAAATGTAGCTCATTATAGAAGAGAGAAAAATTCCCCACCAGGGTTTAGGAGCGGTAACAGGGCTCTTGGAGACTGTCTCGGAGTTTGGAGAAGGTCAGTTTCTTGCCCTTGGGTGCCACTGATATGAACAGAACTGCATCACCTCTTTCAACGAACACTGAGCAGAAGATTTATCAAAGCAGGAGCTTCATTAAATCTGAGCTCCTACCCCACTGAAGTCATATATATATTATATGAGACTCAGGTTATATGAGACTTACCTTGTTTACTGTCAGCTTTAATAAAAGATGCTTTCTAATAGGCTGCTGTGTTTGCGAGGATTTTCCTAAACAATTCAGTCTATATTCTGTTGGGAGGAGAAATTCTCACTTTCATGATAGATTGTCATAAAAAAACAAAAGAAAAAAAACCATGGACAGTGATGGTTACTAATAGTATAGGGCACTGGATCGCTAATCCTAAGGTTGGGGGTTCGAGTCCCATTCTCCATAAGGTTGTCACTAACCCCCCACCTCCATCTCCGGCTAACTGGATTATCAAAGGCCGGCCATGTCTCTCACTGTCTATGGTGTGAGGTTCATGTACAAGAACCATTGCTGACTTTCGTAAAGAGTCGCTGCAAAGCTGTCAGCACATTTTCAGCACATCTGCCTCACAACAAGACATCCTAGGTTCGAATCACAGGCCAGGGCATTTCTGTGTGGAGTTTGCATGTTCTCCTCGCTCTGCACAGTAGGCGAATCCACTGTTCCAATATTTTCCTATGTATGAGTGTGCACGTCCAGTGATACAATGGTCTGATAAGCCGTTCAAGGTGTACTCTACCGTCGTCCAGATTTGGTAGAGATAGACACCAGCCTCCCCGCAACCCTAATCAGGATTAAGCTGCTTAGAAAATGAAATATAAGACCAGGAAGGAGAACAAGCACAAAGGTTTGCCATCATCCCTAGATTGCATGTCCGATGCACAAATTGAATTTCATTATATTTCCGCCAATAACTGCGACCGTCCTGTACCATGAATTGCATTCATTTCAGGTCAGCATATTAAGGATGATGGCTGTCATTTTTATAGAAATAAAGGCAACAGGGCAGGAACAGAGACGAGATCTTGTACCTTTGCTTTTAAAAAATCAGAAAGACTTTCACAGTCAGGACCAGAAGGTTTCATGCAGCCATTCATTAGCACGACCTTGACTTTTGTGCAGACGAAAAAAAAACAAAAGGCTTCCCCGTAGGATCTCATACAAGAATAAACTTCCGCTCTATAATTACCATGACAAATAGTTAAGATGTATAACTGCTCGTAGGGGTGAGGGCAGAAATGGACACAGTTGTTTTGTTTTGGTTTTTTTTTACTGCTTTTATGTGTTCTTTCTCTTTTTCTTTCCTTATCTCTTCTCTATTCGCTCCTTAGCCCTGCACTGTCAGGTATCTTCTCCAGAGCTTTGAACAATGCAATCATAGATCTTTTTAACAACACCAGCTCTAATTACATTTGAAATAATTACATCACCTAAAAGATTAGCGAAGCCATAGTTAAACTGTGTAATCGTCATGGTAATGAACCAATAATGTCTTTACAGCAGGGGTCAATAACATGGTGTCCGCGAGCACCAGGTCATCCATAAGGACAACATGAGTCGCCCACGAGCCTGTTCAGGGGTCGGGAACCTATGGCCGCGAGCCAGACGTGGGTCTTCTGATGACTGCATCTGGCTCTCAGATAAATCAGGTGGCCTTTCTTAACAGAAAAATGAATACATAATTTCGCTGTCCTTTAAATAAAAATACAGAAAAAACACAAACAAATAAAACAAAAACATAAATAAATCTCATGCATTTCAATCTATACATCTATTTTCAACAACACTTGTCACGGGGCGATGAACTCGCTGGACAGGACCGTGTGGCGGTCGAGGTATATGAGCAGGCGGACGAAAGCCCGAGTCTTTTGCTCCCTTGTGCTCACTGTCTTGCTCTACTCGAGCGAGACATGGACGCTCACAGCTGAGCTTGGATGACGACTGGACTCCTGCGTTACGACTTCCCTTTGCCGCATCTTCGGATACCGCTGATGGGACTTTGTTACCAACCGGAAGGTGCTCGGGGATACGGGGATGGTAAGAGTAACCTGCTCGATCCGCGACCGTCAGCTGCGCTACTATGGGCACTTGGCGCGTTTCCCGCCTTCGGACCCAGCATACCGGATCCTGTCCGTTCGGGATCCTAGGGGCTGAAGCCGATCGTGGGGACGGCCACGTGCGACGTGGTTGTCGCAGCTGAGGGCTGCCCTGCTGGGAGGGGTATGGGCCCTGCGCAGGCCTAGTCGATCACCAGGAGACGGCCAGATGAGTGGAGGCGGCTGGTGGACGCAGCGAAGTGCCGTCCCTGTGCATGCCCTCATACCTGACCTGACTTGACCTGACCTGTGGCTGTGGCGCGCAGCGGAGAGCCAATCCTTTCTGTACTCCAGTGTGTGGGCAGGCCGATACCTTGAAACTCTAATTTTATTGGATTATATGCAACAGCCTGCATGAGTTGTTTTTGGGTCAAGAGGTAAATTTCTCTCGTTTTGATCAGTTCATGTGCAAGAAGCCAAGCAGAGCTGGCAAGCAAAACACAAATGGACAGAATGAAAAAACTTCGACCCGCAGACCAGCTGATTGCTTTGGGACGTGCTTTCTGTCACATAAACACTGCAGCGTGTGAGGCCTGTTGTATTGACCACATTTGGCTCTACATGCGCACGCGAGCAGTCCTTCTCACACCTGAAAATCATGAAGACCAACCTGCAGTCACTTGTAATAGATGGAAGTCTAAACGCCTGCATGAAGCTGAACCTCAGCACGCATGAACCAGACTACAAAGCCATCAGCAACACCATGCAGCACCAGAAGTTGCATTGATAGTAAGAAGTACTTTTCTTATTAATAAATAACTTCGTTATAACAATGTTGTTCAAAATAAATTCAGAGTCGCAGTATACTGTAAAATTGTTTGTCTCGATATTAAAATATATATTTGGCACTCAGAGGATTAGATTTTATTTTATTTATTTTTTTGGCTCTCTTAGTCAAAAAGGTTCCCGACCCCTGACATAGATGAATATCATTAATTATTAATAATAAAATAGAATTAAAGGTAACTTGAGCAAATTTGTGATGTCACAAGTGTGTATCGACCTGGTAGCCCTTCGCATTAATTGGGACCCAAGAAGTAGCTCTCCGTTTCAAAAAGGTTGGTGACCCCTGCTGTACGGTATTTAGTAATGCTCTTTAAAGGGGCATTTCTTATAGGAATTAGCATTCGCAATATTTTTTGTGAAGTGATCCTTTAATAAATTTACCTGTGATAAAATAAAGACACATTCCTAGTGATCTCGTCTATGCTCACTATTTTTCATTAATTTATTTATTTTCTAAGCCGCTTAAACCTAATGAGGGTCATGGAGAGGCTGGCGCCTATCTCAGTCGACACTGGGCGAGAGTGGGATATACACCATAGCAGGGCCAACACTCACATAACCTTTTATACACACACACACACACACATACACACACACACACACACACACACACACACACACTGACACCTCAGGGAAATTTAGACCTGCCAATTAGTCAACTGTGTATGGTTTTGGACTGGGGAGGAGATCGGAGTACCTGGAGGAAACCCAAACAAACACAGCAAGAACATGCAAACGCCACACAGAAACGCCCGAACTGGGACTCGACCCATGCTTTGCCCACGTTTTTGTTGTTTTATTTCCCCTATTTCCTCCCCTAATTTAGTCACATCCAATTCCCACGCATTAGGTAATGCCTTCCTTATCACACAACCACAATCAACCAGGGAGGGCCGTAAACATGCACCTGCTTCGTCCGCATCTTTCGATCCTGCCACCTACCTCTTTATGAACTGCTGCACATATACAGTACATTTGGGGGCAGCCCAACACCCCTTTGTTTGAATGAGCTCACAGACCTGAGCACCTGAATGGCTGGGGATCGCTGTGAGTGTATGTCATCACTCCCTCCTGTGAGAGTTCACCCAATCAACTCCATGGGTCTCCCGATAACGGATGCCTGCGGCATCAACCTGAATTCGATTTCAAGCACAACCTATCCACGCGCTACTCGGTAATCCTTTCTACGCCCACTGTAAAAATGCTTCATTGTTTTTCACACGTGACGCACACACTTTCGGCCCCTGCGCGGACACAATAAGATGACAACATGTATAATGTGTTTCGATGTATTGTTCCAAATGATTTGTTTGACTTAGACATGGTATCCCGGCCAAAGCCCAATGGATGCATGCGTTTTGGATTACCTCTGAGTGCACAAGAAACTGACAGGTACACTCGTGTGTGGAATTATGGGATGGCTCAGAGTGTGATTTGCAGGAAAAAGAATAAACGACAACAGATTTAGAATTATTTTGCTGGATATCCAATAAACATTCGACAACCAGCGCTATAACATAGAAAGAATTTTTAATTCATGGGAGAGAAATAATTATGTAGTAATTTCTTTTTTTCTTTCTTTTTTTTAATTTCACCTTAAACTTCTTAAAGTCACGCTGGCATTTCCCTTCGGTAGTTTTATTTATATATTTGATGTGGGTGTGCGTCTTGATGAAAATAGACATTCAAATAACAACATATTTGGTCAAAATATAACAGAAAAAAAAACAACTGTGCATGTCATCTGTTATTATGTACTGACTCGAACAGATAAGTGATGCAATATGCAGCAATAGAACTGTGCATTTTGACCATTTGTGCAGCTCTGTATCAAGCTCGAGGAAATGCACTGCCAGGATTTTAATTCCCTGGACGATTGCTCAAATACCTCGAGCCTTTAATGAAAGTTTCCGATAGTTAAATCAGCATATTTGAAATGTTTAATTTTGTACCTGTACAATGCTAACAATGCTAACAAGGATGGTAATGATAGCGCAATGAGTGTCTAAGCTAATCAGTACTACAGCAGAAACCATGGCTCGTGATACTGACAGTGCACAGCATGGATGCTCCGTATATCCTAAATAAATGATTGAGGATGTGTTTTCTCTGGCCATGTCTGGGAGTTGTTATATTTCTGCCAAGTCTGGATCAGCCTATCCTGACTCTTATCCAGCTGAGTGGATTGAATAGTGATGTGCAACTGGTGGCTGATTTAACCAACATCAGGTCAACAGCACCTCGCAAAGGCTACGAGTCAATATCCATCCTTGCCTAAGCAGCACAACACCTGTAGCCCATCTCAAACACACCCTCGCACCACCACCAGCGCCACCACCAGCGCTACCACCACCACTGCTTTTTTTTTTTTTATCGCTATCTATTATTCCCATGTCTATAATGGGAAGACTGTTTCTGAAAGTCCTGCGTCTTGTTGACTTATTTTCACTCTCGGCTCATTCTTTTGTCCCGTGTTTTGGACGCTGATTGTGAAAATGCACATTCAAGTGTATTTAAAATTCCATTTCCCCTCGAGTGCATATTATTCGAGACATAACTCCGATTCATTGGCAAAACAAGTATTTACATTAGCATTTTTTTTTGGTGCAGCATAAAGTACAAAAGCTGTTAAAACCCAGACGCAAGTGCAAAAGTTGATTTGATATTTCATTTCCAGTGTTTTTACGGGTATTATTCTGCCATTTTGAAAAAGTAATTGCAATTGCTCCGTTTGCCGTAGTTTGCACTTTCTCCTCCTCACTCTTCACCTCAGGGCAAATTTAAACAACTATGCCATTCCATTTGCATTTTTACTGCCAACAATATAGCGCCGTCCATCAAACGCTGTAGAAAGTCTGACTAAAAAGTGAGTAGAACTGACGGTACTGTGCTTTTTTCCAGCATTGCCAAGGTTTTTGTTTTTATCCCACCATCCCTTATATCCTTTGCCTCCTGTCACAACATTCAAAAATACAGCATGCTTTATTTGACAGCGTACGACAAGAAACTTTAACCAATAATATCAATCTTAAACAACAACAAAAAAAGCAACAACAGAATGAAGGGGATCCTTGTGTGTCTTTCTTTGAGGTTTTTTGCTTGTTTGTTTGTTTGTTTCTGTTATTTTTGCATGCAGGCTGTGATAATAACTAAAACTGAATGTCGTGCGAAGTGTGACTTTGGTATTGTCGCAGCTGCTCATGTTTGTTTTCTGTATTTGTTTCAAATCTGAAAACAAGTATAACAGGCGTGTTACATAAGGCAGGGGTCTCCAACCACCGGTCCGCGGACTGGTACCGGTTCGTGGCTCAATTGGTACCGGTCCGCAGAAGAAATAATGAACGATTTACATTTTATTTATTGTCTGAGTCTGAACGATCTTTATTTTTGAAAAAACTTTTATTTTGAAAAATGACTGATTCTCTTGGTTACACGTCGGTTATTTGAGCCCTAAAGTGTGACCCACAAGGGGACGGCACATGAACAGAAGTGAGTTGGACATGTTTCAAACAATAACGGGGATTTTGGGTGAGACTGAGCCTGAGCCTTCATTCGCCCCGCTGGTGCACCATCACCTGTGTTTTTGGGGTTTTTTAAAGAAAAGTTCAAGCTCGACTTCCCAACCAACTTTATTTCAGCTGTTGCAAAATAACATTCCTGGAGTGATTATTCAGTTCATTTTCTGTAACCGCTTAATCCTAATTTGGGTTGCGGGGAGGCTGGCGCCCATCCCAGCCAACTTTAGGCGAGGGCAGAGTACACCCTGGACAGCTCGCCAGGCCATCACAGGGCAGAAACACGCTGACGGCTTTGCAGCCTACTCTTTACGAAAGTCAGCAATGGTTCTTTTACATGCCTCGCACCATAGACAGTGAGAGACATGGCCCGCCTTTGATAACCCAGTTAGCTGCACTGGGGAGGACAGTGACAACCTTGTGGAGAGTGGGACTCGAACCCCCAACCTTTGGATCAATGATCCAGCGCCCTCACCACTAGACCACCACTGCCCGGAGTGATTATTATTATTATTATTATTATTATTATTATTATTAACACCCCCCCCGGTCCGCGGTAAAATTGCAAAGCGTTGACCGGTCCGCGGTGATAAAAAGGTTGGGGACCCCTGATCTCAGGCATCCAGAATAAATCCTTCCGGTGTATTACACTAATATATATGACACAGAAACAGCTGATCTAATGTCAAACTATTCATTAATTCATTTTCTGAGCCGGATAATCCTAATTAGCGTTGCAGGGAGGCTGGCACCCATCTCCGCCAAATCTGGGCAAGGGCAGAGTATACCTTGGACGGCTCTCCAGGTCATTGCAGGGCCGAAACATGCTAACAGCAATACTTCTTTTACAAAGAACCTCTCACCATAAACAGTGAGAGACAAGGCCGGCCTTTGATAACCCAGGTAGCTGTACTGGTGGTGGTTGGGGGGCAGTGAGAGTAGGGCAGGAACCCCCAGCCTTGAGATCAGTGATCCAGTGCCCATTACCACCAGGCCACTGCCCGGTAATTGTCGAACTATCTACGGATAATAAGCATTATCCACCTCACAAACTCTTGATAATGCTGAACTCAAAGCAGGGGATAAAAAGAATGGTTTCGCTTGATCTCTGAATCTGAAAATGCCAAAAATTCAGTGGCGTGCTAAAACATACAAAGAAATCCCGGCAAAAAGTTGTGTGCATTTTTAAAGTTAATAAATCAAAACCATTGAAATTCTTTCAAAATATAAAAATAACACATAAGAATTTCACTTTCGTTTGAGGTTCTTATGATTCCATGTCACATATACCTAAACTCAGAGTTTGAAAAGATGAATCATTTAATTTTTTGTTTCCCTTTTCTTGTGTTCCTGTGTAGTTAAAGCAACACAGCCGGTGTGTGGTATACATGAGAAGAGTCAGCACTGACTCCGTGTGAAGTTTCTCCCCGTGGCCACATGGGTTTCCTCCTTTGGTTCTCATTTAATCTCAATTCCCAAGAAACATACAAATGGATTGCCGATGTGTGTCCACCAATGGACTGCCATCCCCTCAAGGATGTACAGGGATCCCTCACTTTCCCTGGTTAATGGGGACCGAATCCCCCTCGCGACCACCAATTTCCGCGAAGTAGGATCAAACACACACCCCGCCCCCTCGACTGTACATGCATATCTGTATATAATATCATCATCAGTTCATTTTCTGTAACCGCATAATCCTAATTAGGGTCGCGGGGAGGCTGGCGCCCATCCCAGCCAACTTCGGGCGAGGGCAGAGTACACCCTGGACAGCTCGCCAGGCCATCGCAGGGCGGAAACACGCCGATGGCTTTGCAGCCTACTCTTGTCAAAAGTCAGGAATGGTTCTTTTACATGCCTCGCACCATAGACAGTGAGAGACATGGCCGGCCTTTGATAACCCAGTTAGCTGCACAGGGGGGGACAGTGACAACCTTGTGGAGAGTGGGACTCAAACCACCAACTTTTGGATCAGCGATCCAGCGCCCTATACCACTAGACCACCACTGTCCCTTATATAATATCAATAATTACATATTCAACACTATAAATGCTTATGATAACAATTAAACATTCAAAAATAATGCAGAAAATTTAAATAAAATATAAATACGCACGCATACAGACGCGCACCTCACATAAAAATGCAAATAGTTTTGATGGGGGGTTTTGGGTTGTTTTTTGTTTTTTTGTTTTTTTTTGGGGCGGTTGCATAATTGGCCTTGATTTGTGGAATTTTCCTTAATTTTCACCCATTTTTCCTTAATTTCCTTATTTTTTAATACTTTTTTAAAAACCACGATGTCCTGAAGGCGCATAAATTGAAGCGCGGAGTAGCGAGACCTGTATTTCTGGGCTTGGCTTAGGTTCCACTATGGCTATACCTTGCTGGTGCTAAATTAATGAGCCTTTAATGGAACAGTAGTCACCCGTACCAGTAATACTTTACAGTAACTGTTTATTATTGATGCCTTTTTCCCAATTTTATATTGCGTATATATACTAGTGTCTGTCTTCCTTTCGGCCTTTTCCCTTTTACTCGGGAGTCGCCACAGCGAATCATCTGATTCGCACGTTTGATTTGGCAGAGGTTTTTACGTCGGATGCCCTTCCTGTCACAACCCTTTTAGCAAGGGACAGAAACACGCTGACGACTTTGCAGCCTACTCTTGTCGAAAGTCAGCAATGGTTCTTTTACATGCCTCTACTAGTGTATATATATATATATATATATATATATATATATATATATATATATAAAATTATATAATTATATAAAATTATATTAAATAATATTATATTAAATATATATGTATATATATATATATATATATATATATATATATATATATATATATATATATATATAAATTTTACAAGCTGAAGAAAATCAGAATTGATAACATATAAACATTATGATAGCCAACAGGTGGCATGGTGGCGTAGTGGTTAGCATGGCCGCCTGGGTTTGATTCAGAGCCTTGGTGTTTCTGTGTGGAGTTTGCAATGTTCTCCCCGTGCTTGGTGGGTTTCCTCCAGGTTACTCCGGTTTCCTCCCACAGTCCAAAAACATGCACCGCAGACTTATTGGCTGTTCCAACTCTCCCCTAGGTGTGAATGGTTGTGTGAGTGTCGTCCCTGAGATCGTCCAGATTGTACCTCGCTCATGCTCAGAGTCGGCTGAGATAAGCGCCAGCCTCCCTGTGAACCTAATTAGGATTAAACAGTTCAGAAAATGAATGATTGACAGACACACTCAAAGAAAAGCACCGGTTTCCTCATTATGTAAAAGTAATTGGCATTCAGATGTAACCTTTAAAGTCATGCATAATTTTAAAATAGTCCTCACGTGAATTATTATTATTCCCCACACAACCAGACAAACACACATCAGGCATTAAAACTAAGTGTGATAGCCATTGGGAAAATGTTTAGCTGCGTGCTGCCAGACTGGGTCGAAATCCTTCGGAACCATTAGCAGTTCCCAGGCTCACTGTCAACAGTAAAACTGACTTTTAGATCGCAATTCGAGATGACATCATCAAGACCAGGAAATGATCAAGACACTGAAATGGTTGTCATTCAGATATGTCCTCCATGACTCATTCATTCACTTAATGGTAGCTAATGAGGTAAGCAGAATGCTAGACCCGCCCATACTGTCACGCTGATAAATTCTCAAATTAATGAACCACTACTAATATGATGCGTTTACAGCCGAGTTCATGGTTTACATTCAGTGAGAATGTCGTCGAATGGCCCTGGAGAATTTCTGTGAATAGTGTACACTCCAGTAAAGGGATCCGTAAAGACCGGACCAGGATTGGCCCGGTTCATTTGATGTTGATATTGAAGATGCAACATGACCCAATGATGTAGTTTTTTCAGAAAATGGCACTGATTTGATATCCAGACTCTATCACTTTGTTGATAATTATGGGAAACTGTAGTGATTAGCTGCTTCGTTTAAACACACATATTGATCGACTTCACTGATTTTTAACCACTTAGCAAAATAAGAGAAAAAGTGTCTATTTATTCCAAAATAGTCTATTGACGTATAGCTAAAAGGCAAACAGACACCAGGTAATATCCATCCATCCATCCATCCATCCATCCATTTGTCAAACCACTTAATCCTACTAGGGCTACAGGGAGGCGGAAGCCTATCTCATCCGATACTGGGCGAAGGCGTGGTTCATCATCAGTTTATTTTCTGTAACCGCTTCATCCTAATTAGGGTCACGGGGAGGCTGGTGCCCATCCCAGCCAACTCAGGGCGAGGACAGAGTACACCCTGGACAGCTCGCCAGGCCATCGCAGGGCGGAAACACGCTGACGGCTTTGCAGCCTACTCTTTATGAAAGTCAGCAATGGTTCTTTTACATGCCTCACACCATAGACAGTGAGAGACATGGCCGGCCTTTGATAACCCAGTTAGCTGCACTGGGGGGGGGGGCAGTGACAACCCTGTGGAGAGTGAGCTCGAACCCCCAACCGTTGGATCAGCGATCCGGCGCCTTATACCACTAGACCACCACTGCGAAGGCGTGGTACACCTTGAAAAGCTCTACAATCCATCACAGGGCAAACACACACACAAACATTCCCACTCTCACTCACGTCTAGGGTCAAATTTAAACAGACAATTAGCCTAATGCTCACGTCTTTGGACAGTTGGAGGAAGTGTGAGTCCCCCGAGGAAACCCACATACGCACAAGGATAACAAGACTCGAACCCACGATCTACGTGTGACGAGGTGGACATGCTTACCACGACATCACCCTGCCACCCACATGCTCGACTGGTTGAGGTTCGTTTTATTTACCATGTGGTAGACCATGTCTCAACTTTGAATATGTTTTTAAGACATTGTAATGCATAATAATAGGGCAGTGGTGGCCTGGTGGTAAGGTGTTGGATTATTGATCCCGAGGTTGGGGGTTCAAGCCCCACTGTCAACGATTGTCCCTGCTGTCCTCACAGTGCAGCTAACTGTGTTATCAAAGGCCGGCCATGTCTCTCATTGCCTGTGGTGAGAGGCTGTAAAAGAACCATTGCTGACTTTCATCAAGAGTACCCGTGTAGCCGTCAGCATGTGTCTCCCCTACGATGGTCTGGTGAGCTGTCCAGCGTGTACTCTGCCCTCACCCAGAGTCGGCTGGCATTGGCGCCAGCCTCCCCACGACCCTAATTCGGATTAAGTGGTTCAGAAAATGAATGAATGACTGTAAAGCCTAATCACCAAAGCATGGCAGAATATATCAATATCCAAATGTATACGCTAATTCTAGAATCTGATTAAATAGTGTGGACAGAACGTCTAAACTTGATAGTGTGTCATGTTGACGATCAGGAGAATCGAGCAGGTTGCACACCTTATTCTGATGACACTTTATGAAGACATGAATTGATTTGACTTTCAGAGATGCCAATATGTCAGCGACTATGAACAGCATGAATTAATTTTTATACAATGATCCCTCGCTACTTCGTGCTTCTGTTCCCGCGGCTTCAGTGCATCACGGGTTTCTCAAAAATGCAGTATTCATTCAGTTCATTTTCTGTAACCGCCTCATCCTAATTAGGGTCGCGGGGAGGCTGGTGCCCATCCCAGCCAACTCAGGGCGAGGGCAGATTAATCCACGCACTTTAATCAACCACATCTACCCCACTGACTGTGAACATCAACCCATCTACTCTGCACTCAGATACATGTACACTTTAATATAGGCCAGTCTATAAAGTCGTTACCTTCTTTTCTTTTATTGTTTATTAATTTATACTATTTATGTATCTATTTATTTATTTACTTATATAATATATATGTATGTGTGTATGTATGTATGTATATGTATTATTGTATTGTATATGTATCTATTTTTGCACCCCCTACTGATGGTACCTCAAGAGCCTGTAACAGTGAATTTCTCCATTGTGAGATTAATAAAGCTGTATCTTATTTTATTACACCCTGGACAGCTCGCCAGGCCATCACAGGGCGGAAACACGCTGACGGCTTTTCAGCCTACTCTTGTCGAAAGTCAGCAATGGTTCTTTTACATGCCTCGCACCATAGACAGTGAGAGACATGGCCTTGATAACCCAGCTAGCTGCACTGGAGGGGACAGTGACAACCTTGTGGAGAGTGGGACTCGAACCCCCAACCTTTGGATCAGCGATCCGGCGCCTTATACCACTAGACCACCACTGCCCCACAGTATTCATTGAAAAATTAAAGATTAAGAAAAATTAAGGAAAAGTAGGATAAAAGTTCAGAAAAATGCCGCAAAACAAGGCCATTTATGCCAAAAAAAAAAAAAAAAAAACCCCAAACAAACAAAAACAAAAAACAACCCAAAACCCCCCAACAAAACTACTTACATGTTTATGTGAGGTGCGCATTTGAGTGTGTGTGTGTATTTATATTTTATTTACATCTTATGAATTATTTTTGAATCTTTAATTGTTATTATAAGCATTCATAACATTGAATATGTATTTATTGATATTATATACACATATACATATACGTACATTATATGTCAGTCGGGGGGGTCGATACTACTTCGCGGAAATCGGCGATCGCGGGGTTCTCGGTCTCCATTAACTGTGGAAAGTGAGGGATCCCTGTATGTTCAGTACAGTATTCAAGCACAATTATGAATGATAGAATTTGCAAAATATTAAACTCCACCCCCCCACACACACACACACACAAACACACATATATGTATATGTACAATTATATGCATACTTTGTCTTAAAAAACAATCACGTAACTGCATCATTAGCATTATGCTTACCTTTAATTCACACCGTAATGATTGTATAGTGTGTATTCCACTCATTATAAAATGCTCCCTGCTGATCCATACATCATGCGTGGAGCAACTTGCCTATTTCTTGATCAATCCTGGACTTTTCTTTCAATTAATGCTGGGGAAAATGGATAAAATAAAACGGATCTCGATTTCCTTTCAATTTAGAATTGAGAAAAATCAAAGTTGATTTTGAAGTGAGTTAAACAAGGACTGCTTGTTCCTTTCATACAGGGCTCTTCCAGGGCTAGTTATAGCAGCAGTTCATGGCTTCTCACATTGTAATTATATTTTACTGAAGAGATCGTCCTTTTTTTGTGTGTGTTAAAAGTACAGGGAAGCTTTTTTGGCAGGTTTTATTCTTCCATGGCATTGAGAAAGGACTCCCTATTGCTTCTCATCTTCGTCCTCCGTCCAGGTGTGAGCCACCATGGTCTTTCTTTTAGAACAGCAAAAGGCACTCGATGGAAGCCTCTGATAAAACTCTGAAATGCACTGCTGTATACTATCGGCCATTAAAATAGACAAACACATTGGAGACCAGAATATAGTTTCCTTATTTGTCAGTGATACTAGAGACGGCCAAAAATAAAAAGGGTTGGCAGCAGAAAGCAGGACCACTATGAGCTAAATTGGACGTCAGTTGAATGGTGATATGAGTGATTGTTCCTGACTCAAAGGGACCTTTTATTTATCTCAGGGCTGTCAAACTCAATTTCAACCTGGAATATACTGTCATGTTGTAAGGAGTTGAAATCCAAAAGCATGACTATTGTGTTTTAAAACCTATCATTAATATGACGTTGAGTGGGTTTGGGTGGCACAGTAGCGTCGTGGTGAGCAGGTCCGCCTCAACGCAAGAAGATCCTGAGTTTGAGTCCCGATCTCAACGAGGGCGTTTCTGTGTGGGCTTTGCATGTTCTTCCTCTGCCTGTATGGGTTTCCGTCATGTACTCAGGTTTCCTAGAGCAGTTCAACCACATACCCTTTAGCCTAATTAGCTGTTACAAATTGCCCCTGAATGGGAGTGTAAATAATTGTATGTGTTTGTGTTGCACAATGATAGACTGGCACGCTGTCCAGGGCATACCCTGCCCTCACCCATATTTGGCTGAAATAGGCTCCAGTCTTTCCATGATCTGAGAAGGATTAAGCAGTTTGGAAAAGGAATGAATGAATGAATGAGTAAGTTTGTTGCCATGTTTACTTTTACTTCTCTTCTTCTTTTCCTTTCGGCTTTTCCCTTCAGGGGTCGCCACAGCGAATCATCTGCCTCCATCTCACCCTATCCTTTGCATCTTCTTCTCTTACACCAACGACCTTCATGTCCTCCTTCACCACATCCATGAATCGTCTCTTTGGTCTTCCTCTAGGCCTTTTGCCTGGTAGTTCCAGCCTCAGCATCCTATTACCAATATACTCACTATCCCTCCTCTGTACATGTCCAAACCATCTCAATCTAGCCTCTCTGACTTTGTCTCCAAAACGTCTTACATGTGCTGTCCCTCTGATGTGCTCATTCCTAATCCTATCCATCCTCGTTACTCCCAAAGAGAACCTCAACATTTTCATCTCTGCTACCTCCAGCTCTGCCTCCTGTCTTTTCCCCAGGGCCACTGTTTCTAACCCATACAACATCGTTGGCCTCAACACCGTCTTGTACACTTTTCCTTTCATTTTTGCCGATACCCTCCTATCACACATCACACCGGATACTTTTCTCCAACCATTCCAACCTGCCTGCACACGCTTCTTGACCTCTTTTCCACACTCTCCATTGCTCTGGATTGTTGAGCCTAAGTACTTAAAATCCTCCACCTTCATTATCTCTGCTCCCTGTAATCTCACCGTTCCTCTTTGGTCCTTGTCATTCATGCACATGTATTCTGTCTTACTGAGGCTAATCTTCATTCCCCTCCTTTCCAGGGCATACCTCCACCTCTCTAGATTTTCCTGCACTTGTTCTCTGCTCTCACTACAGATCACAAGGTCATCTGCAAACATCATAGTCCATGGGGAATCTTGTCTAACCTCGTCTGTCAGCCTGTCCATCACCATAGCAAACAAGAAGGGGCTGAGAGCTGACCCTTGATGCAGTCCCACCTCCACCTTGAACTCTTGTGTCACACCGACAGCACACCTCACCACTGTCTTACATCTCTCATACATGTCCTGCACCACTCTAACATACTTCTCTGCCACTCCAGACTTCCTCCTGCAATACCACAGTTCTTCTCTCGGCACCCTGTCATATGCTTTCTCCAGATCCACAAAGGCACAATGCAGCTCCCCCTGACCTTCTCTGTACTTCTCCATTAACATCCTCAAGGCAAACACTGCATCTGTGGTGCTCTTTCTTGGCATGAAACCAAACTGTTGTTCACAAATGCTGACTTCTGCCCTTAGTCTAGCTTCCACTATTCTTTCCCATAACTTCATCGTATGGCTCATCAACTTTATCCCTCTATAGTTGCCACAACTCTGCACGTCTCCCTTGTTCTTAAAAATGGGCACCAGCACACTTCTCCTCCATTCCTCTGGCATCCGTTTACTTTTACTTGCACTCAATAAATAATTTAAGTCACATGTCCATTCATAAATACTGAAAGAAAAATTACATCAGTATACTGAAAGCATGTGGGTATTGTTTTGTGTGAAATGAGCACATCAGAGGGGCAGCACATGGAAGATGTTTTGTAGACAAAGTCAGAGAGGCTCGATTGAGATGGTTTGGACATGTACAGCGGAGGGATAGTGAGTATATTGGTAGTAGGATGCTGAGGTTGGAACTGCCAGGCAGAAGGCCTAGAGGAAGACCAAAGAGAAGATTTATGGATGTGGTGAAGGAGGACATGAAGGTCGTTGGTGTGAGAGAAGAAGATGCAGAGGATAGGGTAAGATGGAGGCAGATGATTCGCTGTGGTGACCCCTGAAGGGAACAGCCGAAAGGAAAAGAAGAAGAATGGGTATTGTTTAGTGTGTGAAATGTTCTGATTACTCTGTGCCAACAGTCCATTGGTCCAAAAGCCCGACTCATTTGAGATGGCCAGCTTGCTTATATAAGCTGGGCACGCTACTCAGTTCAGTTTGGTTCGGGTTAGGGCTGTCTGACCAATGGGTCAAAACTCTCAAACCAATGGCCTGTTGGAATATTGGGCTGCAACCTCAAAACGAAGCTTGGCTAGTTTTAGCTGTGCAGCTAAAATATTTGTGCTAGCGGCTGCAGCTACAGTGTAGCCAGCTTTTTGTAAACTGCCCATAAAGCCATAATTGATTTCCAATGCATTCCAATGTGTCTATTCTCGATAGAGGTTTCACAGTTTCTATCCAGCAGTGGCAGTTTGGTCCAACGTTTGTACTCTAATGCACTTAGCATGTTATCCGGTAAACTAATATACATTCATCTCTCCGGAAAACAAACAACAGGGTGGTAATAATGAAGTAATTCAATTTGAGGTTTTGGTGTATAATACAACCTACTGCAATGCATTCCAATTCACTACAGCGCACAACAGTCGGCAATTTTACCTGGAAAAAAAAAAAATACGGTAATTATTTTGACTGATTTTTTTTTTTTTTTTTTAAGTCTGTCTTTTTGACCTCGGGTCCAGGATGGTCTTTGCGCAATAAAGTCATGACTGGGCCATCCTACATAGCTGCTAGGTGCATGCATGATATAAAATGTAATATACAGATTATTCAGGACTTCACCAGCTTCAGTTCATTTTCTGTACCCGCTTAATCCTAATTTGGGTCGTGGGGAGGCTGGTGCCCATCCCAGCCAACTTCGGGCGAGGGCAGAGTACACCCTGGACAGCTCGCCAGGCCATCGCAGGGCGGAAACACGCCGACGGCTTTGCAGCCTACTCTTTACGAAAGTCAGCGGTGGTTCTTTTACATGCCTCATGCCATAGACAGTGAGAGACATGGCCCGCCTTTGATAACCCAGTTAGCTGCACTGGGGGACACAGTGACAACCTTGTGGAGAGTGGGACTCGAACCCCCAACCTTTGGATCGTCAATCCAGCGCCCTATACCACTAGACCACCACTGCGCCTGCTTCACCAGCTTCTGTAATGTAAATTATACTTTAAACACAGCTGGGCCAGCACTGACTGGGGCTTATGTTTCACAGACAGCATTGTTCTTTGGGGCTTGCTGTAATATCGGTAGCATGCGCCGGCATTCTCACTGTGCATGGTACGAATTCTAGGTATGTAATACCGCTCCAGTGTGACAATGCATATTAGTTGTACAGAGCTGGAAGAAATAAGCAGCAGAGCATATTTGGCCCGTGGGCTTTGTGTTTCACATCTGTGATCGAGCGCATTCAAGAGAAGAGAAATAGGTTGGTGGGCCAAGCTAATTGAACAAAGTCCAGGATAAGTGAATGAGCCAAATGGGCTAAAACTAACAATATAACCTGAGGTGCTTACCTCGTTAGCGCATGCATCAGAGTCAGTGGTGCTGAGCTGGAGAAGCTATCCAAATGGGCGGACTCAATGGCTCCTTTATTCTTGGCCGTGGCACTTGAGATTCTTGATGGGAAAGCTTTAGGGATTAGGTTGGAAAGTTTTCCTGATGCATAACAAGGCTAATTAGGGAACCTAAGACCGAACTATCCTCCCGACACACCAGTTCTGTCTTGGTCCACTCTCTTTACCTCCACCAGAAAACCATTACCGATGCTGGCAAGAACATTAGCACTTCCTTACGGGAGCCATAGGAGGGTCGAATGGGTGACACTGCCCTGTTTTCGAACTGCCGAGTGATCACTTAGCCTACAAACCGGTAATGATAGTTGTTTGTGAATTTTGGACTATTATTTCAAACTGCTGTGGGTCGGTTCACTGCTTTTCATCCTTTTTAATAATCAGTTAATAACCATGTACAGTAATTATCTCAACAATCATTCAAAATGATCCCTTTGCACCAACATTCATGTTCACAACACATCCTTTCCTTACAGAACGGCATACTAATAAACAAACACAAAAATAAACAACCATTCATTCATTCATACGCGCCAAACGCACCATTCAAACGGAGCACGAGCTGCTTCCCATTGACTATCTTCCAACATCCCGCACCGCTGGCCTGCCATTGGCTAGGAGGGATGACGCATCTCCCTCCCATTGGCTATCTCCCAACATCCTGCCCCGCTGGCCTCCCATTGGCTCGGAGGGATGACGCAGCTCCCTCCAGTTGACTATTATGGTGCTGCATCTTCTATAATGCTTTTCGTGTAAAGGACAGAGTTACTGTTGTTTCATGAGTGTGCTCATTGCTTTATGTTTTGACTCAGGAATTTAACCTTCCATAAACATTTGTAAGATTATAACTCTGCTAAGAAGACATGGTCACACACGCGTGCGCGCACACACACACACACACACACACACACACACACACACACACACACACACACACACACACACACGTGTGATTTCCAGTACGAGTGAAAAGAAGAAGTGGGCTCGTGGCATGCGGTTGAGTGATATCGCAAAGGAATATGGCCAAACCCGTCTACCATGGGTACAATATTGAAGCAGAAGGAGGCCTTAAAAGGGATACCTTTATCATTTTTAAAGGGTTTAGGGGGGTAGTATTGGGGGCCTTGGAATGAATCACATGTTTTACATCTAAAATTTGGTTCAATTTACAAAAAATTCAGGTTAAGAAAAAGGCTCTGGAACGGATTTATTACGGAAGGTGAGGTACCACTGTATTTGGTATCTGGAAGGAAACTTGTGTACCCAGAGGAAACCTAAGCAAACACTGGAAGGACATAAAAACCTCACATAGAAACACCCTCTCCCAGTCACCTAGGGTGGGGTCGGTGGTGTTGTGATTAGGGTGCTGTGCTCATGATCGGGAGGTTGTGTGTTCAAATCCCAGTTACACTCCCCATTGTGCTAAGACCCCTGGACAAGGTCTTACCCACAAGTGTGCCTCTATTCACCCAGCAGTATAAATGGGTACCAGTAAAATATACTGTGAAGGTAACCTGCGATGGACTAGTGTCCCATCCAGGAGGAGTTGAACTTCTAGTTGCTTCACGCTATGGATAGCGGGGATAAGCACCGGCCTGATGAGTCACTAGGCTCGGGTGTAAAAAGCCCAACGGACTTTACCTTACTCACACCTCGGGGCAACGTGAGGCAGGAAATTACATGTATTTGGGATGTGGGAGGAAACTCGTGTACCCAGAAGAAACCTAAGCAAACACAAGAAGGACATGAAAACCCCACATAGAAACACCATCTCCAGGCCTGGGACCCAACCCAGGATGTTCTGGTGTGAAGCAGGCATGCTAATCACCACGCCACCTCAAAATCAAACACTAAAATTAAAGAAATGACAGAAATCGACTCCTGGACTCAAGCATTTCTCTGTGGATTTTGCATGTTCTCGCCATGCTTGTGTGGGTTTCCTCAGGGTACACCGGTCTCCTCCCACAGTCCAAAGACAAGCATGTTAGGCTAATCTTCTGTTCCAAATTGCTTCTGAATGTGAGTGTGATTGGCTGCGTGTGTTGGTCTGCAATGATCTGACAAGCTGTTCAGGATGTATCCTTTGCCAGTGTCTGCTGAGATAGGCTCCAGTACCTACTAGAATTAAGCTGTCTGGTAAATCTTTCATCGGATAACTTTACTTTAAAATGTTTTGGGAGGATAATTGAATAAAATACTTTTAAAAATCCTTTTAGAGGTTATGCTTTTGGTTTTATTTTTAATTTGATTTCAGGATTCAGGATATTTAATCGCCATTTGTGTTTTTTACACACGTAGGAATTTTTGTGCGGTTGTTCAAGGAGTCAAGTTACAAATGGAAAAAAAGGCTCAAATCAACAACACACAGACTGCTATAAAACAAACAGAAAAATTCTATATCTAAACGGACCTCACACAGACCCAGCAAACAATATAATAATAATAATAATAATAATAATAATACAATAAATAAATGAGTAGATAACAGCAATAAATGAAATTGAACTAATTTATATTATATCATATCATATCTATATATTTATATTTATATTGCACTATGCCCATTGTTTTGTTTGGGGAAATGAACAGTTCTCTGGGTAGACAAAACGGCCGCAACTTCAAAGTTAGATGTTCTCCATTCTCAGAGCAAAGTTTAGAGATAATCTACAGTCAGTACACCAGGTTTATTTAACAAGAATCTACCGTTCTTCCGCCGCGGGCCTTGATGCTAGCCGCTGGTCCTCCCTGAAGGCTGTGTAGCCAGCTGGTGTAGTCGCCTCGTCGGATGTACTATCCTCGAGCCATGTTTCACAGAAACACAGCATGGAGCAGACCTGTAGATCCCTCTGCGCTGCAATCCATGCATGAAGCTCGTCCATCTTGTTTCGCAGAGACTGACCATTTTCAAGCAGTATGACCGGGAGTGCTAACCTTCCACTGCTAACCAAGCGCCGGAGATGTCGTTCGGCTCCTCCTCACCTGCCGCATCTCTGCCTGAGCTTATTGTTATCCGGGGTGCGGCTAGCATTGAGCTGCGGTAGCATATTAGCTCAGGATATGAGTTGAGCTTGCTCAGTTCTAAATGTCCAAAAGGACTGCGCTCTTATAGCTGTAGTAGGGTCACACGGTCATAGACGAGCATAGTGCAAAAAACAAACAAACAAAAACAACATACAAATCAAATTAAAACAAACAATAAAACAATTTGACTTTGAGAACTCCGCGACGTCGCCCTCTAGGGAGCACCATTTTGGAAAAAAGTTCTATATTTTGGTTTTTTTTCAGGCCAGCGTTCAAATGTAGTCTCTGGATATGTGTACAAGAGCATAAGGACTGATCTGTAAAGGCAGTAGCCAATCAGAGCTGCATGTTTAACCGTATTCTATTCTGTGAGAGCCGGTGGAATTGGTACATATGACTGTAGTCTGACATTAAAATAGCACCCGGTTCTTGGTGGCACTCTGAGCGCTATTCTATTTGTATACTTATTGAGGCATAAATCGGGACCACCCCTTATGCTCGGAATAGATAGGACAGTGTAGTAAAAGGTCTTGCAGTAATCTGATTTTCTTTTATATTTGTTCTGAGATTCAGTTTTCATGGTGACCAAGACGACAGAAAGACTTTAAGGAGTTGCCATAACAACTGCCTTGGCTGGGCTTAGTGGGAGAGAGACTTTGGGAGCAGTTATCTTTAGGACATGAAAACTCTCTTCACGTACCAAGATAAGTTGCTGAAGCTGTTACCCTGCTTGAAAACGACACCTATACAGTCTGTGCTGACCAATTCCTACAGCATCCACCCATCCATCTCACTGACCGCATTTTTAAAACCACACCGACTACATAAGGTTGTACAATTCCAACCTGTATTATAACCCGAAATATGTGTGATTGTACCAATTTGAGCCATGTGACCTTTCATCCACCTTATGAATCACCATTCTGTCTAAAACTGGAGCCCACCCCACAATTCTAATTTTACATAAATAGTACCGGTAGTGGCAGTACGGTGGCAGAGTGGTTAGCATGTCCGTCTCACAGCAAGAAGATCCTGGGTTCGATTCCCAGCACGGGCGTTTCTGTGTAGAGTTTGAATGTTCTCGCCGTGCTTGTCTGCGTTTCCTCCAGGTACTCCCTTTCCTTGTACAGTTCAAAAACATGAACAGTGGGTTAATTGGCTGTTACAAATTGCTCATAGGTGTGAGTGGGAGTATGAATGTTTGTGTGAGTGAATAGGCCTGCAATAGCCTAGCGAACTGTCTCGGGTGTACCCCGCCCTTGCCCACATTCAGTTGAGATGGGTACCATCCTTCTTGCAACTCTGATTATGATTACAGTAATCCCCGTTATTTCGCGGTTAATGGAGACCAGCCCCCCCACCCACACACACACCGAAATGCGAAAAACTGCAAAATGACTTCTGCCACTTCTTAAGGACACCCACCCAACTATATATTACATAAAATTTATATAGAAGTTAATTTTAAAGTGTTTTATGCATGTCAATGTCATCCGTGCACCTTCTTCTGATTGGTCTGTTGGGTGGGTGAAGAAAGTAAAAATATACAGTAATCCCCCTTATTTCGCGGTTAATTAAACCAGCCCCCTCCTCGAAATGTGAAAAACCACGAAATGACTTCTGCCACTTCTTCAGGACACCCACCCAGCTATATATTATATAAAATTTATATAGAAGTTAATTTTAAAGTGTTCTATGCATGTTACTGTCATTCAGGCAACGTGTATTAATATATAAATAAATTATACACCTTATAATGACAATAAATATATATAAGTACTGGATAACAAACCTTATAAATAACAAATCTACGGCCCCGTCGAGGAGGAGAATCACTGGCAGCACTGGTGCTTGGTTGGAGCTCGTCAGCTCTGTGTCCAGAGAGCGCACATGAATTCACTCAGCCATCAGCTATAAAGAGCTCCGTGCTCGACCAGTTTCCGTGTTGATACTCTCCCAGTGATTTTGGTTTTTGTTTTTCTCTCACCACTACGGTGAACACGATTTTTCCCGCACCCCACTGCTTCCCCTGAGCTCAATAAAAATCATTGTTTCATGAGGGAGGAAAGGTGTGTTGGATGCTGGGAAATATAATCTCAACCAATCAGCTTGCTGGATTCAGAGCCAATCAAAGAACACTCAAGTCAAGCAGGAGAACAGAGCATGTTGGTTAGCGTAATTTCCCGATGGGAAATCCCGCGATATTGAGGAGACACGAAGTAGGAAAGCGAAGTGGCGGGGGATTACTGTAAACGGTTCAGAAAATGAATTAATGAATTAGTACTGGTGGTACAACTCAGAAACTCACAGGGATCCAATGCTGGATGGATGAAAGATTCACGGCCACATCAGAGCATTGGAAGGTCACCTGTGTAGCATAATGGATGGGCCTGTCCACCCCTCACAGTTTGTCTACTAACCACTGAGGATGCATAACTCTTAATCTCCTTTGGGAGCATCAAATTCGTTTGAGACGCCCACACTGACAACTTCACTTGACACACGAACCACTGTAAAGTGCACCTGAATATGCCTCTATTTACTCAGACATCTGAGCAAAGCCTGTAGTTCTCGAGAGCTTTTAAAGGTGTGCTAAAGAACCAATAATTTTCAGTTATATAGCCTTCTAGTACCGAAACCTAAAACACAGGGGCATAAAGCGCAGCAGAGGATGTTGAAAACACCTGTGAGGATCACAGGCACTCAGCTTCCAGCCGTGCAGGACATTTCCAACACATGCTGCCTTGCAGACAGGCCACTTCAGTCAGCCTGCACACACACTTTGCTCCCTACTCTCTTTTGGTAAGCGGCTTAGGACCATCAGCACACACTTACACACACACACACACACACACACACACACACACACACACACGATTCCAGGTTCAGGGACAGCTTCTGTCACTAAGACTCTTAAATAAGTGCTCAGTGCACTGTGACTGTCACACGCCGGCAATGCCGAAGACGCTATCACTTAATGACTTAAAGCTCTAAATTTACACAGCGTTATTGGAGAGACTAGAATACGCCTACTGTGTGTATATATATATATATATATATATATATATATATATATATATATATATATATAAAATCAAAAATATTTTATCCTGTAATAAGTGTAATATTTTACGTTAATCTAAAATCATTTATTCTTTATTGTATAGAATGTATTCTTTATTTTCGGAGGAAACCATAGTGCATGGGGAACATACAAACGTCTTCGAGTACACGCATACAGATAGTATTTAGCATTGCACATGGGGTGAAAATAAAGACGGTCAACCAAGTCATGCTAAGCTAAATGCTGTGAGGAACAGACATTCAGTCCACAGCATTGTCTGATGTCAGTGATCAGTGAAGAGGCAATCCTAATTACAATTAAGCGGTTCATAAAATTAATGAATGATTGAATATCCCGAGCACTGTCATGATGAGCTTTTTTAGCTTGAACTTTTTATCTTTTTGTCTTGAGCTTTTTAGCTTGAGCTTTTTAGCATTTTTAGCATGAGCTTTTTTAGCTTGAGCTTTTTTAGCTTTTTTAGCTTGAGCTTTTTTAGCTTTTTTAGCATGAGCTTTTTTTAGCTTGAGCTTTTTATCATTTTTAGCATGAGCTTTTTTAGCTTGAGCTTTTTAGCATTTTTAGCATGAGCTTTTTTAGCTTGAGCTTTTTAGCATTTTTAGCATGAGCTTTTTTTAGCATGAGCTTTTTTAGCTTTTTTAGCTTGAGCTTTTTTAGCATGAGCTTTTTTTAGCTTGTGCTTTTTAGCTTTTTTAGCATGAGCTTTTTTTAGCTTTTTTAGCTTGAGCTTTTTTAGCTTTTTTAGCTTGAGCTTTTTTACCTTTTTTAGCATGAACATTTTAACTTTTTTAGCATGAGCTTTTTTAGCTTTTTTAGCATGAGCTTTTTTTAGCTTGTGCTTTTTAGCTTTTTTAGCATGAGCTTTTTTTAGCTTGAACTTTTTTAGCTTTTTTAGCATGAGCTTTTTTTAACATGAGCTTTTTAGCTTATTTTCAGTATATTATGTAAGTAAGTAAGGCCTCGTCAGTCGCCAAGGACTACGGAGCTGCGCTCTGTCTGGTATCCCGGCTGATGATACTCTCCAGTACACAGAGTCTGAGTAGGAAGTATAGAGGACGGGCTGTTCCCGAGCAGCAAGTCCCCCCTTTCGCCGCCACCGGAAGAATCCAATGGAAGGGCAGAAGCCGATACAACTGGGTTCCAGTTCCAGTGCTGATGCAGCAGTTGCCAGAATGTTGCTGTGAACGAACTGCCTCAGCGGACTCAGACTCTGGATTAGAAACACGCTGACAGCGATGCAGCTACTCTTGACGAAAGTCAGCAATGGTTCTTTTACATGAACCTCACAACATAGACAGTGAGAGACATGGCCGGCCTTTGATAACCCAGTTAGCCTCACTGGGAGGACAGTGGCAACTTTTTGAAAGTGGGGTTTGAACCCCCAACCTTAGGATCAGTGATCCAGCCGACATTACCACCAGGCTACCGGCTGCCCTAGTACATTATGTAATACAGTAGTTAAAAAAATGCACTATTTGGAAACCTGGAAAAATAGAACAGCAACAATACTTTGAAACACACAGCATGATCGCCAACACTTGGCATTGAGGAAGAGAAACAGGGCTACATAAATACCCAAACTATGTCAGGTGCATAAAATTAGTCAATAAATGTACAAACTAAACATACAAATTGAAACATCAACAAAAGTCAAACGGCTCCAGAAGTCACACGGACAGTTCTTAACCTGCCGACACTGATACCTATTAACGACGCCAACGCCACAAAATAGTTGAACTCTTTCCAGACGCAAGCCTTCGACTTCCTCTAATAGAGTGGTCGCGTCTCCCCGACAAAAAACAGAAAAACACATGCTAGATGCCACGGTTAGGACAGTCAATGTCCCAAGAAATCACAGCTCGGGCCGACCGTGGCGCTTCCGTGTCAAAATCATCTTCCGGATGCTCGGTGCTACGAGACCAGGCGCTCCCAAGGTTAATGCAGTTTTTAAGCTGGTGTTGTTTTTCGTTTTCACCTCGCTGTCACAATACAGCTGGGACATATCAATGAAGAGAAAGATAATGATGTTTAGTCATAACAACGCGACAGAAATTACAGTGCACACATCACACGTTCACATGGCATGTTTCACTGATCAAAAGCATTAGAAGTGTTTGCTCCCTGGTTGTTTTCAACTCAACACGGACTCTGTGCCTTGCTTGGAATATATTATCATAATGAGGGCTTGTAGCAGGGGGCAGTTGGTTGACGGGAGTATTTAAGTATGCGAGGATAGAACTCAATGATTATTAACAGTTGTTTTCTCATTGGCTGCAAATCTCTGATGTGGGCGGTACTCCAGTTTCCTATAAGAGTCCAAAGTCATGCACATTTGGCTGGAACTGGCTGTTCCACTCGATATAAGTGTGTTTCTGTGTAATGGACTCACAAGCTGCAAACCGCCTTCGCCCAGAGTTGGCTGAGGTAGGCTCCGGCCTCCTCTCCACCAAGGAAGGCTGTTTGAGCTGTTTGACCAATGAATAAATTAATGAGCAAGAAGGTCCTGGGTTCGATTCCCAGCCTGGGTGTTTCTGTGTGGAGTTTGCATGTTCTCCCCGTGCTTGCGGGGGTGTCCTCCGGGTACTCAGGTTTCCACCCACAGTCCAAAAACATGCACTGGGATAATTGGCTGTTCAAAATCACCACTAGGTGGGAGTGTGCGTATGGTTGGTTGTGTGACTGTTGGCCCTGCGATGGCCTGGCGAGCTGCCCAGGGTGTCCCCCGCCCAGAGTCGGCTGATATGGGTGCCAGCCTCCCCGCGACCCTAATTAGGATTAAGCTGTACAGAAAATGAATGAATGAAAGAACAAATTAATCAATTTTCTTGATACCCAGTTAAAATGAAGATTGTGTGGTCGTCATCATGCATTTTAATATTTAATACACTGTCTAAAGTTTATCAGGGGGTAGGAATCTTTAGTAAGCCGTATCGTAGTTGTCAATGTTGATTGTAATCCTTCTCCAAATAAACCTGTTAACATTTCATAAGTAAACCTTAGGGTGGATGTTTATGCTTTTCTGAGCTATTTGCTCACTAGAACTTAAATGTCAGGTAATCAAATCGAATTTTCCTTCAAGCGCACACAAACATTTCAATAAAATAAATACTGGACGTGTTTAAATGGGCCATTGCGTCCTTCTGTACTGACTGACCATCTAGTTTTGTGATGATGTCACAGACAGCCTGGCGCTTCCCAATATTAAGTACAGGACTGTGCCAGGTTCACTGTGACATCAACACCTACTGACTGACCATCTAGTTTTGTGATGATGTCACAGAGAGCCTGGCACTGCCCAATATTAAGTACTGGACTGTGCCAGGCTTTCTATGACATCATCCCCTACTGACTGACCATCTACAGTACTTTTGTGACGATGTCACAGAGAGCTTGGTGCTTCCCAATACAGTTTTAAGTACTGGACTGTGCCAGGCTGTCTGTGACATCATCACCTACTGACTGACCATCTAGTTTGTGATGATGTCACAGGGAGTCTGGCCTGCCCAATATTAAGTACTGGATTGTTTAGGCTCCCTGTGACATCATCACCTACTAACTGATCATCGAGTTTTGTGATGATGTCACAGTGAGCCTGGCACTGGCCAATAATAAGTACTGGACTGTGCCAGCCTTCTCTGTGACATCATCACCTACTGTCTGACCATCACCTACTGACTGATCGTCTAGTTTTGTGATGGTGTCACAGTGAGCCGGCACTGGCCAATATTAAGTACTGGACTGTACCAGCCTCTCTGTGACATCATCACCTACTGACTGACCATCTAGTTTTGTGATAATGTCACAGAGAGCCTAGCACTGCCCAATATTAAGTATTGGACTGTGCCAGGCCTGCTGACATTATCACCTACTCATTGACTAACTAGTTTTGTGATGATGTCACCGTGAGCCTGGCACTGCCCAATATTAAGTACTGGACTGTGCCAGGCTTTCTATGACATCATCCCCTACTGACTCACCATCTACAGTACTTTTGTGACGATGTCACAGAGAGCTTGGTGCTTCCCAATACAGTTTTAAGTACTGGACTGTGCCAGGCTGTCTGTGACATCATCAACTACTGACTGACCATCTAGTTTGTGATGATGTCACAGGGATTCTGGCCTGCCCAATATTAAGTACTGGATTGTTTCGGCTCCCTGTGACATCATTGCCTACTGACTGATCATCTAGTTTTGTGATTGTTAGAATATAGGATATATCTCTGACCTAATACGTACGAATGATTGAATCATGAAGCAAGAAGTTCTCCTTATCCTGTTGTGCCCCGATGTCCTAGGTTTTGTGTAAAACATCAACCAGCCCTAACTGGATGTTCGAGGCTGTCTCTCTTTTGTCACCACATACCTACGTACGAATGCAAACAGTTACGTAACCAACATACCAACAATCCAACATGATAGGGTGCTATCCACACACACATATCCACACACACATACACCCACACACACACACATACACATATACACACACACACACCCCCACCCTATGTTATGACGAAGGTACTTTGACCAAGGACAAGGACATATGACATATGACTTTGACCAAGGACAAGGACATATGACTCTGTGATTATCTGCTTGCAAAAACAAAGAAACTGCATAAAAAGCTTGTGCTCAGAAACACCCTCTGAGCTTCTGATGAATAAACCAGACTGATTTCACTCGTGTGGTTCGTTGTCTGTTGCTCCCGGAGCGCTCTAAGACGTTGAGATACAGGAATCCAGATCGTGCAGGTTTACATAAGAGCTTCTACAGAGAGAGTTCTTACAATTTGGTGACCCCGACGTGATACTCCTGATCAGGTAAGACAAGATTTGTTTGACTACCTGGTTAGCAGTATCTGAGCGTCTGTTATCCCCTTCTCTAGAAGGGATGGTTATCCCCTTTTTATAAGGGACGGTTATCCTCAGTTGCTATAACTGGGACGGGTTATCCTCAGTTGCTATAACTGGGAAGAGCGCTATACAAAAGGTGCACGTGTATTCCTGTATGCCAACGTATTTTTTGTTTTTGTTAGAAGATAGACAATGGGAAATTCCTACCCAAAGCCTAATCCCCGGGAAACTCCGAAGGAGTGGATGAATAGATGTGGTCTAGCTTATTATACTGAGCCATGGCTCAGCAATTTGGCGGGATGGACTGAGGGACTCGACCAAGTACCAAACTTTCCTCGAAATGGGACTTTTGATGCAGGATTTCTGACATCCGCGCATCGCATGATTTATGATGGATTGGGCAACCCTTCATGGGATTACGAATACATGAAAGAGGCATATGTTAAATGGTATGAAATGCGTTCGTACTGGCTATCGTTAAAAGAAGGGATTTATACAGAAAGACAGGAAAATGTCATTACTGTGGAAAGGAAGGACACTGGAAGAAGGAATGTAGAAAGAGGCAGAGAGATGAGGAGAATTCTGCAGCACGCCGTAATGCTGGCTCTAGTTCGCCCCCACCACCCTCGGATCCCACTGAAGTGACGACAACACGCCCATATCCGCGAGGACGTGATTAGGGCTGCCCGCGGAGTAGGGACCCTGAGACCTGTAGCTTAATGCATCTAGTGTTTAATTCACCCTGCAATGAGAATCTGCCGCTCCTTCCTATTGTTCTAGAGGGGGTGGAATATCTTTTTGTTATCGATAGCGGGGCGACCCTATCTTCTTTAGGCAGGGACTATCAGGGTGCTGTATCTTCCAGGTCTATTAGCTCTGTGGGAATAGATGGGGTTCCTTTCTCCTCCCCATATACGCCACCCCTTCTCCTACATTTTCCTGATGATCACGCGCTTGATAAATTACAGATATCCTATTCTTTTGTACATATGTCCGAATGCCCCTTTAATTTGTTAGGCCGTGACCTCATGAGTGTTCTGGGGTTCCAAATCTCTTTCCAAGGTTCGAGCATGACCATCCAAACGTGCGACACCTCCTCCGTTTCTCTGTTATCATTGCAAGCGCAGCCCTTGCCTTTAATGTTAATTCGGCGTGCGTGGCGAGTTCCACCTCGCCCCCTGTACTCGACACACTGCCCACCAATCTTTGGGCAGAGCATAAGAATGACGTGGGTTGTGTGGACTGCGTCCCATATGAAGCTACCGTGAAGCACATTTCGCCCGTGTACATCCGACAATACCCCTTGTCGCCTCAAAAAATGTTGGGTATCGACACTATTTTGGCCGCTCTTTTGGAACAGGGTGTCATCGTGCCGTGCACAAGCCCTTATAACACGCCTGTGAACCCGGTTCCTAAGCCGGACGGTTCCTGGCGTCTGACACAAGACCTCAGAAAAATTAACGAGCTCATCGTTCCAGTTTCACCGGTTGTTCCGGATGTGCCCTCTATTATGGCTTCTATTCCTTGCGATCACACTCATTTTTCCGTAATCGACCTGTGCTCGGCGTTTTTTAGTATCCCTGTTGAGCCAAGCACACAACCTCTCTTCGCTTTCACACACCGGCAGCGACAGTATACGTGGACTAGATTACCTCAAGGATTTATTGACTCTCCTGCCGTGTTTTCGGCTGCAGTTAGGGATGCACTGGGGTCTCTTGACGTTCCCGTTGGTTCCTGCGTACACTCTTATGCTGATGACCTCCTGGTGTCCGGCCTAACCTATGAACTATGCCTCGACGCCACTGTCCAGTTGCTCCTCTTACTGGAAAAAAGGGTTTCAAGGTCTCCAAGCCCAAGTTACAGTTCTGCCTCCCCACTGTGATATATCTGGGCTATGAACTCTTTCACGGGATAAAACGCCTTACTCAGGATCGCGTCAAGATCATAGTGGACACTCAGAAGCCTGCCACTAAACAAGCGCTCCTGGCTTTCCTGGGGCTCATTAACTACTGCCGACAATGGATCCCGGACTGTTCCTTTTATGACAAACGTTTACGCTCTGCCGTGGCTCACACTGACCCTCTCTATCAACCCTTGGTCTGGATTGAGGACATGCTGGACGCATTCAAAGCCCTGAAGTCGGCCCTATGCTCCGCGCCGGCTCTCGGGCTCCCGGATTACAACAAACCCTTTCATCTCTACGTCGCTCACCAGGCCGGCACGGCTTCTGGAGTCTTGGCGCAGGACCACGGGGGGGGACTTAGGCCTTGTGCTTTCCTCTCCAAAACTCTAGATACTGTGGCTCAGGGTTTACCTGCCTGTCTCACGCTGTCGCTGCCAGTGCGGTGTTAGTTCTCGAAGCAGAAAAAATAGTGCTCTCTCATCCACTCGTTTTACACACCAGCCATCAGGTTAGGCATATCCTTAATACTCTGTCTACACAACACATGTCTTCTCAACGTCGTTCAGGTTATGAGGCCATCCTTTGTGCTACTGACAACCTAACTATATCCTGTTCCTCTTCCCTAGATAACGTGGCGCAGGCTCTACCGCGCCTGCTTAATGCTCATGACGACTGCGAACCATTGGAGCATGACTGCATGGACACCATTGTTCATGACACCAGCATTAGATCCGACTTAATGTCTACTCCTCTCTCCACAGGTCTCTCCCTGTTTGTAGACGGGTCATGCTCGAAACCCTCCGGCCGGAGTGTTCCTCTCTTGACTCGCAGTATGTTCCTTACGGACCAAGTTTTGGAAGCGTACTCGCTTCCCTTTAATTCGCTCAAGCAGCAGAGTTATATGCGCTCACTCGGGCATGCACTCTCGCTTCCGACCAGGATGTTACTATATACACTGACTCTCGTTACGGCTTTTGGGGTGGCGCATGATTTCGGCCGTATCTGGCAATCTCGTGGTTTCACTGCTGCTGACGGTAAGCCCATTTCACATTCCACCTTAGTCCAGGATCTTATTGTGTCCTGCAATCTCCCGCTCCGTTTAGCGATCGTAAAGACCCGCGGTCATTCCTCTGACCACACTGATGAGGCACGAGGTAACTCTTTGGCTGACCGCGCGGCTAAACAGGCTGCCTCGCTCGGCTCCATGCCGCCGTTCCTGCAGCCCGCGCTGGTGTCAACCTCACACATGCTTAGCGCCCTCCTCCCTGACTTGGATCTGAAATCCCTTCAGTCCTCGGCATCCACAGAAGACACTGATTTTTGGTCCTCGCAGGGCTCTCAGCCCTCGGGTGACGGCATTCTACTCGATTCGACCGGTCGCTTATGTCTGTCCACGCACTGCCTTTCTTTCCTCGTCCGCGAGTTTCACGGGCCTACACATCGCGGTCGAAGAGGGGTGGTGACAGATATGGAAAAAGATTTTTGTATACGACAACTAGCCTCTACGGTGCACAGCATTCTGGACAAATGCCTGATTTGTGCACAGAACAATGTGTCCAAACCACATGCATCACATCAGCATCTGCCGAAACCAGATACTCCCTTCCAGGAGTGGCAGATAGATTTTACTCACATGCCCCGGCAGGGCCCCTTTAAATATCTATTGGTTATCGTGGATAAATTTTCCCGATGGGTTGAAGCTTTCCCGTGTGGGAACGAAAACGCCCGAGTAGTGGTTCAAAAGTTATCACAGGAAATTATTCCCAGATATGGCCTCCCGTTGGGTATTGATTCGGACAAAGGCACACCATTCACCTCAAAAGTCACTCAACTGTTGGCACAAGAGCTAGAGATCAATTGGCGTTTCCATGTCCCATATCACCCTCAGTCCTCCGGAATCGTGGAACGAACAAACGGAACAATTAAAGGAAAATTACGAAAAGCAATGCACGCCACCGGATCCAGGAATTGGGTTTCGGTGCTGCCTGTGGTCCTAGCGGATCTGCGGATGACCTCGCAGGTGGCCTTAGGGAATCTATCCCCTTATGAAGTGGTAATGGGGAGACCCTTTCCTGCTCCTTGGAGGAAGGGAAAACAGGCTTTGGGTGCGGAAGATCTAGACATACACATGAGCGAGTATGCCGTGGGCCTTGTTAAGGTCCTAAATGACTATTGGGAACGCACTAATCAGAATACTTCGGTCCCGGCCGATGCAAGCACTCATGCCTTCAAGGTAGGAGACAAGGTGCTGGTCAAGAAATTTGCGAAACTAAATTCCTCTTTGGGAGACTCTCCTTACAGTGAGCCCACGGAGATACTCGCTGTAACTCGTACCGCCGTACTAACTGACCTCTTTCCACAGTGGATCCATGCTACCAGACTGAAGAAAAGCCCGCAATGAAGTATTGTATTGTTTGTTTTTGTGTGACCATGATGTTGTTTATCTTTATTACCTCTGTTCCAGGTCTTAAGACACATATATCACCTAAGAGGGGAGAAGTGTTTTCTAACGGATTCGGCTCAACATAAGCTTACGAGTACCACCTTTACACCCTCTCGTACTGGGAACGGATAACCAAAAATATCCTGTGTTATGTATACCCTCCATGTTCTGCTCTTGCTCGGGCTGATGTGCTCAGCCCCGGGTCTTTGTACATATTACCGTCATCTTGAAAATAACATGTTCTGGCAGTATTTGAATTTTACTGTGAAACGTGATATAACTTTAGAAGAATGTATTGTTTGCTCTCTGTTTCCCCATGATGGAGGAACCCCATACGTATATACCCCTTCTAGGGACAGTTACACCATCATCAACTCGACGTGGGTCCGGGGCGAGTGGGGAACTTATAATCAGTCAGAAATCTTTCTACGACACCACCCAGATCCAAATTCAGGCTTCTCAGTACATTGGGACTTAAGAATGCAGTACCCCATATGTTTTTGGCGATATGATGGTAACGGTACAGAACAAGACCGGGAAGCCTCGAACGACTGTTCTGTGGACACGGAAGGCACCGAAAAATGCGTAAGATTACCTAATAATCAAACATCGCACTGGATACAGGGACTAGATCCGCGCAGGTGTAATTCCACGATAAACCTCAGAAATGATAATGCAGGAAGAATGGTGTTTAATCTAGAGCGGCCCATATGGATCCCAGATTGGTATTGGGACTGCGGTAATGGTCAACTGTGGTTGTACCTCCCGAAGTTACAAAGAGGTAGGTCTTGCTCGTCCGGATCGAAACGTCCCTCACCCTTTTCTCTAAACAGTTTCCTTCCTTACTCCGGCGTAAGCGATCTGCATCAGCCCTTAGTGACCTCGAGGTGCCGGAAGAACATCAGTTGGTAAGTGAAGTGCGAGATTCGCAGAGATCCTATTCCCGAACTTTGGAGTAGGGAACGTTCGTCGCCAGTTAAACAAAGTGCATTATAGGCTTGCCCTGTTCGTAAATAACACTATTCTCGCAGTCGACGGGATTAACCAGGAATTGACGGCCCTGAGGCTTATGGTTACTCAGAACCGTATGGCGCTCGATGCACTGCTCGCGAAGGAAGGGGGGGTATGCGTGCTTATAGGCGAACACTGCTGTACCTATATTCCACCGAACGATTCACCTGGGGGGAATATATCTCAAGCCCTGCACAAAATGCGTGCGGTAGCAGCCCAATTGCGACACGACGAAAGTCCAAATTATGGCTGGGGTTTCCTCCATTCCCTTTTTGGCATCTTCACTCCATATTTAACCATGTTTGTGCCTGTATGCATTTGTCTGCTGTTGGTGTGTGTGTTCGGACCTTGCCTCCTTAGGTGTCTGCTGAATCGTGTGTGGGCCCTGATGGACGCTTTCAGTGGACCAAAGTATACGCAACTGGATGCGCAGTCCGACGGCACCTCTTACCCTTCGTCCCGGGTGTAGTGAGGGGTCGGGATCTTGAGGGGACCTGAGTATCTCGAGGCAGTGGGCGAAGGCGCCGTAGCTCACGCTGCCCTTCACGCCCAGGCTCCGATCAACCGCGGTCCCTGGTCTCCTGAAAGACCCCGACCTTCGACACCCGCTGAACCTTTGTGTATTCTGCAACGATTTATTAACGAATGATTTATACTTCATGAACATTAAAGTATAAAAGAGGGGAACTGTTAGAATATAGGATATATCTCTGACCTAATACGTACGAATGATTGAATCATGAAGCAAGAAGTTCTCCTTATCCTGTTGTGCCCCGATGTCCTAGGTTTTGTGTAAAACATCAACCAGCCCTAACTGGATGTTCGAGGCTGTCTCTCTTTTGTCACCACATACCTACGTACGAATGCAAACAGTTACGTAACCAACATACCAACAATCCAACATGATAGGGTGCTATCCACACACACATATCCACACACACATACACCCACACACACACACATACACATATACACACACACACACCCCCACCCTATGTTATGACGAAGGTACTTTGACCAAGGACAAGGACATATGACATATGACTTTGACCAAGGACAAGGACATATGACTCTGTGATTATCTGCTTGCAAAAACAAAGAAACTGCATAAAAAGCTTGTGCTCAGAAACACCCTCTGAGCTTCTGATGAATAAACCAGACTGATTTCACTCGTGTGGTTCGTTGTCTGTTGCTCCCGGAGCGCTCTAAGACGTTGAGATACAGGAATCCAGATCGTGCAGGTTTACATAAGAGCTTCTACAGAGAGAGTTCTTACAGTGATGATGTCACAGTGAGCCTGGCACTGGCCAATATTAAGTACTGGACTGTGCCAGCCTCTCTGTGACATCATCACCTACTGACTGACCATCTAGTTTTGTGATAATGTCACAGAGAGCCTATCACTGCCCAATATTAAGTATTGGACTGTGCCAGGCCTGCTGACATTATCACCTACTCATTGACTAACTAGTTTTGTGATGATGTCACCGTGAGCCTGGCACTGCCCAATATTAAGTACTGGACTGTGCCAGCCTCCAGGTGACATCATCACCTACTGACTGACTATCTAGTTTTGTGATGATGTCACAAAGAGCCTAGTACTGCCCAATATTAAGTACTGGACTGTGCCAGGCTCTTCTGACATTATCACCTACTCATTGACTATCTAGTTTCGTGATGGTGTCACAGATAGCCTGGCCCAGTCCGGTGCTTAATATTGGGCAGTTCTCGATAGCAGGTATCACAGTGGAATGTTTCGAGATGAATTACCAATATGATTGTACACAGTGTTTTCACCTTTTAAGTGTGTGCTTTGTGCCCCCCACCCACACACACACACACACACACACACACACACACACACACACACACACACACACACAAACACACACACACACACACACACACACACACACACACACACACACACACACACACACATATCTTGTGTGAATCTTTGACTCAATTTGTTTGTGTTTTTTGGCTGCAGCATTAAAAAGAGAGCAATTAATGAGGTCTTCCATGAATGGCATTTAAAATAAATGTGGCTTGTTACCTGAGAGCCTGCTGCTCGTGATCCTCGGAGCAAATCAATAACTTGCAGCACTGTCCTCCAATAATGTGCTTTTAAAGAAACTATTTAAGCTCTGCTTACTCCTGGGATCCAGCTGCAGGACAGCCGTTGATCTCTAATCTTCGTTTCTGTCAATACGTAGAAGGTTCCTAAATTCCCATAATAAATAAAGCTTAAAAAATTAACTTAAACATTCCAACTCAGAATGAGATTGTTCACCCTACTAATCCCAAGGTCTACTGCTGTTTATTTTAAAGTTAATTAATGTGGTTAAGAACAGAACAGGAGGGGCTTTTTTATTCTAGCCGCAGATGTAAGAACTATTATTCGTGCATTCATAGCTCTTTACACATGAACAAAATGATAGCATGTAGTGTCCTTAAATGTACATGGTGGATAAGCAATTGCTTCAAAGTAATATTCAAAATTATTTACAAATGGGAGTGGCTTAAACTATAAGGTTGGGTTGGTTTGTTTATTTTTCATTGAATACGAACCATAACACTGTGTACACCGAAACACCATAAAACACTCTGTGACATTTTAATAGTTTGGGAGAAATGAGGAGACAAGAGGCAGGCTTGCGATAACTCAGGGGTGCATTTATTCCTGGACACTTTCGCTTTTCAGTGTTTTTATTACCCTGAGCACAAAGTGTATACACACACACACACACACACACACACACACACACACACACACTACACTGCTCTATACGGCTGTCAGACACTTATTTGTTAGTTTTGTTTGTCCCTGCTCAAGATATTTTCTAACATATTTACTTTCTTCTATTTCTTAAAATACCAATAAGCTACCAGCCTAATGCTTAGAGCAATGGCTTTTGGGGCCGAAAGGTCACTGGTTCGATTCCTGAACCAGCATGAAAAATGTGTGGCAGTGGGGGAGTGAGCATCATATGTAAGTGTGTGCTCACTTTGGATGGGTTAAATTCAGGGGAAATCATTTCCCTTGTGGGATTAATACAGTATATCCAAAAAAATAAACTCTGGCCGACTCTGACCAGGCATGTACTAAGGATGCTGTCAAACGCATCATCATTCATCATCATTTTCTGTAACCGCTTAATCCTGATTAGGGTTGCAGGGAGGCTGGCGCCCATCCCAGTTGACTCCAGGCGAGGGCAGAGTACCCTGGACAGCTCAACAGACCATCACAGGGTGGAAACTTGCTGACGGCTTTGCAGCCTACTCTTGTTGAATGTCAACAATGGTTCCTTTACAGCCTCTCACCATAGACTGAGACATGGCCGACGTTTGATAACCCAGTTAGCTGCATTGGAGGACAGTGACAACCTGTAGTGAGTGGGGCTTGAACCCCCAACCTTATGATCAATGATCCAGTGCCTTTGTCAAACGCATCACTCAATGCTAAACATTTTTCTTCTCTTAAACTTCATATATGACCACCAGATCACTTTCAAATGAAAGTGATACCTTTCTCATTCATTCATTCATTTTCCGAACGACTTAATCCTAATTAGCCTCGTGGGGAGAACGGCACCCATCTCAGCTGACTGTGGGCGATTGTGGGGTAGACCCTGGACAGCTTGCCAGGACATCGCAGGGCCAACACTCACATAGTGGGAAAATTTGAACAGCCAATTAATCTACTGTGCATGTTTATGGACTGTGGGAGGAAACCGGCGTACCCGGAGGAAACCCACTCAAGCATGTGAAGAACATGCAAACTCCACACAGAAACACCCAGGCTGGGAATCGAATCCAGGACCTTCTTGCTGTGAAGCAGACATGCGTACCTCTACACTATTGTGCCACCCATAATAACCTTCCCTTGAAAAATTTCATTTGCTTCCTGTGGGATCCCAGTCCTTTTGTCTCAGCTAGATATACTGTAAACATCCTTGGCAAGTTTTCCTTAAAAGGGAGAGAAAGACAGAAAAGAACGGTACACATCCTAATTACAGTATATACTGCATGGGAATAATGATTCCATATCTCTGGATGATTAACAATTACAGTCTGAAGATGAGGTGGATATCACTGAATACAAACTATTTGATTTAGCAATATCGACCGAGCCCCTTGCAGTATTTTATCAGTATATACTACACAGAAACATAAGCAAAAACAAAGTAAAACTTTTAAAATCATGATGAGCTCCAAGCAGGTGTAACAGTGTTTACAGATGCTTATACAATGATATATAATCTTAGAGGTATACAGGGATCCCTCACTACTTCATGCTTCAATTAATGCGGCTTCAGTGCATCACGGGTTTTTAAAAAATAAATAAATAAATATTCATCAAATTAAAAAATAAAGAAAATTAAGGAAGAATAAGGAAAATGCCACAAAAACAAGGCAATTATGCAAAAAAAACAAACAAACAAAAGAAAACCCTAAACCAACACAAAACAACCCAAAATCTCTCATCAAAACCATCCAGAGATACGAACAGGGCTGTTGTTCGAAAGTGAAAGTGAAATGAAATTGAAGAACAAATAGAAATAGAAATGGAATAAAATCGAAAGAAAGATAGATGATAAATAAAAGTATTAAATATGATTAAACATTATCCTGAGGTACACTTAATACTGGGCTCCAGCAGAGGGGCGTGGCTGACACGGAGGTCCAAGAAGAGAAGCAGAAAGAAGAAACAAATTGACTCCAATATTATAATGAACTGGATAAGAGTGTTCAGTTCAGTTCATTTTCTGTAACCGCTTCATCCTAATTAGGGTCGCGGGAGGCTGGTGCCCATCCCAGCCAACTCAGGGCGAGGGCAGAGTACACCCTGGACAGCTCGCCAGGCCATCGCAGGGCGGAAACACGCCGACGGCTTTGCAGCCTACTCTTGTCGAAAGTCAGCAATGGTTCTTTTACATGCCACACACCATAGACAGTGAGAGACATGGCCGGCCTTTGATAACCCAGTTAGCTGCACTGGGGGGACAGTGACAACCTTGTGGAGAGTGGGACTCGAACCCCCAACCTTTGGATCAGCGATCCGGCGCCTTATACCACTAGACCACCACTGCCCCTCCTGGATATGAGTGAAACTCTGTAAATCTGATCAGATCCGCTGTGCTGTGCTTGAGAGGAACCAGGAGTTTAAACACGGGACATAATGATATGTACAGATGATTCGAGAGCAGGAGAGAGGGAGAGCGAGAGAGAGAGAGAGAGAGATTGTATACAGTACAAACTCATATAGGTCACTGATACAAGGCTTAAACATGCGTTCCTCTCTAAAGAATGCCCTGTAATCACTTACAAACAAATTCCTCTAAGAACGGCTGTCCGGAGCCGAACTCGTTTGTAAACTGGGGAGCGTCTGTACTTACATTGTTGCATTTGTGTGCGCACGCATCTGCACGCATGCGCATGCGTGCACGTGCGCGTGTATGCAAGTGTGTCGTCTTCTTCTAATGCAGTTCCATCTGTTTGTGTGTGTATTTATATTTTATTTAAATCTTATGTTATTTTTGAATGTTTAATTGTTATTTTAGGCATTTATAGCATTGAATATGTATATATTGATATTATATACACATATAAATGTACGTACCTATACATTGGTGGGGTGGGGGGGTGATCCTACTTCGCGGATTTTGATGGTCACGTGGGGATCTCGGTCCCAATTAACCGCAGAAAGTGAGGGATCCCTGTATACTATAGGAAAACAGAAATAAAAACAAAGTAAATAAGATTTTTTGTTTTAATTTCATATATATTTTAACTATTACAGAGCCAAAACAGATGAGCTCTGTGCTATGAGCTGAACATTATATAGGTACGTAGCATTGTAACCACTGTAGCACTATGCAAGCATTATGTAACAGGTCTAGTAGCAAAAAGCCAGGAATTTCCCCCCAGCAAATATGTACCTCCTACTTGGGATCCCGAGGCATTCCTAGGCCAGATGGGATGTACAGTGTTTACATATATATATATATATATATATATATATATATATATATATATATATATATATATATATATATAAATAAAACCTCCAGTGTGTTCTGGGTCTACCTCCAGGCCTCCACTCAGTTGGTTGGAACGCGTATCTCAAGGGAGGTGACCAGGAGGCATTTTTATCAGATGCCCAAAACCACCTCAACCAACTCCTTTTGATGCAGAGGATCGGCGGCTCTTCCCAGAGTTCCCCATGGACGTTTGAACTGCTCACTCTAGCTCTGAGGCGAAGCCCAGAGACCCTCTGAAGGAAACCAATTTCAGCCGCTTGTATACGCGATCCGGTTGTTTCGAACACTAAACCGTGTTTCAAGGTGTTTTTGTATATATTACAAACAAACACAAAGAATAAACGTAAACGGGACCTGCATGATGAAGGTTTCTGCATCAAGTGATCAGTGAATGGCTGAATGAATGTTTTTAATCATATGATGGTGAACCAATCAGATCCTGACATTGCTGTGTAGGCATTATCCACCCTGCAAAATTCAGAATAATCCTTGAATCACATGCTTTATTTGCATGTCTTCCATTGTTTTATATAAAAACATGTATTCACCTCAGGCTCAGTGGATGAATTTTCAGAACCGCTTAGTCCTACAGAGAGGCCGGCACACGTCTCAGCTGACTCTGGGCAAGGGTAGAGTATACCCTGGACAGTTTGCCAGGCTATAGCAGGGCAGAAACCTGCTGAGAGCAACCCAATGGTCTATACTTTACAAACAACAGCAACGGTTCTTTTAAATGCTTCTGACCACAGGCAGAGCAACATGGCTGGCGTTTGAAAACCCAATTCGCTGCACCAGGAGTGGGGGAGGTGGGTTGGGTGTTTAGTGATATGGCAATAGTGGGGCTTGAACCCCAGAGTAAGCCAGCACCCACTACTGCCCTATAGATCACCTGATGTGTTCATTCTAAATAATGTATTGGCGATTGTGTGTAAATAATATAGTACAGATACTGTATCTGAGTTCAGTGCTCAGAAATGCTGCAGATCTGCTGGTTGCATCCAATTCAACACCATGAGGGGCAATAATACCGTTTATCTGCAAGACGAGATTTTTATTGAGTTGCTCGCCACAAATCCTGTGAGCTACCACTGCTGAATTAGGCACTCTGTCAACTTGAAACATGTCAATCAAACTGACAGCCAAAAATCAGTGATCGACTTCAGATTAAATGGTTTTCTCATCGGCAGCTCATTCAGACTCCGAACTAAACATTCGCCTTCACATAAAGCTCAGAAATGCTCTGACGCGGATCAAACGCCGTGTAACAGCCGCCGTCTGACTGACTCTGCAAAGACAAACGTGTCAAGATTCACGCAAGAAGAGATTGTTAGCTGCATTATTTAAACACTAATTGAATTTCGTTCAGTTTCTGTAACCGCTTAATCCTAATTACGGTTGAGTGGAGGCTGGCGCTCATTCCATCGGACTCCGCGTGAGGGCAGAGTACATCCTGCATGGCATTTCTTTTGGCAGAAACACGATGACGGCATTGCTGACTTTCAACAAGAGCAACTGTCTATGCTGAGAGGTTCATTTGCTGGCCTTTGATAACCCAGTTAGCCGCACTGGGGACACTGAATATCAGTGAAAGAAAAAGCTTGCACGTAGCCAAAGAATTCACTGCACTGGATTAGAGCCCCTCCCTGGCCATCTCGAGCTCAGTAATCACTTTACCAACTGACAGCATGAACGTTCAGTAGAGTTTCTCATTTATTTACCCTTTCTCAACATTTGATATACTGTACAGACAAGGATTCTGGCCTTTACCCAGAGTCGGCTGAGATGGGCGCCAGCCTCCTGACATCCTGAACTAGGATAAAAAATCAGAAAATGAATGAATGAATGAATGAATATACATATTCCTATAATTGTCACTTATGTTTAGCAGTGACATGATGATGAAGCGCTCAGCAAGAAGGTCCCGGGTTCCAAGTCCTGGACTCGGCAAGGTCATGTCTGTGTGAAGTTTTCATGTCCTCCCAGTGCTCGTATGGATTTCCTCCGGGTACTCGACGTCCCTTGAAAGGAAGGATTGCTGGTGGTGAACTGCTGCTTGGTTAAATAATATGATGTAATGCTCACTTTGTATAATATAATATAATTAGTTATGCTAGCTGTATGCTCTTTACCTATTATATGTTGTGAACGTTGCATTTCTAACTTTGCTACCATTAAGTTCTTCGGAGTATTTTAATTTAATAACTGAATCACAGCAGAGCAGCTCAGCACAGCTGTAAGCGTTAGCATATTTTTACTAAATAAAAATTGAGTTGATTAGGCCCTAAAAGGGTAAATAAGATAAATAAATGGGGGGGACGGAGGTTTTTTGTTTGTTTTTTTGTTTTTTTTGTTTGCAGGAACAAAACAAAAACAAATCCTGGCACAAAGAAAATGGATTTGAGTACACACATGCATTTTTTTGTTTGAGACCAAAATAAGTCTTGTGTTCGAACAGAAGGAATCCTGCTCACGGATTAAACTGCATTCTTGACTTTTGGCAGTAAAATAAGAGCAGATTACAGAGCCAGGAAGAAAAAAAACTGCGCTCCTGAAGGCATTGTTGATTTGTACGTTCCTGGTTGTGGACGATTCTATTTATCCCAGCACCTGGAAGCTAAAGCAACAGAGCCACGGCGATAAACATGGATTAAATCTCATTCACTTTTTCTCCTGCTGCAGTCAAGTGTGATTCCGCACTGTTCTAGGAGAAATAATGATGGATCCGTGCACCTTCTGATTGGTCTGTTGGATGGGTGAAGAAAATAAAAATATACAGTAATCCCCTTTATTTTGCGGTTAATTAAACCAGCCCCCTCCGCAAAATGTGAAAAACCACGAAATGACTTCTGCGACTTCTTCAGGACACCCACCCAGCTATATATTATATAAAATTTATATAGAAGTTAATTTTAATGTGTTCTATGCATGTTACTGTCATACTGGCAACGTGTATTAATATATAAATAAATTATACACCTTATAATGACAATAACAATATATAAATACTCTATAACAAATCTTATAAATAACAAATCTACGGCCACGTCGAGAAGGAGAATCACTGGCGGCACTGGTGCTTGGTTGGGGCTCGCCAGCGCCTCCAGAGACTTTGCTTTAGTATGTATAATGTTAGTGTCCAAACTCACATTATTTTTATGGCAGTCCATAATCCACAACGATAAGGTATTTTCCATTTTCACAACTGTTATTGTCTGTGCTAGTTGGCAGCGGTTAACTCTCTTGCTCTCTCTCCATAAACTGCATGCATTGGTGAGCGGCGTGGCTGTTACCCGCAGGCGAAATCCAGAGAGCGCACCTGAATTCACTCAGCCATCAGCTATAAAGAGCTCCGTGCTCGACCAGTTTCCGTGTTGATACTCTCCCAGTGATTTTGGTTTTTGTTTTTCCCTCACCACGACGGTGAACACGATTTTTCCCGCACCCCACTGCTTCACCTGAGCTCAATAACAGTCATTGTTTCATGAGGGAGGAAAGGTGTGTTGGATGCTGGGAAATATAATCTCGACCAATCACCTTGCTGGATTCACAGCCAATCAAAGAACACTCAAGTCAAGCCGTAGAACAGAGCATGTTGGGTAGCTTAGTTGAGTATACATGTAGTGCTCATGAATTTTGAATAATCTTTAATGTTTTAATTTCCCGATGGGAAATCTCGCGATATTGTACGGATGCGAAGTAGGAAATGGGAAGTGGCGGGGGATTACTGTAATCACATCGCGATGAGCTTAGAGATAACTATTTTACCAGTATAAATGTGGTGGTATAATTCCCCTCCTATCAGAAAACACCACTCAATTTGAGATTTCCACTCTGTGGTAAACTTTTATCATTACTTTCATGAGGAGGCTGGAGCCCATCTCAGCCAACTGCAGGCAAAAGGCAGGGTGCAGCTAAGCGCTGTGAGGTCAATACACTCGCACATACACACAACTATTCCCACTCACATTCACACCTAGGGGCAATCACAAACATCCAGTTAGCCTAAAGTGCATAACTTTGGACTGTGGGAGGACACCACACAAGCACAGGAAGAACATGCAAACTTTACACTCTCTGAACCCGGACCTGACCCCCAGGATGTTCTTGTAAGTTACATGTTCAAACAGTACTGAGGCTTGAACCCCTGAGTCCTGTGAACAGTAACACCAAGCATTATCCAATGAGCTACCACCACCTCAAAGGGGTACACCCTGAACAGCTCACCAGACCATCATAGGGCAACACACATAACAATTCACTCTCACATTTATGGGTAATTTGGAACAGCCAGCTTGCTTATTGTGTATGTCTTTGGACTTCAGGAGAAAACTCATGCAAGCCCAGGGAGAACAGACAGACTCCACCCTCACTGAGCCCAGAAGTCAAACCTAGGACCCCCTTGCTGTGAGTCGGATGTGTTATCCACTCCACTATCATCCTATCACTTCTTTCTGTAATGAATTTTGCTTTTTTTTTGGAAAATAAATGTTAATCTCCAACTATTTGGTGAACCACCTCCTCCAGCTCTTGACTTTGAGTGAGAGTTTATGAAACACATACACAGTAATCAGGCCTCATCAGTCACAGGAGTTTACACATTATGTAGAACACACTTGAGGTACGGTACTTGGCTGATGATGAATATTTTACCTGACAGATGTTATCACTTACATAGATAATGATATAGTTTGCTGGGGCTTATGAAGTGATTTGGCATAGTAAATCCAGAATATTCTGAATACATATTAAATGCAGATGTCGAAATGTTAAAAAAAGAATACATTTTCTTGCTATTACAGAAAAAGGTTCATGTTATACACAGGAAACACGGTCAATTAACATCAAATGCAAATCTGCTTTACAATCGGATTTCTGCTGACATTCATGAGCTTTCTCTTCTTACTGTTAGGAAGAGAACAATAACGCTATATTCACAGGTCTCAAGGTACAGCTATAAAGTGTATTATGGTCCCAGAGGGCTCTCTGTGAAGAATAAACAGATTATAATCTCTGCTGCTCCAGATAACCTCAAATGGATGTGTAGTACTAAGTAAAGATCTCCCACCATCCAAGGGACTGTCATCCGCAGGCAGCAAGATGTTTCAGAATGCTGACTCATGACACTAAACCCAGTTATCGTAGAAATGATAAGGGAGAAATCATGACTGGCCACAATCAAGAACTAATGTTGTATGGAGGTTGTATGGCATTTGGAAGACTAAAAAACGGTTCAAAAGTGTCGTTTGTTACTTGTTTAAAAGGCAAACCCGCTGTGGATTATAATGAATAAACCTGTCATGTGATATTATAAGGAGACACGTAGACTGTGTGATGAAAGGCAAACCTAGAAGTACTGTGTAAAGTTCTGTGGGACTGAATTCCCAGAGCGGTGACATCATCACAGAGTTTGTAGGTCAATCAAAAAGTGATGTCAAAAAGTATTTAAGTTACAGATGTCAAACTCAAATCTGGCATACCAACTCATTTTATGTGGCCTGCAAGTGCTTTTCAAGTATATGATTATCGTACATTCTTCGCATCAACCATTATCATGAAACATAATTTATCCTCCATCCACTAGGTGGCAGGGAACCTATTTCAAGTGCCATGCATGACTCAAGAAAGGTTACAAGCTAGCATGCTACTGTCAAATATCACAACTAGAAAGTGACTAAAGTCAAAAAGGACAAATCAAACAAACCTGTAAACTAAACTAATTATTTTGCCATATAGGTTTCATGGTCGCCTTTGATGACCTCAGAATTTAGTGATGTGACCCTCGGTAACAATGAGATTGACGCAACTGGTGTAGGTCATGCGACAAAGAGACAGGGACAGGATATTTCAGAGTGTTAGCGCCCCTCTTTGTGACAGATATCATGTGACACTGGTGGGACATCATGATAGAAGGACAGAGGGACCAAGAGTGTTTCTGCTGGTAGAGTAACCATGAAGTATTGTAAGCATTACATGGGACACTACACTATAATTCACCAAAATGTTTTAAATAAATGTTTATGATTTGCACTTACGATTAATAGTCGCATTTCTTTTTGTTGAAACACCACCAATAGCAAAATAATATAGTTCTTCTTACTATATAAATATAATATATATATGTATATATATATATATATATATATATATATATATATATATATATATATATATATATATATATATATAT
>CM045736.1:10010890-10025890 GCA_024760905.1 Plotosus lineatus | reverse complement strand
ACAGCCATGCTGAAACGTGTAGTGCATGCAGTGCAATACTCCAGAGGGGAAAAGTGCATGGTGTGCACTAATGTTAAACATCACAATAGAGCTGCCAGGGAAGTGAAGTATTCCTCATCTCACCCTCTCACGATATGACCAATATGTCACCACTAAGCCAAAGTAAACCCATCAGTTTATATGAGGAGGTACAAAGGTTATGTTTTTTTTTTTTTTTTAACTTAAAGCACATTCCAGATCCAAAGAGCAACAACTTAGTCTTAAAGCACTGAGTGTACGGGGTTTTTATGGTCATGTTTTATGCATAACACCATATCTTATATACATAACTATCTTATTCATAATTGAAGCCTCATTAGCATTCACATGTACACAAAACAAATTCTTATTCATTGCACCCTTATTAAAAATGCATTTTCACCTGGGATGCGAAAGTAAGGCACTTTTCAGTCATTTGTGCTTTATTTTACTTATTTAAAACATTTCAGATGGCAAAAGAAAAAATGCTTTTTGTTTTGTTTATAGTGTACTGACTGTCTGGTTTATATAGATATACATATTTCAAGCACATTGCTGCTCATCCAAGACAAAATGTAATAAGTGGCCGATAAGTAACTGTGTTCTGTGCTATGAATATAAAAATGCACTAAACCTAAAAACTGAATTTTACATTTTCACCTATTAAAAATGATGAATTTTACATTTATTTTATTCACTGTGTGGTTTCTGTGGCTATTTTAATCGTGGCTCGGTTGTTGCATGCTGAGTCTTCAATAAAATAACTTACACGTTTATTTTACAATTTGTTCACTCGAACATTGCTGCCCTTTGTAAAGTCCCTTGCACACATTTTCTGAGCCGCTGAATCCCAAGTAGGGTCGCAGGTAGGCCGGCGCCCATCTCAGCCGACTACGGACGAGGGTGGGGTACATCCTGGACAGCTCGCCAGGCCATCGCAGGGCCAACACTCACACAACCGTTCATACTCACACTCACACCGACGGGAGATTTAGAACAGCCTACGGTGCATGTGTTTGGACCGTGGGAGGGAACCGAGTACCTGAAGGAAACCCACAGAGCACAGGGAGAACATGCGAATTCCACACAGAAACACCCAAGCCGAGAATCGAACCCAGGACCTTCTTACTGTGAGGCGAACATGCTAACCGCGACGCCACCGTGCCGCGAGCCTAACAATCATGAATGACAAATATGGTAGAGTGAATTAGGAAGTAGCTACGGAGAGGGACATCTGGACCTCATTGTTTTGGCTGCTGACCCCAGATTAAGCGGAGGAATATGATGATGATGATGATGATGATGATGATGATGATGATGATGATGATGATGAATTAATTAGGACATCCCATGTCAAATTGTTCAGTTCATTTTCTGTAACCACTTAATCCTAATGATGTGACCTAGTGGTAAAGGTGCTAGATCATTGATCCTCGGGTTGGGGGTTCAAGTCCCACTCTCAACGGGTTGTCACTGTCCCCACAGTGTACTAACTGGGTTATCGAAGGCCGGCCGTGTCTCTCACTGTCTATGATGTGAGGTTCATTTGGTGAACCATTGGTGACTTTTGACAGGAGGAGCTGCAAAGCTGTCAGCCTGTTTCCGCCCTGCGATGGCCTGGCGAGCTGTCCAGGGTGGACTCTGCCCTCGCCCGGAGTCGGCTGGGATGGGCACCAGCCTCCCCACGACCCTAATTAGGATTAATCGGTTACAGAAAATTAACTGAATTTATTTTCTTATTTTCCTTTTTATGAATGGTGTCATCATGCCAAGATCTAAAGATCTTGCAGATGCCTTCAGGCAAAAAAAAAAAAAAAAAAAAAAAAGTTGTAAAGATCGAAAATTTTGTCAAAGGATTTAAAATTATCTCTAATTTTATTTTTAAATTGTTACATACTTTCACTCTAATAAAATTCATCTACAAGTGCCATCATTTGCAAACAACTGCCAATTTGTCCAGCAATGGTGCCACAGCAAACACAGCCAGATACCCACGAAAAGAAATCTCCAAGAACCCTCACATGACATCACAGAATCTAAAGGAAACCGCACAGATGAAGAAAACGTACTGTAAAGTTGTTTGGCCACATTTACGGTATTCATGATGCGTGGCAAACAAGAAGGCAGTGGTGGCCTGGTGGTAAAGGGTGCAGGATTGCTGATCCTATGGTTGGGGGTTCAAGTCCCACTCTCCACAGGGTTGTCACTGTTCCCCCCCAGTGCGGCTAACTGGGTTATCAAAGGCGAGCCATGTCTCTCACTGTCTATGGTGAGAGGTTCATGTAAAAGAACCATTGCTGACTTTCGTAAAGGGTAGCTACAAAGCCGTCGGCGTGTTTCTGCCCCTTGCTAACGGGTTGTGTCAGGAAGGTCATCCGACGTAAAAACCTCTGCCAAATCAAACTGCGATGATTTGCTGTGGCGCCCCCTGGGGAAAAAGGGAACAGCCGAAAGGAAAAGAAGAAGAAGATGTGTGGCAAAGAAGAGTCGAAGACTCATATGAACTGTAAAGCATGGCGGCGAGAATGTTATGGTTTGGGGTTGCTTTGCTGCCTCAGGTACTCGGCAGCTTGCAATTACTGAGTCATGATCTATGAATTCTGCGTCCTCTCAAAGAGAGATTTACGATAAGAAGAAGCCAAAGTTGAAGATCAAGTTGACCAGGGAGGAGTGGACCTATCCACTGAATAATGGTCCGCAAATCCAGGAAGGAATTCGCCCCAGAAACGAAACCAGGGCTTTTACAAAGGGCATGGCATGAAAGAAAATACGTAAACATCTTACAGGTAAGGAAGGAGTGGTTCTACATTTCAACCAATTGATGGAAGAGGCAAATTCTTTTGAAAGGGGAAATACGAGCTTCTGAGGCTGCGCGTACTTACTTTCCCCACAGAAGAATTTACCATCAACTGATATTTTTGTTGAATAAATGATGAAAAAAACAAAAATTTCCATTTGGTTTTGTTCAAGTAAATCACCTTTATTTGTATTCAAGAGGTTGAAATTTTGTTGGAAGTTCTTCGGAATGTTCTTCACATGACTGTACTTAAGGATTTGTGGTGTAGTCTACTGTGGTCCGTGTAATAAAAATCCCAAATGAAAACGTACAGTTAAATTAAATAAAATGGCTGAGTGTGGAAAAGGCATGACCCATGATTGTTACCACAATGTACGCCCATTGTTATTCCAGCTGAAACAGCAATTCAATTTGCACTGGAGCTTTCAGAACAGTCAGAGCTCCTCTACTGGAATTTGATCTCTGGCATATTTTCATCTCCATTTGGGAACAAAATCTCCTGGAATGCATCAGGAGTGTGTTCGTGGGGTGGGGGGGTGGGGGTCATGCAATTGGGCCAATGTTGATTCATTTAAATTGGTTTGAAATTCATATAAATTGGTTTGAAAGCTACTTGTGCTGTTTCCAAAAATAAATTTATATGCAGGACTTTGACTGTGCACGGAGAATGGGTTAAACGTCAGAGACTCTAACTTGGCCCTGGGTGAGTTTATTGTACAAGAGAAGTGATGGCATATCCAAATGGCTATTAGGCTCAAAATAAAAAGCTAAAAATTAAAAAGTTCAGTAGCTCAGAGTGCAAAAACAAACTGATTTGATCAAAAGGACTGTGAACTCGGGTGTTGAAAGCCATTTGAATAAAAGTGATGAAGACAATTGCTCAAGCAAATCGCTTAAATACAACTGACACAAATAATCTGAAAAAGTTCTATATCCTTGCATATCATGTAATATATATATATATATATATATATATATATATATATATATATATATATATATATATATATATATATATATAAACAATAAAAATAAAAGGACAGGACAAAGACTTTCTATTGAAACTCCATTTATCACTACAGATCTGTTTCGAGGGGTAGTGAAACCATCCTCTCTCTTCAGGTGATTATACATCGGACTCACAGAGAACACTTTTAAAACCAGATACAGGAACCACATCGCATGCTTCCGCAACGAAAAAAGTAGAAACTCCACCGAACTCAGTAAGCACATCTGGACACTCAAAGACACGAACATTGATCACCAGATCTCATGGAGAATTTTATCATCACACCCGACATACAACAGCTCAAACAAAAGATGCAATTTATGCCTCAGGGAGAAGTTCCTCATTATATACAGACCCGAACTGTCTTCATTAAATAAAAGAAATGAACTCGTAACTTCATGCCGACACAGGAAAAAAATCATTATTATGCAACACACCCCCTTAAGTACACTAAGTATTTGATTGTATCAATCTGTATCTAAACATTATATATACTTGTGTATGTGTGTGTATGTGTATATGCACGTGAATGTACATGTACATATATATGTAGATATATGTATGTATATGTACTATATATATATATATATATATATATATATATATATATATATATATATATATATATATATAAATAAATATATATATATATGCGTGTATGTAAGTGTGTATGTGTGGATACCTATATATATATATATATATATATATATATATATATATATATATATATATATATATATATATGTGTGTACATATATGAGCCCACGGGCATGTAAAAATGTATGCACATATATGCATGTATCGATACCAATATTTAAAAGAACCCGCCCCCGAATACATAATGAACACCACCCCATCTAGAGGACGCCATGTTCATCGACACAGTACCGCCCCCAGCACTTTGTAATCATTCTTCTATAATCACCTGAAGAGAGAGGATGGTTTCACCACCCCTCGAAACAGATCTGTAGTGATAAATGGAGTTTCAATAGAAAGTCTTTGTCCTGTCCTTTTATTTTTATTGTTATTTGCTCTACCAAAAGTATTGAGCACTCTCCTACGGAAGGATCTACTCAGAAAATCCTCTATATATATATATATATATATATATATATATATATATATATATATATATATATATATATATATATATATATATACATATATATATATAATTAGGCACTTTACTTTAATTAGTTGGGAACCCTTGTGAGTTCATTTGGGTTACGGTTAGGTCCGACCAATAGACTTTCGGAAAACAGGTCTGTAACCTCATCTCAGTAAAATTTACAGAAACATACTGTACAGTACTGACAATACAGGGATCCCTCACTTTCCGTGATTAATGGGGACCGAGACCCTCCCACGACCGCCAATTTCCGTGAAGTAGGATCAACCCCCGCCCGACTGACGTATACATACATGTATATGTCTATATTTCTTTCTTTCTTTCTTTCTTCCTTTCAGCTGTTTCCCTTTTTCTCGGGAGTCGCCACAGCGAATCATCTGATTCGCATGTTTGATTTGGCAGAGGGTTTTACGTCGGATGCCCTTCCCTGCACAGAAGAGGTCTGTGAAAGTGTGGACCGAGGAGACCAACGAGAGGCTTAGGGACTGTTTCCAGACCACAGACTGGAGCATGCTCTGTAACTCCTTTGGTGATGACATCGACGGCCTCACACACTGCATCACCGACTACATGAACTTCTGCGTGGACAGCACTGTGCCAACACGGAGGGTACGGTGCTTCTCCAACAACCACCCATGGGTCACCCCTGAGCTCAAAGTCCTCCTGAACCAGAAAAAGAGGGCTTTCATCTCGGGGGACAGAGAGGAGCAGAAGAAGGTCCAGCGTGAGCTCCAGTGGAGGATCAGGAGGGCAAAGAAGGACTATGGGAAGAAGATGGAGGAGAAGCTGGCTCAGAACAACGTGCGGGACGTCTGGAGAGGACTAAAGACCATGTCTGGATTTGGGCAGAGTGTCAGAGGGACAGCTGATGGTGACCAGCGCTGGGCGGATGAACTAAACTGCTACTTCAACAGGTTTGATTCTCCCCCCTCCCCCTCTGCACCCCTCCCCGTTCCCCTCCCTCTTCACACGTCTCCAGACCAGCTGACACCTCCCCTCCCCAGGCCAACTTCACTTGACTGCTACAGCCCGACAGACACATCCCCCTCCCTCTGCAGCCCACCCCAGCCCCCCCTCTCCCTCACATCAGACCAGGTGAGGAGACAGCTGAGGCGACTAAATCAGAGGAAATCTGAAGGACCTGATGGCATCAGTCCCAGGCTGCTGAGGACCTGCGCAGACCTGCTCTGTGTGGTACTATGTTACCTGTACAACCTGAGCCTCAGCCTGGAGAAGGTTCCAGTCCTATGGAAGACCTCCTGTGTGGTTCCGGTTCCCAAAACAGCACAAGCGAAGGAACCAGCCCACTACAGACCTGTCGCCCTGACCTCCCACCTCATTAAGACCATGGAAAGGCTCCTCCTTGAACACCTCCGCTCTATGGTGAGCCCCACCCTAGACCCGCTGCAGTTTGCCTACAGGCCCAACATCGGAGTAGAAGACGCCGTCATCTACCTTCTGCAGCGGGCACTCACCCACCTGGAGATCACCGGCAGCGCTGTGAGGGTCATGTTCTTTGACTTCTCCAGCGCCTTCAACACCATCAGGCCAGCGCGCCTGCGGGGGAAGCTGGAGGACGTGGGAGTGGACGGGCATCTTGCTGCCTGGATTATTGACTACCTTACTAACCGTCCACAGTGCGTGCGGCTGCGGCTGTAAGTCAAAGGTGGTAGTCTGTAGCACGGGGCACCGCAGGGCACCGTCCTCTCACCCTTCCTTTTAACATCTATACCTCGGACTTCATATATAACACAAACAGCTGCCACCTCCAGAAGTTCTCGGACGACTCCGCCATCGTGGGCCGTGTGTCAGAGGGGAACGAGCTGGAGTACCGGTCGGTCATCGTTGACTTCGTGGACTGGTGTGAGCGCAACCACCTGTGCTTGAACACTAGGAAGACGAAGGAGATGGTGGTCGACTTCAGGAGAAGCACTCAAACACACACACACACACATTTACTAGTGAACATCCAGGGACAGGACATTGAGACAGTGGACAGTTTCAAGTACCTGGGTGTTCACCTTAACAATAAACTGGACTGGTCCCACAACACCAACGCCCTGTACAAGAAGGGCCAGAGTCGCCTCCACCTTCTGAGGAGACTCAGGTCCTTCGGCATATGCAGACCTCTGCTCAGGACATTTTATGACTCTGTGGTAGCCTCTGCAATCCTCTACGCTGCCATCTGCTGGGCCCCGGGCAGCACAGAGCGGGACAGGAAGAGACTGAACAAGCTGGTCAGGAGGGCCAGCTCTGTCCTCGGCTGCCCACTGGACTCTGGAGGAGGTGAGTGAGAGGAGGATGGTAGCAAAGATCACATCCATCCTGTTCAACAGCTCTCACCCACTGTACCAGACTGTAGAGGAGCTGAGCAGCTCCTTCAGTGGACGACTGAGGCATCCTCAGTGCAGGAAGGAGCGCTACCGCAGGTCGTTCATTCCCACCGCTGTCAGACTGTACAACACCACTTTGTAACTGTCTGTGAAAATACCGGTTATGTGCAATAAAAACCCCGTGCACTTTAATCAACCACATCTACCCCACTGACTGTGAACCACATCAACCCATCTACTCTGCACTCAGATACATTACACTTTAATATAGGCCAGTCTATAAAGTTGCTCCATTCTTTTCTCCATTCTTTTCTTTTATTGTTTAGTAATTTATACTATTTATGTATCTATTTATTTATTTACTTATATAATATATATGTATGTGTGTATGTTTGTACTTGTATCTATTTTTGCACCCCCTACTGATAGTACCTCAAGAGCCTGTAACAGTGAATTTCTCCATTGTGAGATTAATAAAGCTGTACCTTATCTTATCTTATCTTATCTTCCTGTCACAACCCTTTTAGCAAGGGACAGAAACACACCAACGACTTTGCAGCTACTCTTTACGAAAGTCAGCAATGGTTCTTTTACATGAACCTCTCACCATAGACAGTGAGAGACATGGTCCGTCTTTGATAACCCAGTTAGCTGCACTGGGGGAACAGTGACAACCCAGTGGGGACTCGAACCCCCAACCTTCGGAGCAGCGATCCTGCACCCTGTCCACTATTCACCACTGCCCCTATGTATATGTGTATATAATATCAATAAATATATATTCAATGCTATAAATGTTTATAATAACAATTAAACATTAAAAAATAATGCATAAGATGTAAATAAAATATAAATACACAAACATACAGACGCGTGGCTCACATAAAATTGTAAGTAGTTTTGTTGGGGGGCTTTGGGTTGTTTTTTGTTTTTGATTGTTTGGGGGTTTTTTTTTTTGCATAATTGGCCTTGTTTTTCAGCATTTCCCTTCACTTTTTTCCCTATTCATCCTTAATTTCATTACTTTTTTATTTTCCGATGAATATTTCTGAAAAACCCGCGATGCACTGAAGCACAAAGTGACGAGGAATCACTGTATTAGTAGTTTGTTGCTTTGCACACCTACTGAAATAGTTTTAATTGTTTTTATATGCAGATTTTAAAAACCAGTTAAATCATTCCCGCCCCCCCTCGAGGACAAACCCATTAGAGGCAAATGAAAAATGAAATGGTACTTCTACATTGTTGTGTTGTTTTTCTTGTAATGTTGTCAAGATCCTCCATTATGTTCCATCACTAGTTTGTGCCGAGTCAGTGTCTTTGCAACAGCACAAGTTTGCCAGTCTCTACTATAATTGTCTATGAAGTCTGTAGATGAGCTTAACATACCCAAAGGGCGAGCGTATTTTAGTGTGTCACATCATATTGATGAAAATATTTCGACATTATCCACTCTTCCATATTCTAATCATGCTCCTCTCATTTCCTAATTTTCTTCAATGGCGGAAATAGCTTGGAGCAAGGTTGGCTCTTGAAAGTGCTCCTCTTTATGCAGTTCAGAAGGAAATGTCTCTAATTCGGGGATTCAAGACAACGTTCAGAGTAATAAGCATGGCGTGAGAGTCAAATTAATGATGCGACTGTAATATGTACCAGTATTATCTTGGATGATACATTAAAGTTTTCATGTTTGATCTTTATAATGTGTTCGGTTGAATTCTCGGATTGGTGTAACGGTGCACAGCATAAACGCATGACTTGAACAGAAGTGCTGGTGCGGGAATGTAATGGACAGTTCCATACATGGATGCCGAGCTAATTCACAAGGAATTTGAGCATCACGTCATGCTATCATTGATTATTTATGTATAATTGTATAATTTGTATTCGAGGGCTGTGCGTCTTTTTTATCGAAAAATCCTGCGATGACCTAGCAAGCTGTCCTGAGTGTCCTCTACCCTCGCCCAGAGTCAGCCTCCTAGCAACCCTAATTACAATTAAGCAGTTCAGAAAATGAATGATGAATGAATAATTAAAAAAAAAAAATCAAATGCGCCAACTTATTCCGCTAACGCTAATGCGTATTGGTATGGCCAAGTCATTCCCATGAAAAAAATGTGGGTGCTTTGGGAGAGCCCTACTATGGTCAAAGATTTCCCCCTTGATGTGAGATGGGTTTTTCATCTTGCGGCTTCTGTGTCTCACCAACTTTGATGACGGCACTACAGCTCTCTGTCCAGCCCTGATAAGAAAGTTGTTGATGCACCTAGCCTTTATATGGGGAAGTAAACCAACAATACAGGGATAATTCGGCGTTATAGTGCAGTGAGATCAATCTGGGAAATGTTAGGCTTTAGAAGAGAAAACTGTGAAAATGCATCAAGAACTTTCTTTCTTTTTACACCCGAGCCTAGTGACTCATCAGGCCGGTGCTTATCCCCGGTTTCCGTAGCGTGAAGCGACCAGGAGTTCAACTCCTCCTGGATGGGACGCTAGTCCATCGCAGGTTCCCTTCCCAGTATATTTGTACTGGTACCCATTTATACGGCTGGGTGAACAGAGGCACACTTGTGGTTGAGACCTTGCCCAGGGGTCTTAGCACAGTGGGGGTGTAAATGGGATTAGAACACACAACCTTCCATCATGCACGCAGCACCCTAACCACTACACCACCGGCCCCACATTAGACGATCAGCTTTAGTTAATTTGGGGTACCACAGTGGTAGAGTAGGTCACATTGCTATCTCACGGTTCTGGGATCCCCGGTTTCCTCCCACTCTCCAAAAACACACATGTAGTGTCATCACTCCAGTAAAGTTATTGGTGATGCTTCCTGAAGGTGAATGAATAATTTCATGGTTCCCTCGTTCAGTATCTGGAATCCCACCCAGTGTTCCACGATGAATGCGTCGTGAAGATTAATAATTGAACAGCAAGGCTTTATGGTGTAACTCACACACACATTCATTTCAAGAAGTGACCACAGCTCCTCTTGGTATCTACATTCAATGCTGATCTGAAAAAGTTACCGTAGCATCCACCAAAGATGGGAACAATCAGTTGTCAGAGCTGATATGGTGGAAAGATGATCCAGTGGTGAATGGGTAAGAGTGGCATGGATGGATCCTCGTGGCTCACTGATGCACGTGGGAAGTGAAGACTAGCATGTCTGAAGTGCTACTGTAGCACAAACCGTTAAACTGTGAATGCTGACGATGATATGACGGACTTTGCATTTGACCCCCCTCCCCCCCAAGGTGCACGCGTGGTTTCCTCCAGGTAGTCCGGTTTCCTCCCACAGTCCAAAGACATGTGCATGAGTTAATTCGCTGTTCTAAAATGCCCCTATCTATGAATGTGAGTGTGTATGTGTTGGTCCTAAAATGGTCTGGACAGCTGTTCAGGGTGCTCTTGTGGCAGCGGTGGCTCAGTGGTTAAGGCACTGGTTTACTGATCCAAAGCTTGTGGTCCAGCACTGCTGGGTCATTGAGCAAAGCCCTTAATCTCAATTGCTTGGTTGTTAAAAATTATAAATATAAGTTATTCTGGATAAGAGCTTCTGCCAAATGCTGTAAATGCAAATGTAAATCTATACCCCGCCTCGGCCCAGTGTGGTCTGAGATAGGTGCCGGCCTCCCCGTGACCCTAGTGGAATTAAGCGGTGTAGCGTATGAGTGATGTATAGATTAGTTTTCATAGGACAATACTCATTACGAAAAAAGTCATTGAGTTTTCATGAACCTTCAATAAGCTTTATACATCAACATGAGGAACAAGTCGTCTCTCACGGTGACCGCCATCTTGCTGTGATTTCATACAGGCTTCAGAGGGAATGGTCGGGAAGGAAATTTCAATTGGATGCAATCTGGAACCTCATTACTGGATGCTGCTCAATACCGCTAAATTTTACGTATGGTAGCTTTAAATAATTATCATAGCGCATGAAATAAAGACTAACCAATCATGTGGTGCTATGATATAGGATCAATGGGAAGCACATCGAGGTCGTGGTTGCCTGGTAGTAAAGGTGGTGGATCACTGATCCTAAGGTTGGAGGCTCAAGCCCCACTCTGCGCGGGTTGTCACTCCCCGCGACCCGAATTAGGATTAAGCGGTTACAGAAAATGAACGCTAAGACGCACATCCTGAAGCACAGGGATTCCTCGCTAGTTCGCGCTTCAATTCATGCGGCTTTCAGTGCATCACATTTTTTTTTTTAAATATTCATTGAATTAAAAAATAAGGAAATTAAGAAAAAAATTGAGGGGGAAGGTGAAGAAAAATGCTGCAAAAACAAGGCCAATTTTGCAAAAAAAAAAAAAAAAAACCCACAAAACAAAACTATTTGCATTTTTATGCGAGGTGTGCATCCGCGTGCGTGCTCGTGCGTATAAGCATTTATAGCATTGAATATGTATTTATTGATATTATATACACATCTGCGTATACGTCCGTCGGGGGGGGGGGGGGGGGTGATCCTATCTTCGCAGAAATCGGTGGTCACGGGGGGATCTCGGTCCCAATTAAAAATGAGGGATCCCTGTATATTATAAACTTGTCTGTCCTACAGGAATTCTCACTGATGAAGCACTGACACTGGAGACTCCTTCCATAGGAAATAAACCTCTCCTAAAAGGAAGACTCGCAATATCAATGATGATACAGTACATTGTTCTTTATTATAAATAAAACTTTCTTTAATCCATTTTCTTGAAAATGGCTTTACTGTATATTAAATAGCAGATTTCCCATCAAGGTTACTGTGTGTATGAGCCGTCGCTATAGAAACAATAAGGTATTAAGAAGGGCGCAATTAATATCGGCCTGTCAACATGATGCGCCGAGTCCTGCTGGAGAAAATTAATCCGCATCATCTGATTGGAGAATTCAATAATGTCATGATGCCATATTTCTATTTTTTTTTTTTTTTTTTTTTGAGTATCAGTTGGAATATCCTTTATTATGGAAATAACAGGACAGAAAGTTTATACTCTTTTCAAAAGTGTATATTTATAAAAGTATATTCCAGCTGAGATAAAAATCTCATAAAAATATTTGTAGCTCGGAGATAATATACTGAATCATTGCCGTGATTAAGTTGATAAGAAAGACAGCAGGAAATCCAGCAGCAGAAGCTGGCGCCGCATGGCTCATTCAAAACCAACACGGCTTCGGATGCACAAACTGCTCGGGCTGTCTGAACCAGCATATGGGACGAGGAATGGATGTGAAAGTGCTCTTGACTGTACGCGGGTACTGTTATTCATTTGTGCTTCTGGATGGTTCTGTTCGGTTCTTCGCGGTGAAAACTGGCAGATCCTCAAAGCACTTACACTCATTGAAGGATTAGCTGCGGGTGTCAGTGTCTGGTGCACTCAGCAGTGGGAACATTAGCGGACATTTTGGCACATCCCATCAAATGCCAACCAATCACTCTGCTGTTCCTTTCAGGTTAGCGCTAATGCCGTAATGAATGTCGCCCATTTGATCATGATTTCTTGTTAGTGTCGGTGTAGCTCTCACCATGTCTGCTCGGGTTTCTACCCACCCACAGTCCAGGAATCTTCAAATCTGCTGTGCGCCTCTGCTCCTACTACACTCGGATTGAAAATTGTTTTAAACCCGTGATTTATTTAGTTGCCTTCAGCAACCGCTTTATCATACTTAGGCTTGCTATGGATCTGGTGCCATCCCAGGAACACTGGGATATGAGGTGGGGAAATCACCACGAATGTGGTAGCACTGCGGGGATTTTTTAAATACTCTTCACATTTAAAGAAAAAAGGGACATATTAAAATACATTTTAATTTAGAGCACCATGGGCTCAGTGGTTATTGCTGGAGTTTCACCAGGTTTGGGGTTCGAATATTGAACAAGAGCCTTTCTGTGTGGAGTTTGCATGTTTGTGTGTGGGTTTTTTCTGAGCACTCCGGTTTCCTCCCTGTGCATTCGTTCAGTTAATCAGTTCAGTTTCTGTAACCGCTTAATCCTAATTAGGGTCACAGGGGGAGATAGAGAGAGAGAGAGAGAGAGAGAGCGAGAGTGTGTGTGTGTGTGTGTGTGTGTGAGAGAGAGAGAGAGAGAGAGCGAGAGAGACATTCAAACATTTTTAGAACAGTTTAATCCGAGTAGGGTCATCAAGGGGCTGGAGCCTATCTTAGCTGACTCTAGGTGAAGGTGGAGTACACCCTGAGTAGCTCACCAGTACTTCACAGGGATAACGTACAACATCTACAGACAACCATTCACACTCACATTCATACGTGAGGCAAATTAGCCTAATGTGCATGTTATTGTACTGCAAGTGGAAAACGGAGTAACCGGAGGAAACCCATACAGGCATCATGCAATCGCCACACAACAATGCCCTCGTCAAGCCGAGGACATACAGTAGTACCTCACCATATGATAGTCCCAGCAAACGAAAAATCCAGGTTACGAAAAACATTTTCCTAATTTTTTTGTCTCTCTATACGAAACAAGTTCTCCTTATGAAACACGCCAAACACGCCATTCAAACATTAAAACGCGACATTCTAACATTCAAACAATGCACGAGCTGCTCTACCATTGACCATCTTCCAACATCCCGTCTCGCTGGCCTCCCATTAACTAGGAGGGATGACGCAGCTCCCTCCCATTGGCTATCTCCCAACATCCCGCCCCACTGCCCTCCCATTAGCTATTATGGAGCTGCATCTCCCATAATCGTTTTCGTGTAAAGGACAGAGTTGCTGTTGTTTCATGAGTTTTTTGAGTGTGCTCATTGCTTCATATTTTGACTCAGACTTTTAACCTTCCATAAACATTTGTAAGATTAGAACTCTGCTAAGAAGACATGGTCAACACACACACGTGCACACACACATGCGCGTGTCCACACACACACACACACAAACGCACGTGTGATTCCCAGTGCGAGTGAAAAGAAGAAGCGGGCTCGTGGCATGCGGTTGAGTGATATCGCAAAGGAATATGGCCAAACCCGTCTACCATGGGTACGATATTGAAGCAGAAGGAGGTCTTAAAAGGTATGCTTTTATAATTTTTAAAGGGTTTAGGGGGTAGTATTGGGGCCTTGGAACGAATCACACGTTTTACATGTTAAATGTAAAATGCGGTTCAATTTACGAAAAATTCAGGTTAAGAAAAAGGCTCTGGAACGGATTAATTTTGTAAGGTGAGGTACCACTGTGTATGTATATCTATCTATCTATCTATCTATCTATCTATCTATCTATATATATATATAAATACATATTATTACATTTTATATATATATATATATATATATATATATATATATACTCAATCAGGTGTATGAAAACTTCAGCCTGATGGTATATGTATTTGAGAATACAGTTTAAAAACACACAGCATGTGAGTACATGGAAGAAAGTTCTTTTTTTTATTAAAAATACACAATCTTGTAGAGCTGAGGCTGTGTTGGCTAAATTTTATACTGCCATTCTTGCCATAAGGCTTGGACAGAGCATGGTTTTGACATGCAATGTTTTTTTTAACTCATTCTCTGCCTTCGTGTATTTGCTGTGATATTTTGCCTGCGTCTCCCAGTTCTATGATTCTCCTTCCCACAGCAAATCAATGTATAAAAAATTGAGCCCTATAGTTGGGTGTCTGAGTGGCTTCTCCCATCAGTGATACATGTTTCCTATTGATGCACCAGTGCCACCATGTGGCTGTGTGCTTTGC
>CM045736.1:9980890-10005890 GCA_024760905.1 Plotosus lineatus | reverse complement strand
CTTGGGATCAGTAATCCAGCACCTTGCGCACTGGACCACCACTGCTCCTCAATAAATAACAGTTATAAGAAAAAGTCAGAACACTTACATTTATCAGACCTTCAAGTCCATAAAATTTTAATCATGGGTAGCCGATTGGGTGTCATTGTTTAGAACCTCCTCCGAGTGGAACCTGTCTTATTAAAACAGGTCATCTAGACGTTGTGGTTCTGTGTGATATTACTCGTATAAATCACTAAAGAGCTCTCTGGACTTCAGAGTCTGCCAATTACTATAAAAAGATCTTTAAATTATTTGAATGAAATGAAGTCAAGTATATTTCATGCAGCTCTCACCAGATCAGAACGGACTGCTCCAGTGAATTCGAACTGAGAGTGAACTATTTTTTAGTGAAAATAAAGTCTCCAAAACCCTCAAAATTTCAGCACAGGATCTGTAGGTCATCCGTATACAGTGGTACCTCACCTTACGATAGTCCCAGCAAACGAAAAATTTAGGTTGCAAAAAACATTTTCCAAAATTTTTCTCTCTGTATATGAAACAAGTTCTCCTTACGCAACGCGCCAAACGCGCCATTCAAACATTCAAACAATGCACGAGCTGCTCTCCCATTGACTATCTTCCAATATGCTGCCCTGCTAGCCTCCCATTGGCTCAGAGGGATGACGCAGCTCCCTCCCGTTAGCTAACTCCCAACATCCCCCCCCCGCTGGCCTCCCATTGGCAAGCAGGGATGACGCAGCTCCCTCCCATTGGCTATTATGGAGCTGCATCTCCCATAATGCTTTTTGTGTAAAGGACAGAGTTACTGCTTTTAACCTTTCATAAACATTCGTAAGACTATAACTCTGCTAAGAAGACATGGTCAACACACACGCACACACACACACACACACACACACACACGCGCACGCGTGTGATTTCCGGTGCGAGTGAAAAGAAGAAGTGGGCTCGTGGCATGCGGTTGAGTGATATCGCAAAGGAATATGGCCAAACCTGTCTACCATCGGTACGATATTAAAGCAGAAGGAGGTCTCAAAAGGTATACTTTTATCATTTTTAAGGGGTTTATAGAGAAGTATTTTGGGCCTTGGAACGAATCACACGTTTTACATGTAAAATGCGGTTCAATTTACGAAAAATACAGGTTAAGAAAAAGGCTCTGGAACGGATTAATTTCGTAAGGTGAGGTACCACTGTAAGTGTCGATGTGAAGGCTCTTGCAAAAAGAAAATGGCAGTGCATCTGTCAGTCCTGCACAGTTTATAAAAGGACTTTGTTCATCAAACAAAGAACACGTTCTTCGCATGTTTGTGTGGGTCTCCTTTGGGAACTGCGGTTTCCTCGTACAGTCCAAAAACCTGCACAGTACATGTGCTCCAAATCACTCCTAGGCGTGAGTATGAGTGTGGCTGGTTGTGTGTATTAGCCCTGTGATGGCCTTGTGAGCTGTCAAGGGTGTACCCTGCACTTGCCCAGGGTCAGCAGAGTTGAGCGCCCACAACCCCCACACAACAACCATAATTCGGATTTAGCGGCTTAGCACACTTGCAAACTCTACCAAGGAATTGTGAGGTAGGTCGTCGGTTGGGCTTTTAAACCCGAGCCCAGTGGCTCATCAGGCCGGTGCTTATTCCCGATTTCTGTAGTGTGAAGCTACCAGTAGTTCAACTCCTCCTGGATGGGACGCTAGCCCATCGCAGGTTACCTTCCCAGTATATTTTTACTGGTACCCATTTATACTGCTGGGCTGAACAGAGGCACACTTGTGGGTAAGACCTTGCCCAGGGGGTCTTAGCACAGTGGGGGTCTAACTGGGATTCAAACACACAACCTTCTGATTTTGAGCGCAGCACCCGAACCATAACGCCACCAACCCAACAATCGGGAATTGTTAAGAAAGAAGAAATGGGGAGCAATGGAATGGCCAAGATAAACTCCAGATTTTTAACCTTACTAACATGTAGTGGGACGATTTGGAAAGGGAGACGTTCATCAGTTCAGTTCATTTTCTGTAACCGCTTAATCCTAATTAGGGTCACGGGGAGGCTGGCGCCCATCCCAGCCAACTTCGGGCGAGGGCAGAGTACACCCTGGACAGCTCGCCAGGCCATCGCAGGGCGGAAACACGCCGACGGCTTTGCAGCCTACTCTTGTCGAACGTCAGCAATGGTTCTTTTACATGCCTCGCACCATAGACAGTGAGAGACATGGCCAGCCTTTGATAACCCAGTTAGCTGCACTGGGGAGGACAGTGACAACCTTGTGGAGAGTGGGACTCGAACCACCAACCTTTGGATCAGCGATCCAGTGCCCTATACCACTAGACCACCACTGCCCCTTGAAAGGGAAACGTATACAAGAAAAAAAACCCTCAATCATTTTACATCTGACGGAAAAGTGGTGAAAAACTTCAAGCGAGCTGATATCTGAGACTGGATGACAATTATGTAACTGTCTATGAATGATGTTTACAAGACATTATTTATGCAAAAGTGGGTGATGCCTAAAAGGACTTTTATCCGCAGAAGACTCATGCATATTCTGTATTAAAATTTGTGTTTAATAAACAATAATAAAAGCACCTTTTCTTTGTGGTTCTAGTCAAGTGTGTCATCTTCTCACTGTATTAGAGAGGGTGAAATGTTTTCTTGTTCAAATATGTTGAAACTATCAACAATGTCCATGGGCCATCCTTTTTTTCCCCCAACACGAATATATAATGCATTAATAACAACCATCACGCGGTTGTCCCAAAGGCAAAGCAGTGTGTTTAGCTTATTTGTTGTAAATAGACCTCTCAGAATATTTTTCCTGAGAATTTTCCAGTAGAAAACACTGATGAACAGGAATAAACAAGGTTGCTCATTTGGACTCATAATGCTCCTGCAGCTATAATAATGGACCTGCTCCAGAAGGACCATGGGATTTCTTTAACAATGACCATCTTACCCACTCTCTAGCTTTAAGGGAGCTCTCATTAGAGTACTGCCCATTGTACGAGCCCTGCTAATGTCCCATATGGCAGCTGCTTGTCTTTTAATGGGACCTAACAACTATGGACCTACTGTATTCACTTGGTGCTGAAGAAATTGGGAGAGAGAGAGAGAGAGCGAGCGAGAGAGCGAGAGAGGGGATGCTTGACATTTTCACTGAATAGATGTATCCAGTGAATAGACAACATTCCTCGCAGCTTCCTCAGCTGTGGATTACAAGGCCGGAGACAATGAAGGAGTATTATCCACCACCACCCCCCAAAGCACTCGCTATCCTTGATGAAGAGAGAAGATGATCCTCTGGCTTGTTCACACGCCACCACACACCATTCGGGATCACTACAAAAACTGCCCTGTGGTGTCTAGGATCACTAATGCAATCGCATCATTACCACGGGGGCCAAATTAATGGTCTGCAAAATGCAGAACAAAATTCACTGCTACCCAGTGCAAGCTGTGCTGATTCTTTCAGTGATGTTTTCCTCCAAATCCAAACCATTTCCAGGCATAAACTAATATGTGTCTAGATCTTGTAGTAATGACACCTCCATAAGGGCAGGTGGGGCATCGTGTACAGTCTACGGGTCATTTAACAAGCATTAATCCTCTTTAAACATTATGCTTTATTACTAAAATATTATGATCCTCTTTAAAGTAACCATGTAATGGAAGAAGAAAAAAAAAAAAAAAAAAAACCTGTTTGGCAGATATTAACTAATGCTCTGTTGATTTCCTGGCCTTTCTAGATGGTGCATAATGGTGGGGAACTATTCTGTGTCGTTTAGAATAATTTTGTCACCAGTGGACGAATTGTAAACTACAACAAGCACTCAGGGGTTCTTTTAGGAAAAAACAGATCAGAAAGAAAGCAGTTAATGGCGAGGTGAGATTTATGAGAAATTTGGCGAATTTAAAGATACTACGAGGCTGTATAGAGGATTTTGAGATATGTAATGCATTTCTGTCGAACCGAGGCTCTGTGTATGTACTAGTATACAGAATCATTCTTTTTGTACAGTATGTTGCAAAGATTGGTGTTTGAGGTTTACCGTGATCCCTCGCTACTTCATGCTTCAGTTTCTGTGGCTTCAGTGCATCAGGGGTTTTTCAAAAATATTCATCGAAAAATAAAAAAATAAGGAAAAGTACAGAAATAGTTCAGGAAAATGTCACAAAATAAGGCCAATTATGCAAAAAACAAAACAAAACAAAACAAAAAAAAAATCTGAGTGAGGTGCCCATCTGTGTGTATTTATATTTTATTTAAATCTTATGCATTACAGGGATCCCTCGCTACTTCGCGCTTCAATTTATGCGGCTTCAGTGCATCGCGTTTTTTTTTTAAATATTCATCGAATTAAAAACGTAAAGAAATTAAGAAAGAATAATGGGAAAAGTTCAAGAAAATGCTGCTAAAACAAGGCCAATTATGCAAAAAAAAAAAAAAAAAAAAAAAACCCAAACAAACAAAAACAAAAAAAAAACAACCCAAAACCCCCCAACAAAACTACTTACATTTTATGTGAGGTGTGCATCTGAGCGTGTGCACTCGCATCTATGTGTGTGCGCACGCGCGCGCACAGATGTGTGCACACACTCAAATGCACACCTCACATAAAAATGTATGTGCATGTGTGCGTACTTATATTTCATTTACATCTTATGCATTATTTTTGAATGTTTAATTGTTATTATAAGCATTTATAGCGTTTAATATGTATTTATTGATATTATATACACATATACATGTATGTATACATTAGTCAGGGGTCCATCCTACTTCGCGGAAATCGCCAGCCGCGGAGGGGTCTCGGTCTTCATGAACCGCGGAAAGTGAGGGATTTCTTTATTTAATTTTATGGAGGGATCATGGAGTGAGTGATGTTCCTAGATCTGTCCTACAGTGACCTTGTTTTCATTTGTCTCATGTCTCTTTTTTCCAATGCTTGAATTTTCTTGGTGAGTTCCCGGCCCTCAGTGTGGTTCTGAGATGTTAATGACCTGGAAATATTTTCTGAAATGTCACAGCCTTGGATAAGTTGATGATACACTGGCACTTGAAAACATACCTCCTGGACCACAGGACCACATATACAGTAGTTGAACAAAGGGACATCTAAAACCGCTACTGGTTAATGAGCTGCTAGCCTGAATGTCGGATGGCCCCGTGTTGTCACCTCTCGGCTATCAGGCGGTTACCTTACGAAATTCAATAATCCGTAACAACATAACTTTGTGTGTCATTATAATGTAGCTCTGCCACCAAAAAGTGCAGTCACTGCGACTCTGTTTTGAGTGTTTATGTTGTTGTACACCAATGTTGTGATGATGCCAAACCTTCTTTTCCATAATGGTTGCGACATCCGGTAGACCACCAATGACTTTTCCGCGATCTGAAAATATAAACGTCGCACCCCAGTCAGACTGAAAGATGTAATTGTATCAATAAAAGAAACTGTGACAAGCGCCGAGGACTTGAATGAGTGTACTCACTCTTTTCGGCATATGCTTCCGCTCTGAAAAGCAACAGAAGAATGGCGTTGTTCGCAGGCTCATTAGCGCACACGCTAATAATTTATCCACACACTGACATGCACCACACATGCTCTGCATTTCTAAACACTGAAGGGAAGACAAGAGAAGCAAGCAGCCTCCCAAGCCATGATTATCTTACTTTAGTCTCTGGAACTCGGCATACGCATTATCATAAACTAGAGGGGTGGATAAAAGGCAGAAAGAAGATAAATGTTAAGCACGGACCAAATGAGACACGAGAAAGAGAAAAACGATTTAACATTAGAACCCTTAAAGGGACTGCACAGAAAAAAAATTATGTCTTATTATTTTAATAGCTGTGTTTTTCTGCATTGCAAGGTATTGCTTTTCTCCCTAATTAATTACTGTCTTGCTCTACTGATTGCAAAAATGTTCTCGGGCAGCACACTGGCCACCACAGCCTGCATCTGCATCGTCGGTGCATTGTCACCAGTACCAGTGTGGTCGTGTAGCGGTTAGCGTACTGGTTAGCACGCCTGCCTCACAGCAAGAAGCTCCTGGGTTCGAGTCCTGGGTTCGGTTGTTTCTCTTTCTCTGTGGAGTTTGCATGTTCTCCCACTTCGACTCCCACTGTGCTCTGACCTCTGGGTAAAAAACTCAGGTGTCCCTCTGTTCAGGCTCGAATATAAAAATCCCAGACATACTCATGCTTGCGTGGGTTTGTTCCCGCAGTCGAAAGGCATGTACTTTCCGCTCGGTGGCTGTTCTCCAGTGGTTGTCTTGAGGTGTCGGTGTTAGTGTGACTGATTTTATGTGTCTGTGTGTCAGACCTGCATTGATCTGGCAAGCTGTTTTAGGGTGTACCATGCATTCACCCAGTGTTGACTAAGATAGGCCTCGGCCTCCCCACAACCCTAGTAGGGTTAAGCAGCTTGACAAATGAGTGAGAAAGAACATGACTCTCGAACACGAGTCCACATGGATCTTACAGTAGGAGGAGGCTGCTGTTTGTCAATGTTGTGTCTGGAATCTTTCATGAGGACGTGTTGTTTTGTAAGTCTTCTTCTCCTCCTCCTTTCGGCTTTTCCCCTTTTTTTCAGGGGTCACCACAGCTAATCATTTGATTTGCATGTTTGATTTGGCATAGGTTTTTACGACTACGCAGCCACAGACGCTCCCCGACTTAAGTTCATCTGTTTTACTTTTTTTTTTTCAAAAAAAAAAAAAAGTCAAATTTTGAGTTTAGACATACCTACGTAGTACGCTGACGTAATGACGCAATGACGTAATGACACTGTGTCCATTGTTTACAAACGACAGACTGAACGTGCCCCTCCTTCTTCCCAGTTCAGTTACATATATATCAATATATATAGTGTGTTACCCTTGTGTTAAGACGTCGTCTCTGTGATCTTTGTGTTTACACTGTTTTGCGGACTTTTGTAACCTGAAGCAAATATGGTTGATCAGAAGCGTAAGCCTACTAGCATGGGTGCAAGTCTCATACACAGAAATGAATTAACTATCTGTTCAGATCAGCGCAATCTACCATGCATACTCAGTTAAGCAAAGAGAGTTGTAAAATGAATGAAAATCTGAATCTAGAGAGAACTCTCTGCTCTGCTGGTGATTCACATCAGTGCAGGCTGTGTTCTAAACGAGTTCAATGGTGTCTTGCTCACTTGAAAGACCGGAAGTCCGTATAACCCACAGCAAGTACACTACTTTCGCAAGTACACTACTTTCGGTTTTGAGCGCCTCACATATTGTAAGCATTGATTGGCTGTTTAAAGCTTCATGTAAAGTGACTCGGTATAAATAAGTGACTTATTTGAAATTAATGTTGATATTATTTGATATATCTGATATCAATTTACAATGTTATATTTGTAATAATTGATTTAGGGGTGTTTTATGAGATACCGTAATGGTATTTATGGATGCATAGTACAGTATGAGTGTCATACGTCACACGTCATACATCACTGTAACAACTTACGTTCACTTTCAACTTATGTTCGGCCGTCCGTAACCAATTAAAAATGTAAGTCGGGGAGGGTCTGTACTCTTTACGAACGTCAGCAATGGTTCTTTGGCATGAACCTCGCACCATAGACGGTGAGAGACATGGACGGCCTTTGATAACCCAGTTAGGTGCACTGGGGGGACAGTGGCAACCTTGTGGAGAGTGGGACTTGAACCCCCAACCTTAGGGTCAGCAATCCAGCGCCCTTTACCACCAGGCCACCACTGCCCCAAGATGGCCCATACTTTTTTAAGTATGTCATGTTTATTCAGGAACGCAGATTGCGTGCAGTTTAGACTTCCCAGTCGAATTTTAAGATGTCTGTCTGTGGCTACAAAACTGCACAGAGCACCACAAGTCAACCGTCTTTATTATTATTTTTTTTTTTTACCTTGTCCGGACAGTTCAATGTTACGAGTGTAGGTCTTCTCGGTGTCGCTCAGCACAAAGGTATACACTCCTTTATCCTTGTCAGTAGGTTCGACTATCTCCAGACTGGCCATGGCTGGGGTGCCACCAACACGAGTCCTTTCAGATGCAGCAATTTTAGCATCCCTGTATGCGCAATAGAAACAAAAACAAATATAATGGTAACACATTTCTGTCGCTACTATTACCTTCGCAAACAGTGATAATATAGTACATTTATACACAGAGTCGTGTACTGCTGAGCAGTCTGCTCTGCCACTGATTTCCTGATTGGATATTCAGTTTTCTATGAGAAAGAAAATCATTATGGAACTGCAAGAAATGCTCTCAGTATCCTCTGAGTGCGTACTGCAGGGTGGAAATGATAAGGAGCATCCATAGTAGTTTCAGAACATTCAGTCAAGGTGCATGAATGTTTACAAAATGAGCTGAGGACGAGGATTCACTTTCGGTGTTAGTATTCTGCATGCTTCCAGTTTAGCACCCCAGGGCTAAAGCATTAGGTGGCTGTAAATCTGATAGATTTGATTTGTATTGACATTCACACAGGTCTCTTGTCACTTGGACCTGCTAATTTCCCATTGTTCAATAATCGCTTTCTCGCACCGCACGCTAAAGCAACACAATTATAGACAAAAATCTGCAAATCGTGTTTACATGCAGGGCCGGCGCCATGCTCGGAGGTGTCAGTGAGCATGCATATCTCATTTCCATGGCTATTTCCATCACTCTATTCAGGAAGTTCCCTTCTCCAGGGGAGAGAATAAGCATACTTGAGCAACCAGTGGATCTTCATTTCCTCTGTGTAATATTTCATATGGCACTGCAGCATGATGCCCTCGGCAGTGCACTGGATCACCAGGTCGGATGCGCTGGACCCTGTGCAAATGGAAAAAGGGGGGGGGGGGTGTAAAGAGAGGCACTTCCTCAAACTTAAATCAGATAGTGCTTTTATTATTATTATTATTATTACAGGACACACTGGGCTGAGGTGCTCTGTGGAGTTTCAGGGAACAGTCACTGACGATTGGTTTTGGGAAAATGGGATTAGTGATGGAATGTCTGAAGACATGCTGAACTCCCACGAAGCAGAAATACGGCGGAACAATGCGATTTAGACGGAATGCTAGCTCACTGACTCGCGAGTTAAATTCATAACTCATAATCAACTTTTGTGTCTGGACATTTATCATATTTTTTTATTTAGTACTCGAAGATACACATTTAGTTATTTAGCTTATTGACACACCCCATTGCGTCAAAATCCAACTGTACAAATAAACACCGGCATCTTTTGTTGTAAATATTTTTTTGACCGCCACAAGTTTATTTTACAGGCAGTGCTTTTTGGAAGTCTTCCTGATCATGATGACAGAGTCGTGCCTGTTTCTAATGTGGTGTCACCCGAGGGAACAAAGTTCACGGGATTTTTTGATTTACGGACTGTCCCAAGCACAAAGAGGTTTCTTCAGATTCTTAAAATCTTTAAATCTTTTGATGTTGTTATGTATGGTACATGATGAGATATTCAAATTTTTCCCATATCATGCCAAAGAACATTACAGGGATCCCTCACTTTCCGTGGTTAATTGGGACCGAGATCCCCCCACGACCACAGCATTCCGCGAAGTAGGATCACCCCCCCAATGCCGTATACGTACATGTATATGTGTATATAATATCAATAAATACATATTCAATGCCCCCTCCCTGAATCACCACCTTATCGTGGTGGAGGGATTTGCGTGACCTATTGATCCTAGGAGCTATGTTATCGGGGGCATAATGCCCCTGGTAGGGTCACCCAAGGCAAACAGGTCCTGGTTGAAGGTCCAGACGAAGTGCGATTCAGAAGACCCCTATGACATCTCAGAGAGATCAAAGGAAGCAGTCTCCCTTGCCCGGACACGGGTCACCAGCGTTCCCTCCTGGAGCCAGGCCCGGGGGAGGGGCTCAAAGGCGAGCGCCTGGCGGTCGGGCTTCTGCCCATGGAGCCTGGCCGGGCCTAGCCCTAAAAGGAGACATGGTTCCACCCTCCCATGGACCCACAACCCGTGGAAGGAGTTTTAGGGCTCGTGTGCAGTGTGAGTTTGGTGGCAGCTGAAGGCATGGGTTCTGTCGGACCGATCCTCGGCTAATTACTCTGACCCTCGGGACATGGAATGTCACCTCTCTGGTGGGGAAGGAGTGTGATTTGGTGCGTGCTGTGGAGAAATACCAACTAGATATAGTCGGGCTCACTTCAACCCATAGCTTGGGCTCTGGAACCATCCATCTCGAGAGAAGATGAACCTTATTCTATTCTGGAGTTGCTCATGGGGAGAGGCAGCGAGCCGGTGTGGGTATTCTTGTTGCCCCCCGTCTCGGTGCCCAAATGTTGGGGTTCTCCCCGGTTAACGAAAGGGTAGCTTCCCTCCGTCTTTGGGTGGGGGGATGGGTCCTGACTGTTATTTGTGCTTATACACCAAATGACAGTTCAGAGTACCCACCCTTTTTGGAGTCTTTGGGGGGGGGGGTGTTGGAGAACGCTCCCTCGGGAGACTCACTCGTTGTCTTGGGAGACTTAAACACCCATGTGGGCAACGATAGTGTGACCTGGAAGGGTGTGATCGGTAGGTACGGCTTCTCCAGTCTGAACCTGAATTGTATTTCATTGTTGGACTTCTGTGCTCGTCACAGTTTGTCTATCATGAACACCATGTTCGAACATAAGTGAGCCCATAAGTGCACTTGGCACCAGGACACCCTAGGTCGCAATTCGATGATTGACTTTGTGGTCGTGTCATCGGACTTGTGACCATATGTTCTGGACACTCGGGTGAAGAGAAGAGCTGAGCTGTCTACCGATCACTATCTGGTGGTGAGTTGGCTTTGGTGCAGGGGGAGGTTGCCTTCCAGACCTGGCAGGACCAAACGTGTAATCAGGGTCTGCTGGGAACGTTTGGCGGAGTCCCCTGTCCAAGAGGCCTTTAACTCCCACCTCCGGCAGAGATACAACCATGTCCCGGAGGAGACGGGGGACATGGAATCCGAATGGGTCATGTTTCGTGCCTCCATTGCTGAGGCGGCAGCCCATAGCTGTGGCCGTAAGGTCGTTGGTGCTTGTCGTGGCGGTAATCCCCGAACCCGGTGGTGGACACCTACGGTAAAGGGGGCCGTCCAGCTGAAGAAGTTCGGGTTTTATTAGCCTGTGGGACTCCCGAGGCAGCAAACAGGTACCGGCAGGCCAAACGTGCTGCAGCTGAGGCTGTCGCAGATGCAAAATCTCGTGGGAGGAGTTCGGTGAGGGCCTGGAGAGTGATTATTGGTTGGCCTCAAAAAGGTTCTGGACTGCCATCCGACGCCTTAGGAGGGGGAAGCAGTTCTCCACAAACATGTTTACAGTGGAGGTGGGGAGCTGCGTACCTCGACTGGGGATGTCGTCGAGAGGTGGAGGGAATACTTTGAGGACCTCCTCAATCCCAACAACACGCCCTCCTTGGAAGAGGAAGACCCTGGGAGTTTCTGGTGGGGGTCTGCCCAGCACTGGAGTGGAGGTCACTGAGGTTGTCAAAAAGCTCCTCAGTGGTCGAGCTCCGGGGTTGGACGAGATCCGCCCGGAATATCTCAGGGCTCTGGATGCTGTAGGACTGTCTTGGTTGACACGTCTCTGCAATATCGTGTGGTCATCAGGGGCTGTACCTCTGGATTGGCAAACTGGGGTGGTGGTCCCAATTTTTAAGAAGGGGGACCGGAAGGTGTGTTCCAATTATCGGGGAATCACACTCCTCAGCCTACCTGGGAAAGTCTATGCAGGGGTACTAGAGAGGAGGATCCGACCGATAGTTGAACCTCGGATTCAGGAGGAATAGTGTGGTTTTCGTCCTGGCCGTAGCACTCTTGACCAATTCTTTACGCTCCACAGGATTCTGGAGGCAGCATGGGAGTTTGCCCAATCTGTCCACATGTGCTTTGTGGATTTGGAGAAGGCTTTCGACCGTGTCCCTCGAATGATCTTGTGGGGCGTGCTCCGAGAGTACGGCGTTCCAGACCCGTTACTACGAGCCATTCAATCGCTGTATCATCGGAGCCAGAGTTTGGTCCGTATGGGCAATAACAGGTCAAATTCGTTTCCGGTAGGAGTTGGAGTCCGCCAAGGCTGTCCTTTGTCACCTATTCTGTTCATAATTTTTATGGACAGAATTTATAAGTGCAGTCGAGGCGTTTAAGGGTTCTGGTTTGGTGGCCATCGGATCTCATCTCTGCTTTTTGCGGATGATGTTGTCCTTTTGGCTTCATCAAGTCGGGACCTCCAGCTCTCATTGGAGCGATTCGCAACCGAGTGCGAAGCAGCCGGGATGAGGATCAGTACCTCCAAGTTTGAGGCCATGGTTCTCAGTCGGACAAGGGTGGAATGCACCCTCCGGGTCAGGAATGAGGTCCTGCCCCAAGTGGAGGAGTTTAAGTATCTTGGGGTCTTGTTCACGAGTGAGGGAAGGATGGAGCGAGAGATTGACAGATGGATTGCTGCAGCCTCTGCTGTTAAGCGGTGCCTGTACTGGTCCGTTGTGGTGAACAAGGAGCTGAGCCGCAAGGCGAAGCTCTCAATTTACCAGTCGATCTACGTTCCAACCCTCACCTATGGTCACAAGCTTTGGGTAGCGACCGAAAGAACAAGATCACGGATACAAGCAGCTGAAATGAGCTTCCTTTGCCGGGTGGCGGGGTTCTCCCGTCGAGATAAGATGAGAAGCTCTACCATCCGTGGAGAGCTCGGAGTAGATCCTCTGCTCCTCCGCATTGAGAGGGGCCAGTTGAGGTGGCTCGGGCATCTGGTTAGAATGCCTCCCAGACGCCTCCCTGATGTGGTGTTTCGGGCATGTCCAACCGGGAAGAGACCCCGGGGTCGACCTAGAACACGCTGGAGGGACTATGTCTCTCGACTTGTCTGGGACAACCTTGGTGTCCCCCTGGGAGAGTTGGATGAAGTGGCTGGGTAGAGGGACGTCTGGACCTCTTTGCTTAGGTTGCTGCCCCCGTGACCCGACCCCGGACTTAGCGGAAGATAATGATGATGATGATGACATATTCAATGCTATAAATGCTTATAATAACAATTAAACATTCAAAAATAATGCATAAGCTGTAAATAAAATATAAATACACACACATACAGATGCACACGCATGCAGATGTGCACCTCACAAAAAATGTAAATAGTTTTGATGGGAAGTTTTGGGTTATTTTTTGTTTTGTGTTTGTTTGGGGTTTTTTTGTTGTTTGTTTGTGTTTTTTTGCATAATTGGCCTTGTTTTTGTGGCATTTTCCTTACTGTCCTTATTTTTTAATTCGATGAATATTTAAAAAAAAAAATGCAATGCACTGAAGCCGCATGAATGGAAGCGCGAAGTAGCGAGGGATCCCTGTATTCTGAAATTGCTCCACAATTTGTAAATGTAATTTTTTGCAGATCGGTGAACCTCCGAACAGGTTCTCTTTTCATACCCAATTACGTTACTTAAACTATGATGTCCCCAGCCACCAGGCCACAAACAAGTACCGATCCTTGGGTCATTTGGTACACGGCCCACAGAAAACTGAATTTAAAAAAAAAAGAATTGATCACTGGATCCTGAAAGATTTTTTATTTTTGAAAAGCCGCTCATCTCGGTTACCTAATATGATCTTCTTTTCCTTTCGGCAGTTCCCTTTTCAGGGGTCGCCACAGCGAATCATCTGCCTCCATCTTCATGGAAGTCATATTAATGATTCGCATGTTTGATTTGGAACAGGTTTTTACGTGGGATGCCCTTCCTGACACAACCCTTAACAAGGGGCGGAAACACGCTGACGGCTATGCAGCGACTCTTTTACGAAAGTCAGCAATGGTTCTTTTACATGAACCTCTCACCATAGACAGTGAGAGACATGGCAGACCTTTGATAACCCAGTTAGCTGCACTGGAGGAGACAGTGACAACCTTATGCAGAGTGGGACTGGAACCTCCAACCTTAGTATCAGCGATCCAGCATCCTTTACTACCAGACCACCACTGTCCTGATACGATACATCAAAATAAATAAACACACAAGTTCGCAAACCTGAGTTCAGTGGAATGGCAAGTTGTATTTTTATGCAATTTGTTTTTACTTGTTTCTATACGGGTCCGTGAAAATATTGTTTTACATGAAACCGATTCACGGCTTTAAAAAAAGGTTGATGGTGTTTACCTGCTATTAATAATGTTAACTGCATTTTTTTGCAGGGATCCTGCCTACTTTTCCAGTCTTTTATTGCCTTAAAGTTCTTGAGATGCGCTGTTGCCATCAAATTCAAAATGAGCCACTATTTCTACCTGAAATCATAAAACGTCTTCCTTTCAGTTCTATTTTGAATAGAATAATATGGGTTTGTGAGATTCGCAAATTACTGCATTCCATCATATAACTTTTTTGGAATTGGGAGTTGAAATGCACTTCAATTACAGTCTCTTATTTGGTTTGTCTATAAACTCGCATGCTCTTTCTTTTCCCTGATTGGTTGTCACATTGTCACTCCTTATTTTGTACCTGATGTTTCACCATGGTAGCATTTGACACATCACAGCTGGCATATGATGTATTTGTCCAACTGCTTCTCCGTTTCTGACCCCTGGCAAAATGTCAATGACTATTGTAGGACAATCAGCATGACTCACTGCGGCTCAGGAACATCATGTATTTCTTCCTGCCCTGCCTAAATAATAATTTTCCTTTTTAAGAAACCAACACATTTGGTCAGTAACATGATGACAATGTCAATCAGGTGGTGTCAGTCACAGTATACTTTGTGCAGAGAGCCTGACGTACTGTTGTTCAGAACGTTGAAATTTTTAGATGGACTATATAGGCAGCAAAGGTTTTATATATTTAGCTGGCCTTCATCGTGAGTCAGCAGCCTGTCCTGCATCCATGCTGATGAAAGATGATGTGTGGGGAAAAATCATAAGAAACTGAAATCTGGTGGATTTGGCATGGATATTTTCCTACAAGATAAATGCTGGCTAGCTTTAGGGAAACAGCGCAGGCCAGAGATATGCAGAAATACTAATGTGATACATACCAGCAATACGTGATAGCTCACAAATGATGTTGTCAAAGGCTGCAGGTGAGAGAGAAGGCAAGTTAAGGATTACGTTTTCTTTTAATATGCTCAAATTCACAAATCTGACGCCAAGGTGCAATTTACCTTTCCCAGAAATATCCACCTGAGACACGTCCTGTCCTCTGTCATCACCAATAGTTGCTTTGTACACAGCCACACTCTTCTTGGAGAACTGGGGGCAGAATTCCACAGTACAATGTCGGCTACAACAGATCACTCGAGTTTCCTTTAGGTTGTTTATTCAACAGCAGAAGTGAAAGGAAGCTGGAATGCCCCGGAAAGCCATGCCAGTAAGAAATATACAGACCTCTTCTACCGGTACGCACCGGAACACCTCGGGAAAATCCCATGTCAATTTCACCTATCTATACAGTGCAAGCCCTTTTAAGCAAACTTTATCAAAATACAGGGATCCCTCACTTTCCGCGGTTAATTGGGAGCAAGATCCCCTTCCCCCGCACGCGACCACCGAATACCCAAAGTAGGATCAACCTCCCCCAACCCGCCATGTATATGTGTATATAATATCAATAAATACATATTCAACGCTATAAATGCTTAGAATAACAATTAAACATTCAAAAATATGCATAAGAGGTGAATAAAATATAAATACACAAACATACAGACGTACGGAGATGCGCGTGCACACACTCAGATGCGCACCTCACAAAAATGTAAGTAGTTTTGATGGGAGGTTTTGGGTTGTTTTTTTGCTTTGTGTTTGTTTAGGGGTTTTGGGTTTTTTTTTGCATAATTGGCCTTGTTCTTGTGGAATTTTCCTTAACTTTTCCCCCATTCTTCCTTAATTTCCTTATTTTTTAATTCGATGAATATTAAAAAAAAAAAAAACGCGATACACTGAAGCCGCATGAAGTGAAGCGCCAAGTAGCGAGGGATCCGTGTACTTGTAAAATTGATGAATATATAAAAATCCCACAAATTAAAATGATCATATCTTCTGAACAATTACAACTACTGATATGAAAATAAGGCAGATGATGCATCTGGCTTTCTTTCTTTTTCTTTTTTTTTTTTTTTTTTAAAAGAAATCCAATGAAAAAAGTTTTTACTTTCATGTTGGGGGTTAACAGGCAATCGGATATGTGGGGCAAGGAAGGAGCACAGTTATGACCATGAATGTGAAGTTCTGCAAAATGTATTTATAAAGTTTGTTCATTCATTCATTTGCCTGGTTTAAATGGTTCAGTTCAGTTCATTTTCTGTAACCGCTTAATCCTAATTAGGGTCACGGGGAGGCTGGGGCCCATCCCAGCTGACTCCGGGTGAGAGCAGAGTACACCCTGGACAACTCGCCAGGCCCTCACAGGGTGGAAACACGCTGATGGCTTTGCAGCTACTCTTGACGAAAGTCAGCAATGGTTCTTGTACATGAACATCTCACCATAGACAGTGAGAGACATGGCTGGCCTTTGATAACCCAGTTAGCGGCACTGGGAGGGGGGACAGTGACAACCTTGTGGAGAGTGGGACTCGAACCCCCAACCTTTGGATCAGCGATCCAGCGCCCTATTCCACTTGGTTACCACTGCCCAGTGGTTTAAATGGTTTTGTTTGTAACCTCTGGAGCTAATCGTTTCCTATATCATCTTCATCTTTAAAGTGGTGTAGCAACAATGGTTTTAATTAAGGCTGCAAACAAAACAAAACGGAAGCCAACACTGACTTTTATTTGAAGTCATGCTGCTAAGTTCAGTATCATTTTTGTTTCGTTTTCTTTTTTAATTCAGGGATATTAGCTCAATATTACCAAATAAAACAAGTGAGAGAGTGCGACATCAAAAAGGTTGAGTACATGTCTACAGTTATACAAAGTATAAACCGAGCATGTGTCTGTCTTCCTTTCGGCTTTTTTCCCTTTTACTCGGGAGTCGCCACAGCGAATCATCTCATTCGCACGTTTTTGATTTGGCAGAGGTTTTTACGTCGGATGCCCTTCCTGTCACAACCCTTTTTAGCAAGGGACAGAAACACGCTGACGACTTTGCAGCTACTCTTTACGAAAGTCAGCAATGGTTCTTTTACATGAACCTCTCACCATAGACAGTGACAGACATGGCCCGCCTTTGATAACCCAGTTAGCTGCACTGGGGGGGACAGTGACAACCTTGTGGAGAGTGGGACTCGAACCCCCAACCTTTGGATCAGCGATCCAGCACCCTATACCACTAGACCATCACTGCCCCAAACCGAGCAAGTGTATTCATATGAATATTCAGTATTTTCAGTAAGTTCCTATTTTTTAAGTCATGCGATCTAAGCCACGCCCACTTTTGGTTTAAATCAGAATACAGTTGTGAATTTTCTTTAGCATGAAACACACACATCTTTCTTTTTTTTTTTCAAGAAATCTGTGGTGTTTTTTCTGTACAATTTTCTTTTCATCTTCAGTTTATTTTCTCCTGAGAGAAACAAACAACTTTTTTTATTATACAATTAGACAGAACATCTATGGTATTACTCTGAGCATCTGTAACATCGTCATTCCCATTAACCGACATCAGAGCCTTGATTGCAATTTGCTGAGAAACATAAACTGACATGTTCATTATTGCGAATTCAAAACACTGCGAACCTCTACTAACAATAGGAACCTAAAACCTATGAAGGAAGATAAAAGCCTTGGCAGTGCAGCTGAAGGAGTGAATTGTGCAATTATTTCATACCGACTACACTTTGTACACTGTGTTATGCACTTTAATGGCATCTGTTGCTGCACAAGTTGCACTGTGATCGCCACAGTCCCTCGGATTTGCTCTGTTTTATCGTCTGAACTCAGTAACTACAGTGGTACCTCACCTTCCGAAATTAATCCGTTCCAGAGCCTTTGTCGGAAGCTGGATTTTTCATAAATTGATCCGCATTTTATATGTAAAATGTGTGATTCGTTCCACAGCCCCCAAAACTACCCCCTAAACCCTTTAAAAATTATAAAAGTATACCTTTTAAGACCTCTTTCTGCTTCAATATCATACCGATGGTAGACAGGTTTGGCCATATTCCTTTGCGATATCACTCAACCGCATACCACGACCCCCGCTTCTTCTTTTCACTCGCACTGGGAATCACACTCGCGTATGTGTATGCGTGTGTGTGTGTGTGTGTGTGTGTGTGTGTGTGTGCGCGCACATGTGTGTCGACCATGTCTTCTTAGCAGAGTTCTAATCTTACAAATGTTTATGCAAGGGCAAAAGTTTCAGCCAAAAGATAACGTTGCAATGAGCACACTCGAAAAACTCATGAAACAACAGCAACGCTGTCCTTTACACGAAAAGCATGATGGGTGCTTCATAATAGCCAATGGGAGGGAGCTGCGTCATCCCCCCTAGCCAATGGGAGGCCAGCGGGGCAGGACGGTGGAAGATAGTCATGGGAGAACAGCTCGTGCATTGTCTGAATGTTTGAATGACGCGTTTGAATGTTTGAATGGCGCATTTTGCGCGTCTCGTAAGGAGAATTTATTTTGTATACAGAGAGAAAAAATTTTGGAAAATGTTTTTCGTAACCTGGATTTTTTGTTTGCTGGGACGATCGGAAGGTGAGGTACCACTGTACTTTGTTTTTTTGTTGTTTTTTTCATGAATACAAGATCTCACCAGATGCAGGGGTAGTTTGCAGACTCCAGAGCTCAGGTCAGCAGGCACATCAGGCATCACCTCCACATCGTTCTTAAACCAGTGGAATACTGACTCTTTCTTCAGATTAGCCACCTGAGGAGAAGAGGAGAGACGAGGCACATCAGGCAGTGGGCAGTGATCATCGAGTCAGCCTGAAATATGGCCGTTCAGTTCGCCTCTGAACACCAAGCCACCGCAATGATATCTTTATGAGTGAGCCAAATAAAGCCTGACACGTTCGTCATTTGGACTGGCACTGACAATAAATGCAGGCCATTTGTTTCAGATGTGTTGAGGCACAAATGCAGCTTCACTTGCCTTGCAGATGAGGCTGACACTGGCATCTTCCCCGATGTGAACTGACAGGAACTGGCTAAAATGAGGCCCTAGCAAAAGAGAGATTATTGGCAGTTGATGAAGCAATTACAGCAGCAACAAAAACGAGGAGATTTATATCTAAAAGATGAACAATGCAGCCACCTGGACATTCAGAAATGAGCATTTAAAGTGGTATTATATTCTTATGAGTGGAATAACACACTTTTTATGCGTCCTTGGGTTAAAATCTATATTTCAGAACTAATTTACCTCCTTTTTTCACTCAATTTTTCACTTTTTTACTATTATGAGCTTTGAGATTATTCTGTAACAACCGGTAGGTTGACATTTATTTAAAAAAATGTAACCGATACAAATAGATTATTCAGAATGAAAATAAAATACAGAACAAATATGAGGCAGATTTGGGGTTTTTGTTTGTTTTATAGACAGAATTTCTTAAGCACGCACAGCCAAGGCGTTAAGGGGTTCTGGGTTGGTGGCCATAGGAACTTGTCTCTGCTTTTTGCGGATGATGTCGTCCATTTGGTTTCATCAATCAAGGAACTCCAGCTCTCATTGGAGCGAGTCGCAGCCAAGCGCAAAGAGGCCGGGATGAAAATCAGCACCCTCAAGTCCGAGGCCAGGGTTCTCAGTCGGAAAGGGTGGAATACACCGTCCGGGTCTGGAATGAGATCCTGCACCAATTGGAAGAGTACAAGTAACTCGGAGTCTTGTTCACGAGTGAGGGAAGGATGGAGTAGGAGATCAGCTGGTGGATCGCTGCAGCCTCTGCGGTAAAGTGGAGCCTGTACCGGTATGTTGCAGCTGAAGAGGGAGCTGAGCCATGAGGCAAGGCGTTCAGTTTACCAGGTAATCTATGTTCCAACCCTTTACCTATACTCACAAGCTTTGGGTAGTGACTGAAAAAACAAGATGGCGGATACAAGCGGTTGAATGAGCTTCCTTCACTGGGTGGCAGGGCTCTCTTTTAGAGATAGGGTGAGAGGCTCAGCCATCCGGGAGGAGCTTGGAGTAGAACCACTGCTCCTCCGCATTGAGAGGAGCCAGTTGACGTGGCTCGGGCATCTGGCTAAAATGCCTCCCGAACACCTCCCTGGTGTGGTGTTTGGGGCATGCCCTACCGGGAAGAGACCCCAGGGTCGACCTAGAACACACGGGAAGGAGTATGTCTATCAGTTTGTCTGGGAACGCCTTGGTGTCCTCCTGGAAGAGGAAGTGGATTTAAGTGGAAGATGATGATAAAAATGATGATGATGTTTGTGTGTTTTGTTTTTCTAAGCATACCGACAAAAATGTCATCCAAAAATTGATAAAAATGACAACCTGGCCAAGAGACAATATCTTGAGAAACAGAATCTGCTCATTTTGTTAAAATGGACATGGACAGGTTAAACTAAATTGGGTTATCCTGCACACAGGAGTAAAGTAAACAGGCCAGTTTTAAACTGAAGTGATGTAGCTGATGCTGCGGAACTGTCACACCTGGAGTTCACACTGACATTTGTACCTCCGGGTTTTAGATATGTATGCAAATATTATAGATAGTTTCTACCACAGGTGGGATTTTTATCAACAGGGAAAACCCAGTTAAATTTTCAAGTTTTGGATCTGAATAACTTTTAAAAGATTCTTTAAAATTTGAAGACAAGACCATTTTCGACATTATGGTTTGGGGCAGGGATTTGCTGAGAACCTTTGTTTTTTCTTGAAACTGATGCATGGTATCCATGATGCTGCTGAAGGTCTGTGTTCGAGACACCAATACAATTATATTGGGTGAAATGTAGCCAGTGCTGCACTGACTACGAAATTCTCAAACTGGGTTGACTGGAATGTTGTACAAAATTACTGGTTTCAGATTCACCCACCTTGCTGTCGACGTAGTCTGACTCTGCGTGGTGATACCACTATTTGAAGCACTACTTCTAATTATAGGTTTAAAGATAATGTTTGTTGGTATGGTACATAAAAATAGAGGTTGTGTGTTAATAAACCATAGATGAAAATTTCTGGTGCTTTTCTTTGATGTATACCCTCTTTGACACGGATGTACTCCCTCCTCTGATATTCAGCCTCCGCCAGTGCTGCCTTGAAAGCTAGAGTGAGAAAGGAGTTAAGTGTAAATGGTTAAGCCAAATTATAATAATTCCATATACATGCAACATGTGGATATATATATATATATATATATATATATATATATATATATATATATATATATATATACACACACACACACAGTGGTACCCTGACTTATGAATTTAATCCGTACCAAGGGCAAGCTTGTAAGTCAAAAGGTTCATGAGATGAAACAATAATTCCCATAAGAAATAACAGAAAACGAATTAATCCGTTCCAACCCTCCCCCAAACTCATATTACCTGACGCAAACACGTATATTTGACCTAATATATTGTAGATAATCATGTAAAAGCAATAAATATTTCATCATAATAATAATAATAATAATAATAATAATAATAGATATGCATTAACATTAATAATGATTATGAATAAATAATAATAAAACAAGAATAAACAATAAGTCAACTAACCCTTCCAATCATTGACTGTGGTGAAGATGTCATGTGGGCAGGCACGAGGTGGTGTGTAGCTGAGGAGGAGGTAGAATGTTGTATATGCACACGCTACGAATGCCTGTGAGGAAAGGCTCATGGTGAGCTCCCACAAGGCCAGTGGTTTTCAAAATATTGGGGTGCACCCCCCCTCCTTGGGGGTGCGGTGTGATGCCGGGGGGGCCGGGTATGACCCTGGGGAACATGCTTTTTTGCCATACTGTACTAGAATTAAGTGTAACTGCACATCCACTGGGGGCAGTGGTGGTCTAGTGGTATAAGGCACCGGATCACTGATCCAAAGGTTGGGGGTTCGAGTCCCACTCTCCACAAGGTTGTCACTGTCCCCCCAGTGCAGCTAACTGGGTTATCAAAGGCCGGCCATGTCTCTCACTGTCTATGGTGTGAGGCATGTAAAAGAACCATTGCTGACTTTTGACAAGAGTAGGCTGAAAAGCCGTCAGCGTGTTTCCGCCCTGCGATGGCCTGGCGAGCTGTCCTAGGTGTACTCTGCCCTCGCCCTGAGTTGGCTGGGATGGGCACCAGCCTCCCCGCGACCCTAATTATGATGAACCGGTTACAGAAAATGAACTGAACTGAACTGCACATCCACTGCAGTGGCATTCTCGTTGTTGCGCTAATGTTTAGGGAAAAAGCACCGAGCAAACGATACGAAGTGCAGTAACCACTATTTATAGTCATGCGGGGCACTGGGGGGCGTGCTCTTCCTCTTCCTATAGGAAGAAATAAGAATAGCTATAGAGAAGCACTGCCCTAGGCAGTCTCGGAGCGCGGAGGAATACATGCAGAAGAATATGAGGCTAATCGGCCCGGAAAAGCCATTTCCCCAGCAGAGCTCGTAAATCAAAATTTTGCTCGTTGGATGGGCCAGAGTTTTGGTGGGATCGAAGCTCGTATCTTGGGAAATTCACTATAAAAGACACTTGTAAGTCAAGGTACCACTGTACCATATATATATATATATATATATATATATATATATATATATATATATATATATATATATATATATATATATATATATATATATATATATATATATATATACACACACACACACACACACACACACACACACACACACACACACACACATAATAAATTGTATTGCAGGATCATAATATTTCAAATGGTCTTACCATCTCCAATTAGCACCAACGAGGACTGTGCCTTTCCTGTTCCATCCTGAATCTGCACAGTGAATGTCCCCTCGTTTTCCACAGTGAAGTGATCCAGAACCAGCTCAATGACGCCCGTGGCGACATCATGTCTCATTTTAGTTTCCTGGAGTCAAAACAAGAACGGAACAAAACATACAGTGCAGGGATGTAAACTGCCCTGAACGCCACCTCCGCTCACTTTTTATAGGAATTTCGTTCGGATCGGATCTTGGGGGCTTTTAGGGTGAGACTGCACACAGTGTCAACTTAATAAAAACCCAAAGCAGTTCTCACCAAGCATTCTGATATTTTACACCCATGTCACAAGCTGTCCATTTCGCTTTGCTTACCTCGCAGTTGACAAGCTCCTTGTGATTGGCAAAGAATTTGTAGGTCACGGCAGACGAGATGTTCTCAGCTTGCAGCCATAAGCGCACACGACCTCTCTCCAAAATTTTGTACGCAAGTTCAGTCTTCAGAGGGATAACTGAGGCGAAAACAGAGATGGCAGATGTGACTTTCATGTGCTTTCATACTTCACACATCTGACCCCGGCATGGATACACAACTCGTCACAGGGTACGAGAATACATTGGTTGGTAAAACGTTGGTTAAAGGAAAATGAAAAAGATCCAGTTGACAAATCAAACGAAAAGGATGCCGCGAGTGTTTTTCATGTCCACAATATTTGTTACTTGTGGATTATTTCCTTATAAGGTCAAATCAAAAGAGTCAAGATGCACAAGAGTCGTTTACCATATATGGAAGGAGGCCTGACCTGGTTGCTGTACACTACACATGTGCAATGTGTGATTTCTGCAGGACCCAGGGAAGTCCGCAATGGCACTCCACTCTGGTAATTGTGCGCTATGGTTGACTAAGGTTTGATGTGTTCAGTGCTTGTGCAAGGTTAAGCCGCCGATTTCTTTTAAGAAGGTCTGGGTCAAGGCTGATGCAATAATTCCCTGCAATAACTTGGCTTCAGAAATATCCACGGAATGAGTCAGCGTAAAAATAGCTGTACAGATATAGTTACTTGGTTACTTACTTGGATGGCGGATGTCATGGCTGAGCACCAGCATTTTCTCCAGCTCTGAAATGAAGAGAAAGTCCATCAAACACCATCAGATACTGCATCTGTGAGCACTGTGCAAGGAATATTTCATTTGATTTCATATGGTGCGTATGGCATGTGTATGACCAACTAGCCAAACACAAGTGACTTAAGATATGATTATGTTTCGGGGGGGAAATGCTGGAAGAAACCTGTATACTTTTGTGTGTTTCATGTGACACGACTGTACTGTGTATTCACTGTTGTTCTGAGGAGCGAAAATGGCACAGGCTGCATGGATATTATTGTCAGTGCATCATCAACAGAACTCGGTTTCATTTCAACTGAGAATCGTCTGTCCTAATACACTCCACTATATGCGATACACATTGAACAAACAGCAATGGAGCGGGTCCAGTGGCCCACTGAAACCGAGCAGGTAACGACTAGAAGAAGACAAAGTGGCATTTCTGTTTCGATTACTCTTTTCGCTGGAAGGGTTAGAACCCAATATGCTCTTTTGCTGTTTTCATCCATCCACCTCAAGGGCTTGCAGATATCATGAGATGCTTTTCTATTCACCGCGGCTGTAAAGAGTGATTATTTGAGTTCCTTTAACCTTTCTGTCAGCACAAACCTTGTCCTCTGATCTATGTTATAAACAAGGTGTTTCTGTCTGCAGAACTAGCACTCAGTGATCACAGTCTATCTCATCGGCTTTGTTCAAGTACCTTTTAATCTCTTCAGAAGTAAGGTGAGTAATCTTTTGCCTCTAAGTACATTTGTGTTGTGCAGCAAAGCCAGAGATTTAGTCGCTGATAAGGCAAGACAGAATGAAGCACTAGAATACCAAATGACTGTGGTTTGTCACCCATTGATAATTTGTGGCTAAACATGTATGCATGAAATGCATTAATCTTAATGTGGCTACTCATATTCTCAATGCGTCACTTGGAGAAAAGATAATAATATACAATATTAGATGCATCGGAATAAAACATTTTGTTAATGGGATGCATGAGGTATTATATGTGCTTCAGAATGAGTAGCTCCCACCTTCTGATGAGATTTTATAACTGGCTGAGGCTCCATCAGTGTTGGTGACAGAAACCGAGTAAGTGCCTACGTCCTCTTTCTCCG